>QVRM01003857.1:187500-590737 GCA_003439945.1 Dermanyssus gallinae | reverse complement strand
GCCAAACACGCCCGCCACGAACACGTCGATGATGTTCGACTGCTCAGCCCGCTTGACGCCCTTTCTTGAACACCATGCCCTTGACAGCCGGATGTTGGCGCAGCCACCAGTTGTTCACCTTGTCGCCGGCCAGACGCGTGCAGTGAATGCGGGACTGCTGGCCAGCGCCGATGCCGATCACCTGGCCGTTCTTGGCGTAGCACACCGAGTTGGACTGGGTGTACTTGAGCGCGATCGTTGCCACGATCAGGTCACGAATGGCCGATTCGGGCAGTGTCTTGGTCTTGAGACGATGTTCTTGAACAGGTCCCGGTTAATCGGTGTATCGTTGCGTCTCTGCTCGAGCCTCAAGCCAAACAGCGTACGATGTTCCAGTGTGTCTGTGAAAGGCGAACCACGTAAGGCGTAAGCGCACAGCGAAACGACATGCGTTCTTAGCGCTCATATGATAAATGAAGTGTGTACGGCTATTTTCATCCTGTTTTATCAATTTCTGTATTGAAAAGTGTGTGTGTAGTTTTTTGTGGAGAATGTGACATTGGGCGCTACCACATACTCGAATGTACTAAAATTGAAGGGGCGTTCGTTACCTTACAAGTGAAATATGTACTGTCCTAAATTGTTGTATTGTGCCTTATCTACTAATTCATGGTGAAATAAAAGCTTGATTGATTATATCAAGTCTAGCGAGTGCAGCGAATCTCGTCCACCTAACATGACGTCCTGAATGTCGTCCGCCTATACATTCGCTTAACAATTGTGATGTACACGGTATGGAAGGTTCGCTTCAGAAAAATGTGCTTTTTAAGCTCAGAGTCGCAGGAGACTCTGAGCTGTGTTGGAGTTGCTGGAAAAATATTTGTGTTTACGTTATTGGATTGTCGACTCGTATCGCGATATCGTAGTAGTAGTAGTAGTAGTAGTAAATAGATGTGCAATCGCCAATCGACATCTCTCATGATCCCTTGGTCTTGAAACGGCGTAAAACCTCGTATAGCAAGCACCGCGATTCTCAGTCGATCTACTCACCGGGCTCGTAGCTTGGGGTCCATCTGTAGCACGCAGTAGGCACCACCCTTCTTCTTGCGCAGAATCTCGAGTGCCTCGGGCGTGTAGCCCGGCGCGACAACGCCATCCGACACTTCACGCGAGATGATTCGCGCCGTAGGGGCGTCGCAGGGGTCGGACAGGGCGACAAAGTCGCCAAACGACGACATGCGGTCGGCGCCGCGGCGCGCGCGTACGCCGTCGAGATGGGCGTCAGGTCGTCGAACATGTCGTCGACCATACAGAGACGCGCCTCGTCCTTCGTCAGCGGCGTACCTACGGCCGCCCCCGCCGGACTCACGTGCTTGAACGACGTGGCCGCCGGTATGTTAAGCGCTGCCTTCAGCTCGCGCACGAGCTGCCACCCGTTGAGCGCGTCGCAGAGATTGATGAAGCCCGGCGCGCCGTTGACGACCTTGAGCGGGAGCTCGCTTCGCGACGTGCACAGCTGGGCCGGCTTCTGGTGTGGGTTCATGCCGTAGCGGAGCGGCAGGTGCTGGACGCCCGCCATGTACTGCTTGCGGAAGTAGTCCGAAATGTGGTGGTCGTACTGCGCCGTGTGCAGGAACGCCTTGACCGCAAGCCGCTTGCGCGTCTCGATCGTGGTCGTCTTCAGCGGCGACTGCGTGATCTCTTTGGCGACCGCCGCGTAATCGGCCGGGTCGCAAATGATCGTCACGCGTTCATGGTTCTTGGCTGCAGCGCGAAGCAGCGTCACGCCACCAATGTCCACCTGGAGTGTGTACCGTTTCAACGAAATTGTAAAGGTAACGTTCATAAATATATTCATGCTTATATGTTAAAAATGTGAATATATTAATATATAGACATATTTAATACAAATATGAATATATTAATCTATAGACATATTAAATAAAAATATTAATTAGTAGGCTAAAACTTTCACAGACAATCTTCCAGGTTGTCTGTCGAAGTTTTAGCCATTCTCAAAATAGGCACCACCCATTCACCCAATGGAATGGAAATTAAAGTGTTTGTGACAGTGGAATTACTAGCATTTGTTATATTGCTATATATTGTGTGACTGAGCAGACTTAGCTTTACAAAATGTGCGATTTATCTAGTTGTTCAACAAGCTTGCAAAATTCAAGATCATATAATGTCTTAATTTAATTCTGAGGTTTAAAATGTTGCCCCTAAAATTTGCACGTCTCTTATGAAGATATACTTTGGTACAAAATGAATAGTGGTTTAGTATGTTATATGATCACCGTAAACCGTTTCCCCGCTTCCCGATGTGAGAATGTTAGCGGCTGGTGACAAGGCATTTCTGCTTCCCCAGTCCATTAGCAAAAAGCTTTATTTAAAGAAATATATAATTTCCGAAAATATGGCCAGAACCATCACAGACACTCTATATATATGAAATAATCCTAAATCAATTACGTATATGAACTTAAGTTACTACTTTTAAGTTGCACGCAGCATTCATTCAACCAAATCACCGCCGATGCTAGCTCGTTACATTATGTCTGAAGTTTTACTCTTTCGTACCGACACAGCTTATCTTAAATAGCATTCTAATAGTTGCTGTATTTTATATACGAATATAGTTATATACCTCTTCAACGGCTTTAGCGATGGTGACGTCCGGCTTGGAGATGGCGTCGACAAACGGGTAGAGATTGCAGACAACAACTGATACAAATTCGTAATTCTGGCGTCGCATGTCCGCCGTATCCGATTCGGTCTTTCTCGCAAGGATTCCACCGTGGACGGCTGGGTGAAGTGTCTTTACCTGGATTTAAGCAATAACCGTGTCCAGTTTAAAGTAAGCTGTATTTCACTTACACTTTGTAAAAAACATTAAATTAAACATTATATATATATATATATATATATATATATATGAACAACGATATAGCAGCATAGCTTGTCTGCGAATATTATATATACATGTATAGGTAACTCCGTAAGCTAGGTAAAAAGTAACTGAATAAAACGCAATATAAGTATATACCGACGTCGTCTTATCTAGCGATGACCCAATGGTTACTGAATAACCTATATATATATATATATATATATATATATATATATATATATATGCGGAAGGAAAGCGACTGGATTTTAGTGAGTTTATGAGTTCTATACTACAGTGGCTTTTACAACCACGCTTGGCGTGCCTCATGCACTTTTTATCAGTTAACCACTTAAAAATAATATATATATATATATATATATATATATATGTGAGTATCGAGGTATACATTTGTGATGTAAGAACATGTGCACAGCCCGCTCGGAGCACATCTATATATATATATATATATTTATAATGATCTCTGCACGGTTGTTACGTACTCGTCCGCCAAGCATTCGGGATGACCGGTGGATCTGCGAGACGTCCCTGATATCCATGCCGGCATCGCGAATCGCCTTCGCTGTCCCCGCCGGAGGCCAGCGAGTTGTATCCGGCCTGCGCTAACGCGCGGGCAGATCCAACAGGCCCGTTTTATTCGGACACGACAGAATTGCCAGCTCGCCCGTCATCTTGGCTGTGGAAGAGCAGAGAAGTACAAGCGACAGACATAGCGCCACACGTCATTCGATAGTTTCGTCACTGTATCTCAACGATTTCGTGAACCAACCAATTTTTTTTTTCAATATAATATATAATAATATATAATAATATATATTATATATATATAATTTACTAAACTTTATTAAAGTTATACTTTTTATGTTAGCACTTTGGAGTGGACAGTTGTCTTCCGCGTTAACGTGTGGTTACGGGCCAACAAATTTGTATTTAAATATACATACATATAAATACACGCTCACAGGGACCCAAATATCAGGTTTTCACCGTTACTAATTAATTGTATTGAATACATAAATACACCGTATATATATATATATATATATATATATATATATATATATATATATAGGTAACACAAATATTACCGACCGATATATTGATATCATCTTTTAAAGAAAATGTATTTCTCTTCCAATTCAAAACTCTTTTAATATTCACCTATATGCAGCCGCATGACCCCAGCAAGCAGAGCAATCCAAAGTGTAGTTGATTCATTTAGGGTGCTATTTAGAGCGGCAGGCGTAAATGTGCGCCTTTACACGTCGCATGTACACAGGTACAATCGCTTAACCAAAAAGTACCACGTTAACATTGGCATCTTTGTCGCCTTTTACGGCCATGTTAGTGGTGCCACATACGGCCAAAATAGAAGCTTGCCTTTTTTTTGCCAGTGTCACGTTCTGTATGAATATTAGGTCAGTAGCAGCCGTTTCCTTCGATAATCAGCTGTGACTAGAAGTGCCTTTCACGTTATTGAGGTTGTGGGCGCTGTTGTTGTTGCTGTTTGGTGTTGTCTTTAGACAGTGGTGTCTGTCGTTTTGATATGCAAGATAGAGAGATAGTTGATACGGTATTCGTAGAGAAAAAAAACTGCCTTGTGTAGAAAAAAGGTGCTTCGTGGAGCTGGCCGAGGTGCACAAGAAAAGAAGGTCAGCGATAACCTATCAACGGCAATGACATAGTTTAGGTCAAAGACCGTTAGAGAGGTCAAAAGATCTCGACGGTCTTGGGTACGGCACTGCTCACATAACTTTAGCGAAGCTCAATTAATGATGTTTTGAAAACGTGTTAACAATACCTGCTCTCCTTGCGTCAAAAATTAAACATCAACAGATTTGTTAAAAGGGGTTTCTGACGAGAGTCTTTTTTTATGGGCTCTCTCATATCCTTGTGTCTATTTAAGCATTTTTCTCTCGCTCATCACTATATGAGCATTTGCGTTTGTATATGTATTCGTGTGTGCGTTTGTCTCGCTGTTGTCTTTCACTGTTGCTTTTTTGTTGTTATATATGTATATATATATATATATATATATATATATATATATATATGGGCATGTCGTGTTTTCTTTTTCACTCAAGTAATGTAGACCCTCCTTTCAAATGATCTCTCTGTGCCATATGCATCAAAACAAACGTGAAGTTTTCCCAGAACGTCTTGACCGAGACGCCTGTTCACTTCTCAGTCGCCAGTTTGCGGAGGCCGTGCGCAGCTCCGCCAAATAAAGGTCAGATGGCAATATTGTTCATTTCACGCGCAGACGACAAAATATCCGAACAAGCTTGAAATGATGGAGCTACGAGAGTCATAGCAAAACAATCGTCGACGTGCCATTACCATACCCTATCTCCGTTTATCGTATCATTTTTAAGGTTATTTTTCGCCTAGCACCAGTAAAAGCTGTGCGCCGTTGATATTATAGCCCGAACTCTTGTGTTAGTTACTTTTAGTGCTGTTGTTGTTGCTGTTTTTTTGTTATTGTTGTTGGTGTTGTTGTTATTGTTGTTGTTGTTGTTGTTGCTGTTGTTGTTCTTGTTATTGCGGCGGTTGATGTTGCATGCAGTCGTCACCTCGTTGTAGTTTGTAGAATATTCGTTTTCAGCACAATTTGACAGTACACCATGTTAGTAGCCAACACGTTGTTATGGATTCTCGAGATCGAGTACTCTCGTCGGCAGTGAATACTGGAGAACGAGTTTAGAATATTTATATATATATATATATACTCTAAATTCGTTCTACTGCTACTGTCTGTCTGCTGTGTACATATATAATAGACTACTGCTACTGTGTTTGAACGAGGTGTGTTTTGTTATATATATAATGCTCGCCGAAATGTCATCATGCCAGTGATTGCGCGCCGGTTTTACCCACGTCGACTGAGCGTTGAGCACGTCCGAAACAAAGATGGAAGAAGACGACAACGAAGAAGTGGAAGACGGAACACACTGTCGTTCTGAAGTCAGCCAACGGCGAGCAACGAGGCACTATCCGCGACGGGATTATCCAGCGACGTAACCGATGGATCCGGACGTCGGCGCGAAACTGCTGCTGCTGAACGACGCTAAGCGACGCTGGACAACGGACAACGGACGACGGATCAGCAGCACACGATGAAGATTCGAGGGCGACCACGAACTCGATGACTGCTGGCCTCGGCAAGCCGTGCCCAGTCAAGGCTATACCGCCATGAGAGAGAGAGCGCGCGCGAAAGAGGGAGAATCAAAGAGGAAAGGAAGAGATTGCCGAGAAGACGGACAGACAGTGGGAGGAGGTCTATCTATGCTTGTCGCAGTCAGTTGTCAGCGAGGGACAGCGACCCGCTATGTAATAGATCATGTATATATATATATATATATATATATAAGGAGATAGAGAGATGACGAGATAACACGTTTAAGATGTGGACCAGGATCGTGGCAATCAACAGCATCAAGCCGTAGCGGTCCTGCTGCAGACCGTATCGGTAAACGATTACAGCGGGTCTCCTTACGATTGTCCGTCGTCGTCGTACGGCAAATGTCGCTCCATCCTCCCAATAGATCATTGTGATGCTATCTCCTTATCTCTATATTTCTCTACTCCCAACCTCCAACCCCCTCTATCTCTCTCTTTTCTACCTCCCTCTCTCTCTCTCTCTCTCTATATATATATATATATATATATGAGTGTGTATATAGTGCCTGTATATCGTTGCCACCATCTCAGATAGCGCAGTGCTAGCTAGATGCCTCAAGTCGATTGCTTGCCTCGTCGCCTTAATAGTCGCCCTGTCGTCTTGGGTCGTACACACGTCGCCACCATTGTCGACCTTCTCGGCGACGCAACGTCGCTGGCGTACCGCAGTCAGTTCTTTGATCTGATAGCCGACGACGACACAGAGTACGCTAAAACGGTGCTGGGAGAGCTGGCGGGGTGCTGGACGGCCAACGGGAACGCGATGGGCGACATCTCGATAAAATGTCCCTATCTCGACCGAGGACGGAGATGGAGAAGATACGGCCGGCGACGACGACGATGACGGCGACGACGGAACAAACATCACTGGAAACGTATCGAGGCGGCTACACAGGCAGGAGGCAGTGAACAGGAGTGACGACCCATAGAGAGGGTGCGGGCGAGCAAATATACATGAGAAATGTGAATGGGGAGGAAATCACACTTGAGAGGTATGAAAAACAATAGGTTGCGAAAGCAGCAGCAACAGCAGCAGCAGCAGCAAAGGAATAGCCCCGATTAGGGTGTGTTAACCGCGTTCCTATTTTCATCCGTATATAATTGGCTGGCCCGTGATACACACCCGACACAGCACGAAAACCATGCGCGCTTTGTGCCGGAACTCCAATGACAAGACGAAGGACGGGCTTGCTAACAGATTCCACGCTAGAAACAAAGTACAATGTCATCTGGTAGACTGGGAACCGCCAGGGGATCACCTCGGAGTAGAACGGTTAGGAGTATCCTAGTTGAGAGTTGTTTAGGAATGTGTTTTTTTTAAAGACGGTTTTATCAAGCTGCTGGTCTTGAAAACAGCTGACGGCAAATCGATCGTCCTGTAATAAACTCACATGACAACAGAGAACAGGACATCGCCGGAAAATATTGCCTTTGCATATCAATTTTTTACGTCATTGTAAGTATTGCCTATTAAGCCGCAATAGTCACCTAATATTCTTACTAAACACACAGGTTAAGTAGTCAACAATATCAAAATGTTGTGCTTTTAATAACTATATGCATACATGCATATTGTTTACTTCGCAATAACTTTGCATTTCAAGATGGTACATAATTACAATTTGATATTTAGCGTATATCTGCGAGCAGAACAGGCAACGACATTGATCGCCAACTTGGTGAAATCCTTGAGTCGAACACATTATATGATTATAGCCATGCACAATGTACCTTTTTTGACGGTTTTCAATGTATACAATTTTATATACAATGTACCTTGTGTACACGTGCCGGCTAGTCCATGCCATTCCATTACATAGCTCCCTGGCGAGGTAAACATATAAATGCGCTACCTTGGCCGAGGCCTCGGTCACTTTCCCTGCCACTCTAACAAAAATTGCGTTAAAAAATATATGGTCGTATTAGAGTCTTGCGTTCAAAGTTGCCAGAATAGAGCAGCGGCATTACTTTATAACTGAAGTTACTTAGGCGAGCTGGCAAAAACCGCTTGTGAACTAACTATGTTGTTATATATAAAACAAACAGGGCTATGAATTCGTTTGATATATATATATATATATATATATATATATATAGTTTCGGGTTTATTCACCATGAATTGGTAGCATAGTACAATAGTTCACATATCATTTTGTAGGCTAAAATATCGTTGACGCTTGATTGTAGTGACGATGTGTCAATGAACGAGCAGGTGAGTATGTGGTAACGTCCGATATTGCACTCTCCACAATATTTACATACGCACTCGTCGATTTCATAACAGTTTCCGCCTACGCATAGAAGGTGGTGGTAATCATGCCATGTTGTTCGGCATATTATAGATCTGTTTTTGATGATGTTAGTTTCCATTTATTGCTTCCAAAAGCAGGACTTTCGACATAGCGACCCATTACAAATGCCATGTTGCGGTTTTCTCTATATTCTCTGTAGGTTTCTAAAATGTGTGTACTGAACGATATCTTGTCCAGTACTAAATCTTCTACTAGTGTGTGTGTTCGTGGCATAGTTCTAGTGCGAGCGTTGCCGATGCGTTCTTCGGCAAGCCTAACGTGCGCTTCATGAAATAAAATTTGATTTTATCTATGTTTTTAAGGTCAGACATTGTAAGATAAGGGGCAATTGCGTGAAGGCAGTATATTACTATAAGAACATTTTGTATTCTAAACAATTTTAGCGCGATGTTTAGTTCTATGTCAGTAACGTCTCCCACTAGAATGGTAGCCGCGGTGGACTTGCTACGCATTTCCTCTATATGTCTGCTGAAGGACAGCCGGGGGGTCACTGTTATTCCTAGATAGCAAAAGTGATTGACAAGTTTAATATTTAACCCCCTAATATTAATGCACCGATTTTCTGCAGCGTACGATCTGCCTCTACTAAATCGTAGTACTTATGTTTTGGCGATGTTAATTGTCAGTTGATTTTGTTGGCACTAATTTGAGGCTTCCTTTAGATAGAACTACAGGTGGTTTCTTGTCCTTGCAAGCACTACTAAGTCGTCGGCATAAAATGCATGTATCGCTTTTACGTTTCTGAGGGCGTCCGCCAAGCCAGCTATATAGAGTATAAAGAGGAACGGGCTTGCGGAGTCACCTTGGACGATATATATATATATATATATATATATATATATATATATATATATATCGTTTTATCTACTTGTTTCGCTACTGTAGTTGCTAACACATTTTGTTAAAATTACCAATTAAAGCAAGCGTAAGAGCCTCTTGAATATAAGTGACGAAATCCATCAAAACATTTTCAGCTGGGGCAAGATTTTCCACTGTGCGGTCATTTCACACATGGTCATAGGGAGTGGCCTAGGTCCGGGGCGACTCTGAGCTTGAACCGTTTTTAGTGCGGCGTACAATGGCAGCAGTTAAGCGTCTAGGACTTTTGATATAATAAATGCGCTCAACGTTTGACAGCGGTCGTGACAATAATGAGAAACAACTAACACACTACGCTGCTTGACGTTAATTTTTTAGTCTGCCCAATGGAGGCCCCTGGTTTCCTCAGCAAAAAATAATAGATTGCCATGATGTTTAAAATCATGTCAAGATGATAGCGAGTCTGGTGGTGGGGAATATTCTGGGTTTAGTATGCTTCTGGGTCCCACATTATTCATGTAGGCTACACGTGACGTATGTGCATAATGTACTCGCAAGACGTTCCAGAACATAAAAAAGCTTGTCACTACATCGACAGCACTTTGTGTGGCACGATAGTCGCCATGTAAAACCACGAGGCATATTCATTTTACTCATGATTCATTTGCCGTAGATTTAGTAGTTACAAGCCTAATGCAACAGTGTGGTTTGACATTATGTAATTATCCCTACGGCCTAAAATGTTACTTTCCATAGAAATAATATACGCACTCTTCCATTGTATTTTGCAAAATAATGGTGATATGCGCGCGTCAGATCATTCGGCAAACTTTGACGCGGGTTATTTTTATTTCATTCGCGTATATGACCCACGGTTCGACACTCTTCTCGTGAGCATCCGTCTACATCAACTGAGATTATGCAAATCGATAAAGGTGAGACAAAAAATATCGCTATGTTTTAGAGGTTTACGATTAGGCCACGTGGATTAAAATCCTCATTTCATAACGTTACATAAAGTATTATATATATATATATATATATATATATATATATATATATATATATATATATATATATATATATATATATACATACATACATAAATATACGGAGACGAAGATAGTAGTGCACGGTGAGTGTTGGTTACATGCGCGAACGTCAACATCGATAGTAGCAGATTGCCAGGTCACCTCGTTTGACCTTTTCCGGGCAAAAGGCAATTATGCCCGGTTGTTTGAAATTGCATAGGTGAGGACAATCAATGACGTCGTCGTCCTCGTCGTCGTCGTCGACGTCCACATTTTAATTAGCTGCAAAATCTGTTTCCCATCATCGCGCCGTCGGCGGCCAGGGTAGCAGGTGGGTGCGGCGACAGGATTTCGAAAAGACGACATACGCCATATGAACAGAGGCGTCGAGGGCGAATGTAGAGACCGAAACCGAAAACGACGAAAATTAGTAGAAGCAGAAGATCGATGGGGGCTTTTGTATATAGACTCGAAGGGAATCTGCTGGGTAGAAAATGCGCATGGGAGAGATAGGGCGCGCGCGAAGGTAGATTGATAGGTAGGTAGTCATATGGACAAAGAGGGATAAATAGAGGACTTTGAGAGAGTAATAGGTGTACTACGACTACGACTACCAGTCCTACGCCTTTGCCGGCGGCTGTGTAATGATGTCGTTGCCTTGAGGCCATATTGCTCGCTATCGGACAATATCATACAATCATCATGTAATCATGATGGGGGTGGCCGGCTGCCGCCGCCGCTCTTGGCCTGCTGCTGTCGACACTCAACCGAAGTGGCGTCGTCGGCTGGTGTTTGTAAAGTAGATAAGGACAATGACAGGAGGAGGACCCAAGGACAGCTGCACCGTATGAGCAGCCCGTTGCCGTAGTCGTCGTGGTTCTCGCAGCAGTAAAGGGGAATAGTCGTAGGACACTTAGGAAAGAGCTAGCGGGTTACTGTCGTCCGCTACCAAGACTACTCTACCATCACCTACAGCAGAGCCATCCGGCCATTGCGCCGGGTATTGCGCGCAGACCAAAGCCGAGCCCTACAAGATTCCGGCGGCACCAACAGCATCCGCAAAAGCGACAATAGAGCTCGCAGGGCTGCAGAAGCTAGGCGGCGACGGGGGGGGGGGCAAGGGAATTGGGCAAAATAGGCGGTGTGGTGTAAAGGAGAGTTCAAGATGGAGAAGATCCTTCGGACACAGAGAGAGAGAGAGAGAGAGACGGAGAGGCTCTGTTCGTTGTCATCGTCATCGTATTTGAACGCGCGTTTCCGCCTGCTGAATATCAAATTGTGTTGACTGACTCGAAAGGAAAAGGAAGTCGTCCTCTAGGAGGACGATGAACACGACTTAAACCGACTTATTGGTCCACATCCCCAACACCCCATCTTCAAACCCCTGCCCACCAGAGGAAGACTCTCTCGTGTTGAGAGTCAAGAGGTTGGTAGGGAAGAAACAAAATCCAGAAGCATATTCAATGACATGTACCTGTCTATACGCATACGTTTATATATATATATATATATATATATATATATATATATATATATATATATATATATATATCTATATATATATATATAACCGTTTATTATTGAATTTACTTATGCATAGAAAGTACATATATATTTATATATATGTATAAACTTCACGCTTCCAGCCAGATAAATAATGCGATTATTTTGCCTCCAGGGATGTGCATTCAACTGCACGGCACACCTCTGTATGCAGAACTGTTAGGTGCACACCTCATAATCCTCGTGAATGAACATAGCAGATAGTGATAACCATGCATTATATACCTGGTGTATACGTAGCGATTGTCAAATGCAGGACCAAGCCAAAAGTATAAGGCATTGAAAACGTCCAAACCCTTGACCTTCCGTTCGATTTTAGCCTCCCACTCCAAAATAAAACCTTCGTAAGGTACTATACGCGGCATCCTCAACGTTAGTCGGATTGTTTCAGTAGCTGGTGGACACTCGGACATGAGATACCCAAAGCAGCTCCATGCTCGGATGGGTAAGTAAAGGACTCGCTTCATATATAGTGAGGAGCAGCTTTCAAGCTGTCTAAAGGCTGATTGCCAGCGTGAGGTTGTTCTACACTCTGTCAAGACCATACCTCAACCCCGGAACAATCTTAAGCATGAAGAATTTTACTGCTGAGAGTAACGGACAGTCTTCGGACATTGCCTACTTACCCGTCAAGAGAGACAAGTGCCTTTCGTATTGTTTCGTTTCTAGGCATTGTGATAAGATAATGAGGGACATTGTGAAAGGCCTTGACGCAGTAAATAAAGACTGCATACAGATGACCTTCGCTCGATTTCTGCCTGATGAACGTGGGGATATAAAAAACAATATATACATATTTTTAATGTATGGGACATTCCTGTCTGTTGTAACAGCTCTCGCATTGCCATGATCTCCATAGAACAGTGCTTTGCGCCACTAGGAAAAGTGGCTATTGCCCTATCGGATCGTTTGACTGGGGTCGCTCCGGAAACGTATTTGATTCAAAGTTGTCGTAACGATTTTACCTTTCCTTACATATTCTGTGCTTTGTCTCTAGCACCTCCTGTGCTATTTCCGCTTCCATTTATAATGACTAGGGGGACCCCAGGATGTATTCCATGCATAATCTTATGCCATTTTGAGGGGGGTTCTGCACTTTGGGATGGATGATTCCCGCTCTGAACCATCTCGAGAATCTGTCTGCTCGCCATGGTTCTGACCTCTTTCCATGCCTGGCACGTGAAGGGTGTGTGTTGTGGAGTGTTTTTCAAGTTTTTTTTGCAGAAAAGGCATGTTTCTGATGGAGCTTTCTCTATTCGGTAGAGGTACGACTGGAATTTGCCATGTCCCGTGAGAACCTGCGCAAGGTAGAAGGTTAGGTCCCCTTCTGGCTTTGCTTTCAATGTCCGTATGTTTGGCAGCAGTTTGCTTAAGCTTCTCCGGGGGCACCAGAGTCCCATTCGGCTTGTGAGTCTTCTATTGTGGCGCTACTCTCTCTCTTTCCTTGTCGCTCTCTGTGGGTATCCCAATATCATACAGGCGCTATCTCTCGGACGCCTTGAGGTCCCAGGGAATGCCTTCGGAAGGCAGCAGTTTTTGCAGATCGTTCTGTACCCTTGTATTACTGTAAGGGCTGGGCTCCGCTGCGCTCTGCGCAGGACGATTGATTAGGCTACCGCCATCAGTAGTTTTGTTGCACCTTTACCAGAGCGGTTTTTGCACACACCTCCTCGAAGATAGGCTGGAGGTGTCCCGGGGTCTTGAAAATAACGGATTTCGTTCATTTGTTTGCCAGCTCTTTCTTAATGTGTTTTGTTGCGTTTTCTTTTATGCTGAGACGGTGGAATAGGTCGGAGATTTAGTCGAGTCTTCACACGGGGATGATAAGATTTTCCTTCTACGCGACTACAGTCCTGCTTGACACCTTCCGCGTTATCTGAGAGTTACTGAGTGTTATATCTACGTATGATTCGTAGCTTTGATGCCAGAAGATCACTTCCTTACTGTCGTTAAGAATGTGTAGGTCGCTTACCGCTGCATATTTTTAGAGATTTCGCCCTCGCTTGTCTGTTTGCCGGGAGCCTCATATATCTGCTGCCGAGAACTGGTTAGATAAGCGGCCCTATTTAGATATGAGAGGTACACTGTTGATTTGTACTTGGTTAATGCTCCGACTATAGTATTACTATTTCTCTACTTGGGTGTAAATGGTGATATATATATATATATATATATATATATATATACACTGCCAACCTATTTTTTAAACGATGCGGATATGATGTTTGTATTCTATTATCCATGATCCTTGAACAAACTCTAAACGATGGTATGCTTCTTGATTTGTTCAAGGTGACCATACTGTACCTGGTGCATAAAAAAATGTACCAAGTGGAACACAAGCCCAAATGCATAGCTCGAAGAGAGATCGTCATGTCGCTGATCTCCTGGAAAGTCACCACGACATACAAATGACGCACTCCCGAAAAGGACTTGATCATTGAAATCATAATCGAAATTCCCATCCTTTATACAAATAAAGTGCATATAAATATATATATATATATATATATATATATATATATATATATATATATACATATATATATCAAGAAGCTAAGGCGGCGGTGGATCAGGATGCGTTGTTATTAATCAACAGAAAAGTTACCAACTAAAAGCCGTCTACTGTACGAACAGGTTGATTTACTTAAAAAAAACATGTCTTATCTTTCCTAGTTTGGGAGGGTAGAAGGCAAGCCTACAATGGCAAGGTTTTCTCTTCCCCCCAAAATGTGCGCCTCTTTGATTGTAGAAGGCTCATAGCTTCACAGTTCATAGCTTTCTGTACCGAATGTGGCACAGCGGCGCTCTTTAATCACAGAAGGTCCGGCAGTAAGTAAGAACGTGTACGTCATTTCCAGCCCTTCTACAGAGAATATTGAAACGTAATAAATAGCCGAGTTCACAGCTTTATGTATCGAGTGTGGCACAGCGGTGCCTTCTTCGAATGTTTCGAGAACCAGTCAGTCCAGAGAGAAACTAACACAATGTATTTGATATAGAGAATACCACGCGTCATTTAACCTTGATAGCGACTTTTAAGAACATCCACGGGATTGGACCGAAGATACTTGAACTTGATCGCCTTGAAGGGCCGAGATAACCCAGGACGCCCAACACGGTTACACTGAAGGTCCGCATGCACCGAGGCAGCAAAGACAGTCACGCCGTTGGCGTTCGAGCTGTCAGGGAGTGGAACACTCTTCCGGTCAGCTTGCGTTGTTTGAAATCCTTAAGCAACTTCAAGAGGAACTTAAAGTCACGCATGTTATCCCGTCAATGATTGGTTTACTAGTCTGGTTATTTTGACTCTCATATATAGAAAAACAAAAGTCGGTTTATTCCGGCTGCAACTTTTGTCAACTTAATGGCAACTGTAGATGCACCTTGAAGTAATGGCTTTCACGGTCGTGTCGACGAGAGACGCATATATGGGTAGACGCCGAGAAGTTTCCGTCTGGTGTATAAGCTTTTCCATCGTTCGGGTGGCTTGTTTTATGTACAGAATGATAAGCTAACCACGAAAACCATGGTTGTCGAGGGATCTTCCTCATCTCGCCACACTCTACAACACGACAAGTGAGTTGTGCATCACTGTCAGATGATTGGTGCATGCCCTTCCTTTCCACAGCATAGACTTTTAGAGAACATAATACCTAGAGAGAAGCTAACAGACTGCAAAATTTTGTAAACGCGTTGTGGACCACACACTTTCTAATTTTCTTCTCTACGCATGCAGTGCATACCATGGGCAATATGATGTCACTCAGTTTTGACATTCTTCTTGAACCCAACCGATGCAACATCTGACCACGTTTGTGGGTTGAAAAATATCAGTGCTATTCCATTCTATTAGCATATCTATGATAGAATACAGATACAAATATTTATATTATGCATGCATATATATTTGTATGACAAACGAAACACATTATATATATATATATATATACGTCTGGAAGAAGAATGTCTACTGACGTCTGGGCCGTCCACACTCAACATAGTTACTTGAAATCGACAACAACAAACACGCGTGTCGTCGATACACGGCATGTCATTGCCGCTCTCCGTCGTGTACCGGTTTTCCACTATGTCTATCTACGCACCCGGTATGCGCGGATATGAAACATAACGACGATAAACAAGGACCGAGATGTCGACGATGTCTAATCTGTGACCACATGAAGGAGTCCATAGATACAGAGAGAGCGAGAGATAAAGGAGATACAACTCGAGATAAAGAAGGACATGGAGGACACAGATTTCTCGTATTCCTCTATCCCCCCATAAATGTATATGAACTTTCCCCATAAATAGTATGAGGAATATGTGAACCTGTGTGGATGATTCATTTAACCGTCACTACTCTAGACCCTAGCCATGCTTGTGCAAGACACGTCGAGAGCACAGACACGTTTGCACCCGCAGAGCCGTCGAATCCGCTGTGCAACGCCAAAAAGAAAACGATAATAATGATGATAATGACAATAATTGTAGTAGTAATAAAAATAGTAATAATAATAATAATACACAACAAGCCTCCGGCTGCACATTACTCCTTGAGACTGAATGTCTATACGATGCACATAGACGTTTCTCTGTAGTACTGTGAAACTATTAGTAATAAACGTCTTTGTCCACCTAGTAAATTTAATAAGATTGATAGCGGTTTCTACCCTTTTTATAAAGTGATTCCACGATACATCTGCGAGGCAAGGTCAACCATAACGTATGACAATAACGCGAACACGCATCATGCAAAAATGTATGCAGACACACAGTGCATAAAATGCGTTCTTGCGTATGCAGCAAGACAGTCCGGACGTGCGCTGAACTTAATTCTCACTTTTAAAGGCTGCGCAAGGTGAACACACCCCATGTTTCAGATCCAGTCTAATGAATACATAATATAAAGTATATATTGAAACATTCAGTATCAATGCTCATTCTACTGTTATGTAGTTAAGAGCGAATTTTATTCTATTCAGTTTCGAAGATGCTTGCAGCCTGGTTACTTCACGATTCACTGCGAATATGCAAACTTTTTTATATTGAATATATGTTATATCCATTTTCATGAGAACTACTTTCGTTTTACTTCGCTGAAAATTGAGGTTGTTTTATGCACTCCGTCTATAATTGCTCTCTTCTAGTGTTGGTTTTCGGCCGCCGTTCCATCTCTTCGTCGCCTCATCCTTTCAGCTCGTGGTCTTTCCAGTTCGTTTTTCTTCTCATTGTACCTTCCGCCAATCGGATGTCCTGCTCTCATTTAAATTCGTCCTCCAGTGGATATGCAAAACTAAAGCGCGAACATCTAGGAAAGAGACTCGAATCAAAGTGGTTCATTGGTTCTGAGTTGCGAACTTAACACTTGACAAATCGTATTTACGTGTTGAGTACAGCTCCTTTATTCGCTATTGCAGCAGGACTTTTGCAATGTATGTATTATAGTATTTCCCAAATTGGCCAGATCATTCTTTTTTTCTTATCGCATGTTTTAGATCGACTTCTAAATTACGTCGATTTTCATATTTGTACCCAATATTTATTCCTTTATCAAAGGCTTCATTTCTTTCCAGCGTCTCGCGCCGTCAGTCCGATAGCAATGTTTTCCAACTCTACATTTAATGATTTTGGTTTGCCTTAGACTTTAGACAATCAAGCCGCAAAGGACTGGACAAAATTTATAGCGCTTAAAACAACAGTTATTATTTTTACCAACCTGAACTAGCAGTCTATACTGTAGTTAAGACCGGTAGAAGTAATATCTGTTCCACTCTAGTAACAGCCACTAGGTTAATCCCTTCAATTCATTTAATGCCAAACGTCCCTTGTTTTGGCTATATTTCGGGTTATTTATAGAAATTTTTACTGGCAATGTACGAGGCGCTTTGATCTTGACGATTTTTTTTGGAAGCCCGATGGACACTGCATATCAAAGTCAACATCAAACAGTAGGCTTTGCATAGCCGTATATCATTATTATATCCTTGCTATCATAACCTTTTATTGGTATATATATATATATATATATATATATATATATATATATAGTCCTACCTGCTAATATTTCCAAATCGATACTGCTGCCTACGAATCGATAAAGGAGGTATGTGTACAGTTCGCGTGTCAAACAAAAGTTACACTTGGCTAAGTGAAGTCCAATACGACGGCGACGAATGGGAACTAGCGTAGTACACGCGCGCCCCAGAGGCGCGCTCGACGGAGACACGTCGCGAAGGAAGGGAAAAAGACGCTGGTGGCTCGAGCAATAACAATCCACTGAGGTACAACTGGCTCGTTATTGCACACTGCAACCTTCAACAGCATCGAGGTCGAGCGACATTCGGCACTGTCTCGCTTTCTCTCTCTGTGTTTTCTGTTCCGCACTGCCCGCGCGTACCCGCGCACCTCCCTAATACATCTCAAGGGCTGGCCAAATCCTGTTGATGCTGAGAATCTTACCAGCCGGCCGAAACGGCGAGCCGACCAGAGGACGACGAGCGTGGCCGAGAGAAGATTTTTCTGGCCCTTGGGGCTGACCACGGCATAAGTATCAATTTGTATATACATATATATATACATGTATAGATAGATACCCCTCACTAAGGAGTGCAAGGCAGATCATGATTATGATGATAGTGATCATGATAACAACAACAACAACGAGAACAATGATAAATGATGATGATGATGACGACGATAGTGGTGGCGATGGTGATGATGATGGGCGTCGCAGTAGCCAGGAAGAAGAGAGTGGCTCCCAAATAGCGGCTAGTGGATATAGGCTGTATAGTCGGATGGGCGGGCAGCAGAGCTGGTTGGTGTTCGTTCGCTCTGAATCGTTTCGAGTGATCCGTGAGCTGAAGTGGCTGCTTCGAGATGCAGCACAAATGCAATCATACGAATCAGGTAGCTAGCGGAAGCAGCTAGTGTTCTTGTCTAGGCCTCCCAGTCGAAGCGGGCCCAGCTTAGCCCAGCACAATCGAAAGTCGTCGCCAACAAGAACAACGATTCGAACAACAACAACAACAACAGCAGCAGCAGCAGCAACAACCGTAACAACAGCAACAACAACAACAGCCGTAGCGACAGGAACAACTCGAGACCCTGCTTTGCATTGCATGCACACAAGCAACAAAAATGGAAAGAAACCCTCCACCAGATGCTAAAGCTGGCATATCACGCCAGTCTTTTCTATCGTATCGTACTTTTGGTGCACCTAGAACAATGGAGGTCGCTTACTATGTGTGTATGCACGAGGCAGAGTTAATGCAGGCTTTCTTTTTACCACGACTAATCAGTAAAAGCGGTCTCATTTTCTGTGCCTAAATAGAAGAAAAACATAGCATGGCTAAAGTGCCAATGTTGCCAATGCTCACCCAATGACAAAAACCCAACTTTTTACATCTCATTCAATCGTATAGGATTTTAACTGTTGGTTCTTTTGGAATTGATATCATACATATCAGCAGAAGAATAACAAAGCCACAACAAAAATAATAGCAAGTAAACATACAATGATTTACACCAAGTAAATTACAGTGACAGCAATAGAGCGAGAAGAACGACACCGATGGTTGAAGACAATAATAATAATAATAACGGCAAGAGCAACAAGTACAATAAACACAACAAACGCAATCATAAAACTCACAACGACAACAACAACAACAAAACAACAATAAAACAACAACAACAACAACAACGACAACCGTAACAGCAGCAACAACAAAACAACAACAACAATTGTATAGATTTGCCGCTTCTAGACGAAGCACACCCCAAATTGATGGCTCAAAGTGTGTTTTGTGTGTTCGGGAGGAGTGCCACGAAGCTGTTTGTGATCAAACAAGCCATCACACGATGACGCTTATCCCCAGTTCATTCAGCACAGACTCTATTTCGACTGGTATCGAGTCATGAGCTCGATTGGCATTGCAAATAAGCACAAATGGCCGTCCATATTGCATATGCAGGACTAAGCTCACCTCACCAAGTCCCTTTCTTCTGACGGGGTTGATGACTACAACAGATTTATCTCTCTCTCTCTCTCCATAGGGCGGAGAGTTCTCTGACGTGCGTTTGCTAATGCTTCCACAGGCAACCTGTCACATAACAATGCCAGCCTAGGACTAGAAGTATTTTTTCTATGAAAGTTGTTTTTAATTCCAGACGTTCTCTGCCTTCTCCAAAGGGCTTGGAATAATCGTGAAACATACCACCTTGCCGGTCACATGCTCCGACCGGATGTTGAGACATCTAGGGTTTTCCCAACAGTCCCTGTGACAGTAGCATGGTCGTTGACTTACAGCGGTATGGCCGTTATAATTTACTCGCAATTAATGAGCATCGCTTAAAGAACGTTTGATCAATAACGGGGATCGATAACCCAGTAATTGAGAGCCATGACAACTAAAGCCCGACTCGACCCATTCTAGACCACGCCACCTAATAGCAACCTACGCCTGCGACTTTTAGCTTCCGAGTTTTCCTTCCGTGTAGCGTTTGCAGGTCTGTCTTACTCACCAATCCGTAGTCTAACCGGCCAATTTGATCTATCTGTTTCTCTCTCCGTCTCTCCACTTCTTCCTTCGCTCCCGGCCATTTCTCTCTGATTTTTTATAAACTTGTATACGGTTGGTGGATCGTCTTGCTTCTGCGCTGACCTCTCACTTCTGACAAGTTTATTTTCCGCAAAACACCGTTTGTTCTTAAGCTTGCTTTCACTTCACTCCGCTACGCCGTTGCTGACACTCACGAAAAGACGAGTAGCCAGATCAATGGAAGAGCACTCATTCTCCCCTTCTCTATGAAAAAATTGTATACATACGTCTTGTGTCTGCCTTCTCTCTGTCGTCTGCACGTTTATCACAAAATGCCCCATTCACACTCGCCTCATACATAAAATAACAATGAGTTTAGCTACAGCTCTGGTGTCTGTCGTCGGTGGAGTACGGCCGCTCACTACAATCATTTACTGCACTTCTACTGTACTACGATTTCATAGTAATATATGTATATGTATATATATATATATATATATATATATAGTTTCAACAATTTGTCAAAATAAGCCAATAGAACATAAAGCATAGGGGAGTAGCAACCCCGGTTATTATCACTATTGGCAGGGTGCCTGTGCTGAGATTAGGAGACGACCTAACAAGGACACAAGAGGGTACAATGAACGCACCACTGGAGAGGACACGACATAAACCCTGATTGTCCGATGCTAGCCATGCTCTGGTACTTAGGGCCGGCCATGGTTCGGCCACTGAACTTGGCCTAGTCAGAGTGTCGTTATTACAGTTGGACTATAAAATTCGCACAGTTAGACTGTAATTGGCCTTGCTATACTATAGTCAGCATAGTTAGACTGTAATTGGCATAGCTATACTATAGTCAGCATAGTTAGACTGTTGTAGTTGGCAACGATCAGCATTGTCGCAGTAACATCGGCATCACAACGAGTCAGCCGTCATCTCTTCCCATCATGGAGGGTGGGTGCAATCCAGCTCTCATTGTTGCTCTCCTGCGCTTTTTCTGTATCTGTATCTGTGTCGCTTTTTCTCCTCCTTTTCTCTCGTTAGTTTTTTTTTCTGTATTGCTCGTTTTCTTCTATCTATGTATCTATCTATCTATTTATCTATGTGCGCAGTACAGTCCATTCGTCGGTCCCGCTGTCACATTCTGATTTGACGCTTATCCCCTCATAGACATATCGATAGGTTGTCGTCGGCGGCGGCGGCGGTGGCAGCGGGCAGCTAGATCGATATGTATAAGTATACAAACGCAAGCAAGAGAATGCAGTAGACTACGCGTCCGCCACAATCGTCACATCGTGGCTCTGTACTCGTAGTAGTAGTAGTAGTCGTGCACTAGTGATTTGAACAACATCAACAGTGGCTATTGAGCCACAACAGACAGACAGCCCCCCCCCCCCCCCCCCCCTGTCATAACTGCAAATCTACCTGCCGCCCTAGACAGAGCTCTGAGGCACTCAGCTAAACGACGGCAACAACAACAACAACAGCAGCACAGCAACAAGCGCACAGCAGCACGAACACAGTAACACAACAAATTCTGTTCAAAGCTCTTTTATATAGTCTGAATGGTTGATCTTGGCGCATGTTTATATATATATATATATATATATATAATATATATATATGCAAAATATATGAATAGCAACCACTCACATCACGCGAACAGCTTTTATTCTCTCATAAATATTATATATATATATATATTATGCTACAATAATATATGCAAATATATGAATATGCAAACCACCTCACAGCACGCGAACAGCATTTTTAATTCTTCTTCCATAAATATAATATATATATATATATATATATATATATATATATATATATATATATATATATATTAGATATTTTTTTTTTTTATTTTATATATAATATATAATATATATATATATATTTATATATTATATATATATATTTTATATGTATATATATATTATATATATATATATATAATATATATACATATGTAAATATATATATATACAATAACAACGAATTCTGCAAATACTAGAAACAATCGAAATGAGATGTGCCGCGTTTAGAGACCGCATCGGAGTGTCACAGATGACACATGTAACGGCTCTCCGTGAATCTCGTTAGGCTTCTACGTTGTGGAGACAACAGTGTTGTTTACTCACACACAAAAATGGACTTCGAAAAAAAAGATACATTTCTGCACAAAATTGGCATCACAATTGTAACATGTCGAAAGCTTAAGTTGGCGAAGTTTGGCCGCTCCTGACGGCCCGTAGGTATGAGTTTTGCGTCAGTTGAATCTTGTGTGGAGAACGTCGCTAGATACCACCTCAAAACACATTTGGTTAAGATGCACGAAAGGCCCAGTTGCTGGGCATGTCGCCGAACCGATGTTTCCAAACACTGTCCACATAGTCGGCCACGGCGGAAATATTTTTAGCCGTGGTCTTCCACGGCTTGACACATCACGTACCTGTCCCGTGAAACATTTGCACAAGTTCACGAATGGTGTTCTCCAAGGGTTGGGAATGTAGACTGTAAATTGCAGAAAGAGCTCGCCAGCACGTGCGTATAGAGATACCCGTCTCTGAAAAATTTTCACAACCCCTATGATGAGAGCAGATCGCAAAAAGGGTACATTTAGGCACGAAAACTTTTGAAAGATGCCAGCTGATTATTTGGACGCCCTTTATATGTATATATATACAGTCAGGCGAAGTTAATATTTCATGGATGCTTATAATGTAGCACACGTTTATATACATACACAGTTATCTTGCATGTGTTTACACATACCACAGCCTATCATATTTTCCAATGTCATATTTTGCAATGCAGTGCAACGTAAGCCGGTTTCTGAGAAAAATCCGCAGCCAAAACAAGCTTATTGGCTCCATTGAGCGGGCAAGCCGTCATCGGTATGAAAATGCCATTTCAACGATTATAACAAAACAACCTTAGTTATAATGAACTTAGCAATTATAACGCCAGCAGAAGCAGCAGCAGCGATGGCATAGCACAGACTCTCACACCGAGTCGTAAAGCAGGCCTGAATGATTAGGATAGCAATGCACGTATCGTATCTAAATACTTATCTATCCCCTGCTTAGCGCTGATAGATAGCAGCATCCTGGGGGGAAGGCGCCACCCCCGCCTTGCAATCCTAGCCACTAGAACAAAATAGGTGCGCGGTCTCGCGGGGGGGGGGGGGGCTATCGCGAGGCCGACGTCGTGTGCGACCGATGATTGATGGTCCCGCTCCGCCCTTCCGGCTGAACAACAGGACTCAAGCCAATAACAGAGAGAGAAGAGAGAGATCTTGCGAAAAGACGTTAACCGACCGAACACCATTTGCATAAACCACCTCCCTATTCCTTGCTTGCATTTCGCTTCATGATAGCCATATCACACACACACACACAGCGATCCGATCTGAAGTGTCGGCCGCGACTGCAACTACCGCGACTAACAACCGCATTGGGGGTGCTTTACCACATGTTTGCATGAGCTAACCAACAAGTTCTTCACACTCAGGACTTTCTCTTTCCCGCTATCTGTCTCTGTCTCTATCTCTAGGTATCTGTCGTGTGCATATGCCGGTCTATTTGTCAGCCTGGTGTCAGCCTGTTCTAAGCTGGTGTATTATTGTTAGAAATCTAATATAGGCGGCACCCAAACGGGATCTAGCTCGCGCTGTACGGCGTCAGTGCGGGTAGGTGTATCTATCACCTTCCAAAAAATTCGTAGGTCGCCATTGAGAAAAGATTCAAACAACAAGGTTTACCGCCGGAAGAACAGTGACTGCAATTGGCGGTGTTTTTTTTCCGGCTGAGTTATCTCTAGACGTCTAGCGTGTAAATGCGGCTTTTTTGGATGAGAGGACGTTGGTCAGTTTGGCTCCTCAATGTCTGGAGCTTGCTCATGCGTAACCAGAGTGTGGTTGCACGTCCACGGGGCATATTAGTCAACTCCTGGTCTGTTCTTTTGATAGGGGAGCCCGGAAAATTATAGGCCAGGTTCCCGCCTAACAATTCCTTTAGGCATCTTGATTTAGTCCGTTTCATGATCGACACTAGTCCTTCGATAATGCCTTGTTTGTGTTCGGTAGCTCTTTTCATTACACCTTTCATGCTGCGCGTTCCAATGCTGTGTGGCTAGCCGTGTCTTTTACCCACGCCGTACAAAGCATGCAGAGTGGAGAACCTACTTTGATGTCTCTATCTAAGTGGGTCTCAGTGCCCAGCGAGGTGATTGATAACGTCATTATTTTTTTCTGGTAAAACGGTCGTTAGCTTAGCGACCAAGTGGCCCCTCCCAGCTAACCGTCGCAAGTGCAATGTATTTTTACTTCTGTTTGTCAGCGACACTTTGCGTCCTATTGTTGATTTACCAATTCGCGATGTATTCCTCTAGCAGGCAATCCTTGCTGCTATCCTACGCATGCGATAGGGCGGGTTGTAACCATCCTTAGTTTTCAAAGCAAATAACCTCTCTTCAAATATGATTGGCAAGAGATCCGTTGGCGGTTCCCCCCGTTGCAAAATTTTGATTAGTTTGGCAAGTGCATTGGCCAAAGACTCCGCTTTGTTACCCATTGCTCGAGAAAGCAAATCTTGAAGAAGCCTTGGTCTGATAAAGTTCATTTCCCAGCAGAGCTTCTAGAAAAGCTTCCATAGCGCAATCCACTTCACGTTCGTTGGTGCGCAGAAACGCTTGTCATGTAGAGCAGCTACAAGGTCTGACTCGACACCGAACGTGTCAGCGCGAGCTTATGAGCCTTGCAGCGCCAGACGCATCACTATCGGTTAATTCCGCAACCACTCCCCTCTTCACGTCTTCCTCAGAAGTGCCAACTTTCCTGTGTTTCTGGTGATCGACCTAACCTTCCAATCCCTCGAGTTTGAGACCGTTCTCGAAGTCCCCGAGGTTCTTGTCACACGAGTCATTCTTGACGTTTGGAAGGCGAAGTATAACAGAACCAAACGATAGCAGAGACAACCATGCTGAATTATCATTGTAAGTCACTACGTCATTTAAGACTTTTAAAGTACACTACAGCACAATCGTTTTTGCTGTTTCAAGTATTACATTTTTGGGCTGACCCTTAGCCAATATTACAAACCCTCGAGACTGCTTTTGAAATGGTTCGTAAGACGAACCACATAAATACAACTGTGCTACGATGGGGCTCGAACCCGTGCGTCTCTCCTCGTCGCGAGGCTCACGCGAATGCTCCACGCCACCGAATTCGACGCTGTTTTAGGTATTATACGTATTGTCTTTCCGTGTTTGAAGGCAAACTGAATATGAGATGTCAGTTGTTTAAGTTCTAGACGGGCGGATTCTGTTTCAGGCTGCCTGTGGGCTTTCGATCATGGATGCATAGAATTCATGTATTTTAGAAAGCGCCTGCAAGCTGTAGAAATCGAGGTAACTGCGAAATCTTGTTGTGAAAAATTATGTTTTGACATTATAAGCAGCTTCTGAGTTTTGTGCCAATGGTAGCAGGACTAACAGGGGCTGTAAAACCTTTGTCGTCCTCTTAATAGCTTCTGCCAAAGCAGAGCTAACAGTCTTTACTGCATCTGCGACCGAGCCTGAATTAGACCTAGCCGTGTGAGTAGACTTGAGGCCCGACTTGGAAGAAAGTACTCGGTAACATCGAACGCGTGGCTATAATTTCCCACACACCGACTTGACTCCTTAGCAACTTTTTGGCGAGAAAACGCAGGCTTCGGGAGATTTAACTGTGGCGTTCGGTCATATGCTGCTGACGAGATACCTCTGACAACTAAGGCGTAATCGCGGCTTCTGTGTGTAGCCTGAGGAGGTATATTCGGCATCTCCAACTCGTCCTCAATGATGGCTGTAGGATGAAACACTCTTACCTGTTGGAGTGTTCGGACTTCTAGTAAGATGCGATTGCACTCCCCCTAGGTATAAACTTTGTGGGCTCTAGTAGGCTAAAAGTGCTTGGCATACGCTCTGCGAGCTCTGATAGGCTGGAAGTGTTTGTTAAGCGTCTAAATGCACATATGGGACGTTCTTGTCGTCTTCCTCGATGTGAAGAACGCTTTAATTACAGCAAATTGAGTTGAATATGACAACGCTGGAGCAAATAGGCATCTCACCTTACCTCCGGCGGATATTTTTTTCCTATTTGGACGACAGGACGCTTATAACAGGGCAGCCGACGTGCCGCCAGGCTCCGTTCGTTGCCCAGTTCTATGGAACCTGGTCTACGACAGTGTCCTATGAATTAGGCCTCCAGAAGGCGTGGAAATCGTCGCGTACGCCAACGACCTTGCCCTCCTCTTCACGGCTCGCCGAGAGACAACACTGCAAAAAATGGTCAACACAGTGCTAGCCGACATACACGCATGCATGACCGCCCATAGTCTCCAGCATGCCCCCGAAGACGGAGGCAGTGTACCTAACAGGCCGGAAGGTTACACGGGGAGTCAATCTGACCCTCACGGGCCACCCTATTCCGATAAAAAGCACTAAGCGTCATCTTGAATACCGGCCTTACGGGTGTCGCCCATATTAAACATTAGCCAGATCGCTCAGAATCTGGCCAGGACGATGTTCCGCCCTGGCCTAGGTGTGCAGGAACTCGACGTATTGCTATACAAGGAAATCAACACGGGACATTGTCGGTCATATGATGGAGGATGTCGCCGCATGGGCGGCAGGCATCAATTTGTTAGACGCTATTATGCGCGAGAAGATGCGGCTAGAGGATGTTCGCCGCATGCGCTACGGAGGCACGCAGGTGTCATTGGGTGGTCGAGATAAGGGTGCCCCGCAAGGGGCTATGACAACGCAGCCCTCTGGCTCGACCCAACGGCTTGACACATAGCCTCGAGTTCGTGAGCTGAGAACACGACGAGAGCTATGAGAGCCACCGGAGCAAAAGGCTCCTCTCCTACGCTCCCGAAGTAGTGCCACATATTTCCGAACTTTGGGAGTCGGGAGGATTGATGTGTTTAGTGAGTGAAAGTCTTACACTACTTAGTTCTCAGGTTGCAGCTTCGACTTGTTTGGACTTGTTTGAGTCTACGACGGCAAGCGAATACAATGTATGGTGCGCATCGTAAGCAAACGCCGCTAGTGGCACAATCGCTCTTAAAAGAGCTCAAACGTTTGACCAAATACGCTGCTCGTTTATCGCGTTGTGCTTAGGTGCGTTATGCATATATTGTAAATAGTGGTAGTAGTAAAATAAACCTTTATTCTGGCTTATTGGGCCAGACCATACTCAAATCGTTTACTGCAGCAGATCGTGTGGTTAGCACATTATGTTAGACTTTTTCCACCTCCTCTTTCTTATATTTTCTCTTCTTCTTCATCATTTTCTCATTTCATCAACAAATTTTCCTTCTCTCTGGTTTTGCCTCCTTGGAACCATATATATACTATACTTCATTCGCTCTCATCGTGCTTTTCTCCCTGCCAATTTCCCCAATGCCGCCTTCCCCCCCCCGCTCTCTCTCCCTCTCTCACTCCCGCCTAAGTTGAAGTTGCTCTGACTGAGTGACGAATCAAGTCCGGCCATTGAAGCCACAACAGCGTTTGCTGATCACGACTTGATTCTGTTCGGCGGTAGTTTGCCCTTGGTGCAAAAGCTATCGAATGCTAACTTCACTGCTGCTGCGAGAGGTGGTCGCGGCCGACGCCCCGGGGCATAGTACGCTATACGTAGCAGTAGTGATAGTAGTAGCTGTGGTAGTAGTTCATGTCGTAGCAATATTTAACCCCATAGCAGTTGTCGTAATAGCGGCCATGCTGAGTGAAAGCTGACTGTACTCTTCGACGTCTTCGCCATCGTCGCCGGCCCCAGAGCTCATTCTCACTGCGTCCATAAGCTTGTTTGTCCACACACAGAGTCCCGACCACGGCAGCCGCAGCAGCAGCAGCAGTAGTCGCCTACAGACAGCCAGGAAGGACTGCCTGACTGGATCACTGCCAGAGGCTCAGAGGTTGAAGACGTCGAGTACAGCTGCAGCGGCAGCAACAGCAATAGCAGTCACAACAACAACAACAACCATAATAGCAGCAGCAACGGCAGCAACAACAACAACGCAGCGCACAAGCAAACGACAACGACAGCTATATTGGCTCAGCAGGGTTTCAATCTTTGAACCACCCTACTTTCACCCTGCCCGGGCTGCGCTTAGCCATTTCGCAGGCGTTTGCACAGCCAACCGGTTTTCGAATTGCGACTTGAGAGAAAACGCGCTATCCCCTTGTCTCTATCCCCCCTTCTCTCACTCTCTTCCCCTTCTCTTGCTCTCTTTCCTCTCCCCGCTTTTCCTCGACCTATGTCTCGCTACGACACACGCGTGCACGGGGCATGCGAGTGTTCCCTTTTACATCCCGCCTGGCTGGTCTGGACCGGGGCAACCTTCGGGGCAAGGGTGAGATGATAAACCATACCACTAAGTGTCAGCGACCATGCTGCTGCTGCTGCTGCCATATAGACTATTGAGGAAACCCTAGATGTCACAACATGTACGCTTCTGCTACTCTAAGCGTCACTGCTTCAGAACGGTGACATGTATATTAAGGTATACATATTAAGCGAATGACAATTTAATCCATCCATATTCATCATCATCGTTGTATATCGATACCATCGCCACAAAACAGTACATATACAGACCGTTCGCCTACAGAGACGCCATCACAAGTGAACAGGCGATTAAAGTTCCTGTGTTACAATCGATATTGGTCAATGAATAGTTTTAGAGTGTTCGGGCCGGTAACAGCTGCATTCCAAAATCGCATCTCAAGGGAAAACGAGCCATCCCAGCTATTCAAGTGTGCAAGCAGATGAGCCTTGGGGTAAAGGGCCATACGCTGAGTGGCTCTGGGAATCAGCACAGAGAGTCTCACAAGGTCGACTGAATATAGGGGTTTCGCATTCTCATTTTTTAGCATGTAGGTCACGACAAAACGTAGTGGCCACCGTTGTACGGTAGGCCGAAGTATACCGAACGCAACTTCGTTCTCCAAAGTCCGAATCCAATCCGAAGTTAAACCAGCATTTGTGCGCAGCCTTTATTTGAATTGTGTTGAGACTTTCGATCGTGCCCTTTGCTACGTAATATATAGGGTTTTATTAGCTAGTTAATAGAGGGTTATATTTGCGGAAAACTTCACACAAGTTGAGTTGTTCTATAATGAACTACAACTTTAGAACCCTAATAGTTAAAACGTACGTGGATAACAGTTAGGATTGCATATGGCGACCTCGAAGCCACACGGCGTACTGTCGATGTCGTAGCAACGTGGATCGTAATACCTCGTGATATGCGTAGGCGACCCATGATCACGCAATAATCGCCTTTTTAAGTAAGCATATATATAGCATTGTTATTGAAAACTGCATGCTGGTTGGCTTGATGTGTAACGAACCAAGACAAATGTCCCCCGCACCAGAGAAATTTACTACGCTTGTCCTAACCAACTTCATGCCGTAATATAGCAAACCGTGGGCTACTAATGCAAAAGATAGAGTTGGGCCAATATAGACTGGAAACAAAACGTTTTTGTGTATTTATGCAGGAATGACAAGTGAAAATAAGTGTTGGCCTTAGCAGAGGTGAACAGCTAGGCGTACACTCTCAGAAGTTCTTTAAAGTTTAATGGCGTGCGATACCGGTAAGGAGTGGCGATGCCGGTTCTGCTCGCAATCTAGCGTTAAATTGTACGCCCGGTAGTCTCTGCATTACTCGTTCTGTGAAATTGAACAAACTTTTATTACGGCCAATGTGCACGGGTCATACAGGTAGCAGCAGACATTATCTATGACAGTGGTGGGCTTTATTCTCAGGAACCCTTTAGTGGAGCCTTTTTCCTAAGGTGGGGATCTGTCCTGAAGGAGTGCCCTAGCAATGTTTTTGAGGAAGGGATAGGTCAAAGTTGTTAGTGGAGCGCAAACACGTTAACAAAGTTAAAGCTACCGTAGTTCCTGCGTTTGGTTGTTCCTTATTGATATTCCTCTTCATAATCTCTAGTCGTAATATTTTTATTTTAGGAGCAGCGGACATTTCATTAAATGCCGTACCCATTTAGCAGCAGGAATACCATGCTTCCTGTATATTTATATAGGTTGATATTTAAGCTGCTATGGTACACATTTCATTTATTTTACTCGACTTACGAAGGCAGCGTGAGTTCACAGATTAATGTATGTGTCAAATGACCTGGCAACGTAATGCTTTTTTATTCATACACATATACGCTTGCTGTTATCACAGTGTAGTGGGTAGGGAACCCTATATGTTGCGTACATTTTTATATGATTAACTAGATCTCTTTGAGTGTATCAGCAACGAGACTTGAGCTGGCATCAGACACCATGGAGTCGATGGTATCATAAAGAGCAAGTCCCCCTCCAAGTACCAGCCCCAGAAGTACGCGAAGACCACGAAAGAAAGCCTTGATAAGGTCTTCAAACGAGTTTCCATTGAAACGAATCATTCCTCGCCAGTAGAGGCCCAGAAGCATTACCGCTAGAAACATCAGAACGACTCGAAGTTCGGACCAAACCTGCAAGATCGAATCAAAGTGTTTTAAGAATGAGGCTACATGACTAAACAGGTGCACACAAAGGTGCTGTTTATGATATATATATATATATATATATATATATATATATATATATATATATATATATATACAGGGTGTGACTGAACGAATTTTATAGCGATACATAAAATTGTAGAGCTCGTTAAAGCAAATATTTTTTCCAATGGAACATGTGCTCTGAGAAGTCTTGTTTCGGAGTTACAGTGAAATTACTACAATTTGTGACACTGGTGTTTTTGCCCGACATAGGAGCACAAAATGTGCTGTTGCGAGACAACCAGTCTTCCTAGACAGAAACTAAGCACACTGTCGTGTTCGTGATAAAATTCTGCTCAATCTGAAGAATATGCAAAGCCGGTCAGAAGACGCGACATGGTCGCTTAGAAGAGAATTCGCCAAAAATAAAGTTCTTTATTAGCGTTCACGCCAAATACTTTAGAATCATAACCCTACGACCACCCACGTGTTCAAAGCTAACATATACAGCAAATGCGCATTTCATGACGATCATTTTGGTACCAAACGTATGGCAATGCGAGCAGTGGTTGCGGAGTAATTACGATTTTTCGGCGGGATGTCCAGATTAAGTGCATGTAAAATGACTGTGTGGCGACGTTCACTACCGCCGACGTGTCGCGCGACAGCCGCAGCGCGTCATTTTTCATGCACTTAATCTGGACATCCCGCCGAAAAATCGTAATTACTCCGCAACCACAGCTCGCATTGCCATACGTTTGGTATCAAAATGATCGTCATGAAATGCGCATTTGCTGTATATGTTAGCTTTGAACACGTGGGTGGTCGTAGGGTTATGATTCTAAAGTATTTGGCGTGAACGCTAATAAAGAACTTTATTTTTGGCGAATTCTCTTCTAAGCGACCATGTCGCGTCTTCTGACCGGCTTTGCATATTCTTCAGATTGAGCAGAATTTTATCACGAACACGACGGTGTGCTTAGTTTCTGCCTAGGAAGACTGGTTGTCTCGCAACAGCACATTTTGTGCTCCTATGTCGGGCAAAAACACCAGTGTCACAAATTGTAGTAATTTCACTGTAACTCCGAAACAAGACTTCTCAGAGCACATGTTCCATTGGAAAAAATATTTGCTTTAACGAGCTCTACAATTTTATGTATCGCTATAAAATTCGTTCAGTCACACCCTGTATATATATATATATATATATATAAATATATGATATATATATATACATATATATAAAGTGTGTTGCAAAAAATTAGCACTTCATGTTTTTTTGTGATAATTTCGGCTTGGTTTATTTGAATGGCTTGAAATTTTAAGCGCATGCTGTACATGACGAAACACGAGTATGGTGGTAATTTCGTTGCAATCTCACAATCGGTTCATACAAAAAATAAAAAAGTGGTTAAAAACAGTGTTGCAAAATATTAGCAACAATAACGCCTTACGACGTATTCGATTCTTAGCAGGGCTGTATGACTTATTTGATACTACATATTCTACTCTTGAAACGGGGTTTTCGTTCTTTCTTCTGAATCTAATCGTAAACTTGGTCTTTCATGGAGTTAATGAGCTGTTGTAAGTACGAAAGTGGAAAATTAGTCCATGCTTGCTGGACAGCTTCTTTGAGGTCCGACAAATTATCATATTGTCGACCATTTGTGTAAATCTGCTTCACCAAATGTCCCTAACGATTTTCGATGGGATTCAGGTCTGGACTCAATGCCGGCCAGTCAAAAAGTGGCACTCCTTGTTCTTGAAAAAATGCTATCGTGCTAGCCGAGGTATGAAACGTGGCGCTGTCTTGTTGAAAAACTGCGTCAGGTCCCCCAATTCTTCTGAAATGGGCTTCTAACTGGGAACCGACGATACGCTGGCACTTGTCGGAATTGTTTCGGCCCACAATCGCGACTAGATCGGACTTCCCATTATATCCAAACGCGCCCTAATATTTCACAGAACCACCACCGGCCACACGTTTCGAGAACCATTTAGGTTCCTTCCGTAAGTCGTGCCAATAGTACTGACGGCCGTCAGGGCCATCGAGATTAAATTTCTTTTCATCCGAGAAGACGATGTTTTTCCACTCGTTATCCCAAGTTTGGTATCTATGCGAAAATTCACGCCGTGCGACAATGTGCTTCGGTTGCAGTCGCGGCATAAGCTTCCTTTTCGCGTATCGCACGTTTTTGTCAGAACCTAACACTCGGTACACTGTAGATCGGTGCACTGGCACTCCCAAAGTAGTCCTGATCCTGGAAGAAGACATTTGGTCATGAGTAGCCAACTGTATGATCCTTCGCCGATCTCGAATAGTCAAAACTGGCTTACGCCCACTGTTAGATCTGCACCTTTGGTTTACTCCAGGGTGTAAGAACCTGCTGATGGTGCTCTTATGCCGTCCTAATCTGATTGCTTTAGCAGTTACTGTATGACCGAGCTCAGCATATGCCTCAATTTTTGTCTTTTCGTTATCCGAGAGATCCTTTGTACGACCCATGGTTTAAACATACGCTTCGCCGTTAGTTTGGAACAACGACTAAGCTGTAGAATATTTTGCAGCTATAGAACGATTGTAGTATCGACTATCCTCTACAAACAAGAGCTGTGTTGTTAGCATGTTATTGTTGCTAATATTTTGCAACACTGTTTTTTCACACTTTTTTATTTTTCGTATGAACCGATTGTGAGATTGCAACGAAATTAACACTATACTCGTGTTTCGTCATGTACATCATGCGCTTAAAATTTCAAGCCATTCAAATAAACCAAGCCGAAATTACCACCAAAACACATGAGTTGCTAATTTTTTGCAACACAGTTTATATATATATATATATATATATATATATATAAATATATATATATATATATATATATATATATATATATATATATATATATATATGTATAGGGTGTAGCATAATAATATATACCTATTTTAAGGTTAAGTGGTACTTTGTATGAAAATATTGTTTCCCAATTGGAGGAAGAGGCGAAAACGACTTGTTTAGGAAAGAGGATCTTCTTTTTCTTTTATATAGTTGTGCAAAATTAACGTTTACGGAAGAACCAGTTATCGCATGAAGGAACCGATTGCACCGGCGGGTTCGGCGGTTCGCCTGTTTTGCATAATGAACGACACTTCGCTAGCTTGCGTAGCGAAAGGCGAATAGCTAGATTAAGGAAAGTCATAAAAAGTCGATATGTTGTTATGTCTTGCGTTAGCGCTTTCACGTGCAGAACCGTAAACGTTTGCCACTACAGCCCAAAATAAACGTCCAAAAGACAATTCTCGGGCAATAGCTAATTTAATGCCAATCAGTTTCATAGTGATGGTGCTGCGTGACGTAGTTGCCGAGTAACTCAGCTTTCTCGACAGCCACAGTTGTTATGTTGTACGTTGAAGCTTTCATATTTAGAACCGTTTTCGCCCCTTCCTTCCATTGGAAAAAAATATTTTCTTGCCGAGTTCTACTAAACCTCAAAAAATGTACATTACTTTATCATACACCCTATGCAAGTATGCATACCTTCGCTTTCAATATGGCTGTCGAAAAAGCTTACTCGTAAAAAGGTTACTCGGCAAGTACGTCACGCAGCACCATCCCTTTGGTACGAAAATTATGTGCATGAAATTAGCTATTGTCTAAAAAGTCGCTTGGGCCTACATGTTTGATTGTAATAGCAATTTTTACGGTTCTGCACGTGAAAGCCTTAACGTAAGATATAACAACCTATCGATTTTTTATGTATTGTCTTTATCTGGTTATTCGCCATTTGCTACGCAAGCTAGCGAAGTGTTTTGAATTATTCGGATTTTCCGCCGAACACGCCGGTATGATTGGTTCGTTCAATCGTTGACTAGTTTTTCCGTAAATGTAGATTTTTTGCAACTATGTAGGAGAAAAAGGCAGAGTAGCTACTTTTATAAATTTCCTCCTCACCCCTAAACAAGTCGTTTCGTCCCTTCCTCTCATTGGGAAAAATTATGTTCTTGCCGAGTTCTACCAAACTTTAAAATGCGTACATGTTATGATGCACCCTGTAAGTATATACCCCAAAATTTACAAATATTTAAATAAACCAATGAAATAGTAAAACATACGAGGCCCTTGACCAACAGACAGAGCCTGTCAAATGCAAGCGTCCACAAGTTCCAAAAAGTTTTTGATGGCTAATTGATCTAACGCTTCATTTACAAACATTATTTACATTATCTGAATTAAATATTACATACGTCCAAACCTGTATATTGACAGCGTATTCCTACTTCAAAATAGTAAACGCCAGTACGTAATTGGTGTATCAGGATTGATCACCCTCGATTTGGTTTGCACCGAGTTTTGCATCAGGTCAGTGTGCCTTGAACAGAATACACTGCGCTATTAATCCATATCAGAGGGCTGCAGCAATACATTTATATTGTAGTCTACCTGCTTACGTCTAATATGCAGCCCACCTGGTTAGCCACCTTTTTGAAGGTAAACAGTTTTGTGTGATAAAAAATACGCACCTCCTTAGGCACCTCGTAGAACAGATCCAAAATCATAAGTCGAATGAGTCGCCACGCGTTTCTGAATACGACGCGGAGTTCCTGAATCGTATCGCGTCGTTCGGGTAGTTGTGGCTCGTTGCTGTCATTACAACTAGAACTGGCGGGAACCTCTTCATCGCGTTCGGTGGCGCCGTTTGTGCGAGGTGTGGCTTCGAGGGGTGGTATCTGTGGCTCCGCTTCAACTTTTACATTTGACTTAAACTCGTTGGCCATGTCCTTTGTTGGACATGTAGTAGGCGAATTTGATGGTTTCGGTTGGTCTAGGTCGGCTGCGTCAGATACAGGTGGGAATGCGAACGGTTGCGCCGGCCGATACAAGGGCGCGCGAAGTTCCGGCGGCACGGCAGCCGCCTTTGTCGAAGGTTTACGTACAAAAACCGATTGAGGGGCCTCCTGTTGTTGAAAGGGAGAGTGCTGCTGTTGTTGTTGTATGTGCTGCATCTGTTGCCGTTGTGGTCCCGATTGATCGTCTGGAGAAGAGAACAGTTTTTCGTTATCAAGAAAATCCTTGTATAAGGCTTCCACATCGTCACTGGCTAGCGACGTGCGTCTGTTCGGCGTCGATGTTTTAGCGTTCGTCCGATCGCTGCAGCTGCTGTATGGCGAATTTTGAACTTCGCCCGAATCGGGAGGACTCAGACGGCCATTTTTTGGTTGTAAACAGGACGAGTCCTTTAAAGTCGGCAGTGCTTCCTGCTGGGGCGTTGCTGGTTTCGGCCTGAACGGTGGGATATCAGGAACGTAGTACTTGGACGACTTCGGGGGGCTGCTTGTCTTATCTGTGACGTTTGCGTGACTGGCCGCCGTAAGGTCCTCAGTACTTGGGGACCAATCTCGGAAGTTGAAAACAGGTCGAACGTAAGGCGGTGTACGAGGCTTTGGGGCAGGCTTCTCTTCGGTCAGCTTGCTTATAAATAACTTGGCTAGCATACCCTCCGGTATGTCCGCTGGGCCTTGGATGGCAGGACCAAATACGTCCGGAGGTGGCGAAGATTTTCTTCTTTCTTCTTTTCTGTTAAAGCTAAAAAACTGCCCTAGCTTTGACTTTTTCGTTAGGTGTGGTAGGTTCTCGTGGACTCGCACACACGTCGAGCTGATCAGATCTTTTACGCTCACTTGGCGTGTTAAGCACAATGTCGTCTGGCTTTTTCTTTTCAAAGAGTCCTTGTATCTTACGTATAATTTTTGATGGTTTGCGTTTCAGAGGCTGATCGTCAACGTCGTCCTCATAAGGATATTCTCTGCTACCATACCAGTCTTTAAGGGACTCTGGGGAAGTAGTGCCAAGGTGCGGCTCGTCGAGAATCTCTCTATGAACAATTGGTACTGCTGACACTGATGAGTTTGTGGGGATATCCGCCTCCTCTTGAAGGCTACAGCCATCTGCAGGACGCACTGCTTGACGCTGTTCAGAAACCAGCCGTGTAATTGGGTTTAAACATGGCGATGGCTGACGTTCTGGGGTAAGCCGTTGGCGTGGAAGGCTTTGAGGTGACGCTTGTCTCAAGGTTGCCGCCTTTACGTCCAGAGACAATTCTGTGTGCCGTCCTGGCTCGTGCCCGATCGGTAAATCTTGAGCTATTTGTTTGACAGCCGCTAAAACATTGAGCTTTTCTTGCAGGGGAGAAGTTGATTCAAGGTCTTGGAAATGCGCGTCATCACGATAGGCGAGGGAGTTTTCCGACAATTCACCTATCGGTGACGTATCCAGAGCTCTACTTTCGACTGCAGTTGGTTGCGCATTTGTCTGAACCTTTGTGACTTGCGGCGTCGTTTCGTGAGGAACAACCTCTATAAGAGGGCTTCTTTTAGCGCGGCGTGATGAAGGTGTTGGTCTTAGAACTGATTCCTCCCGTGTTGATACCGGCCTATCCGTGCCGAAATTCGCAGGCTGAATTTGAGGCGAAGGCGTTCTGGAGCGTCCCTGTCGACTATAAGCGAGTTCAGTCTGCAACTCCGTCGTTTCTGCAGGGTGACCTTTAGGCTCAGATTCCGGCGATTGTAGCTCCGCCTGGGGCTGATCGTAAACAGGACTATGATCATGAGCCGTACCCTGTGCTGGATCTGCCAATGCAAGAGGTACTGGGGCTGGGACAGAGTGATATACCGCTTCGGGGTCCTGAGCGTCATGCTCAAACACGATGCCCAAGGGAAGAACTTGAGCTGCCGTTCGCTCCCTGCTGGAAAGATCCTCGGCTACGGACACATCGGGAGACTCCCGGCTGGGCGTACTCTCCTTCGATCCCATCGATCCGGGTCGGTGACGCCGCGCGGGTGGCGTCGGCTGGGTTGCAAGAGGTCTGTGACGAGAGCGACGCCGTCTGACGGACGGTCGCGGTTGAAGCTCTGAGTCCTGCTCATCCTGAAAGGATTTATAGAACACGCGACAGACTAAATCACACTGAACTGTGTCCGTCGATACATTAGGCTCGATAAACGTTAATATGCCAGGAAACTGCTACTACTATATGTGGGCTATTTCCTCTATATGCGATACTCATATGTGGGCCATATCTACCAGGCAAGCTGGATAATCCGGACGAGACATAGGGAACGCTTCAACTTTAAGAATGCCTTACTAATTCGATTTGCGTTCATTCAGAATACATGCGATAGAAACATGTAAAGCAAACGAATTTTAAAGAATAAAATACAAGTCGATTTTTTTAATGAACAAGTTTATCCAAAGACCAGGCTAGCACGTACCAAAATTAGTTTTGGTCCGCACGTTAGTCATAACACTCAATTATATTTGTTTTTTCAAGTAGTCATCAGCCTTTCGCTGCTAAAAATGCTGGCTTTTGTAAACACTACACTTTGTCGTACGTTTGCATTCAGTTAGAGCCTACAAAAGGTGCCGAAATCGGAAATGTTATTATAATTATGCCATACCCGCAAGGGGTATAACATGTGCCTTTATGCATTCGTTTTTTTGCATACAAACAATATTTGCTTGGTGATGTGCTCTATGGACTGGAAAACGATTTACGTTTACTGCCGATCAATGCGAGGAAGATAACGGTTGTTTTCTTTCTATGTTTTCCGCATGTTATCGATGTGCATGAGGATAGCATTCATGTGCATACTCCTGAGGCCATAGCTCTTTAATGGTGGCTCACTTACGATGTCTCTGTTATATGTGCATACATTATGACCAAATCAGCAAGGCGGAAAGTAAAGTACAGAGACTCCTTGTAACATAGGCACCGGTTATGGGCAGTTAGCTTGTCTTATCGACCAAGTACAGCCGAAGTAGTTTGCCAGTTGCCGTCAGCTATCAGGTCTACGTTATACTTGGAATTTGCAGGAAGCTCTGTTTAAGCACGAGCTCTACCGAACGCGCCACTTGACCGTCTTCTACTCTCTACTCGTAAAGTGGACGTTTCCGGGAGCGGAGTGAGTTTGAAGTCAGCCTAGGTTTCTGTGAACGCCGGGCAAACAAATCGGATAGATGGCTCTGCCACAGCGATACATCAGGGACAATACACGCTATGAACTCGACGACGCGGTCTTTAATCGGGTAGATCACACATATCGGTGGAGCATATATAGGCACATATTATTGTTTGACATATTCGTATATTAACCTGCGTTTTGTATTATACCTTACTGCATTGCTCTTCTCTTAGCTTCCAATAGTTCCCGCTAGATATGCTTTCCCGGAAATATTTAGTAATATTAACATAATAAATAATAATGAAGGTGTATCTGACAGGAATGAGCAGGATACACAGTTCCCATCATTGTTATATTACCAATAGTAATGGAGATGATATCTGTACGCATAATCACCATCAATATGTAGTACTAACAAGGAGCCAATCAAATATGATGTTTTCGGTACCCTGTTTGATTACTTACTATGTTGGGTTTGGCATTTTTATCTATCTAATACTTGTAGTATTTATACGCTTTTCAAGTATTAAGTATCTTGAGAATCGATGTTACTCTGGAAACGCATTACAACTGAAGACTATCCTTCGATAGAGAGCAATTTGAATCGGGCGCAATGGCAGATACAGCAACTTAATAATTAAATTCGCACTTTATAATTATTTTAAATTTTAATTAAGTTTTATTAAAACTTCTATATTCTTCGCCAATGAACGCTGTCGGCTAGTTAGGACACTCAAAACGAGGGCATGTATTTTCTATGCGTCGTATGCGTTGTCGAAGAAACGCCTATCTATGATTTTCACGCTGTACTCACCTGAACGTCAAGGATTTGCCTCGTGGCCGGCACGTTGTCCTCATCGGTTCTCCCATCTGTCCGCACAGCTTGAACAGTACCATCAAATAGGTACTGATGGCCTCCGGGCGTCGTCTCTTTGTCGATGGCTGATGCTCGGGCCATCCCATTCATGTACAGTACCTCGTAATATCTGCAGCAATGTACACACGCACATTTGTATATATATATATATATATATATTATATATATGATACTTAATGCACCTTATATATCGTACGTTTACCTAGATTTGTATACAAAATTATCTGATCTCCTTAACGGTCATTCTTCTTTGATGATGTGTACATTCTCGAAATGGCAATTGCTCTACATGTTTCTAAAACGCCTCACTTGGCGGGTGTCCAGCTAAGCTCTCGGGTTTCCAAATATATCTTCTCTAAATAAAGTCAATTTCAGCGGTATTTGCATCACGAAGAATAGCCAAAATTGCGTAGAAATATAGCCAAATACGTGGCTGGACTGAACCGAAAACTGGCTGCTATTGAGACAAACAAATGTTTTGAATTAAACTGTAAGTTGCAAAAATGTTTAAGCTCTGACCTTCAGCCTCTACCAACATTCGAAGTTCAAATTGTTTGGGTGGTTGGGAGGTTGCTAGTGTACTTTATGTTCACTAACTACATTGACTACTGTGTGTGCACTCTTGTACAGTATGCCACAGCGAATTCGCCGCACATCATTTATTGACAGACATGCGCATGCAGCTAAGGCAGTTTGTGAGAGAGGCAACAAGCAAAGCGTTTGCCGGCTTCAAAAATAACTTAGCAAATCATGCGTGGAACAGGTAACTCCAGAGGAGCATGTAATTAGAAATAACATTGCCAACTCAGTCCAAACTTGTTGCAGCATTCAAGGTGCTTTAAGTCTGAGACAAGATGCACCCTAGAAGGAGTGCCTACTTGGACTCTCGATATGTTACCCACTAAGTTGGATATTTCATCAGTCACTTGAAGAGTCGATGTGTATCGAGAAATCGACAACTAGTCTACTACACACAAGCGGGAAAGTAACTGGAACTCCGAGGTTAGTAAGTGTTTTAGGTTCGTGTTTATGGGTTTCAGCCCGAAAAGCTAAAGCCACATCCGAGTGGCTCCAAGGGAACCCGTAATGGAATTCCTATGTCCATATGTTGCATCAACTCGCCTTACAATATTATCCTTAGAATGTGCAATTTAAGATTTATGCGGATGATGTTACAATATACGAAAATGCAGACTCACACGAAGCTCTTCAAACCACAAAACCAAGCATTAAGAAACAATGGGAAATCAGAAGAAAGCCGGCGTCTTGCTATACACAAAACAATATATATACCTTGTCAAACGAATAAAATATCCCCCCCAAAAACTTACTTTCCACCGCGGCCACTGCGAACGGGACGCTGAGGCGTAGTTGCGTCAGCATCACCCGGCGGTGCAAAACTTGGAAGCTTGCCAGTTGATAACGGAGTGGTGACGTTCTGCTGACGACAAAACAATACGTGAACGCTGTGCGTATTTTTCTCTTTTATTGGCTACTCAAATCCGTCGTTTTTTGTAAATGGTTGCTTTATTTCTATTAACCAACAAGAAGGATAATAATCGCGTGCTTCTTCTGTGTCATCGATTTTACCAGGGAGACAACATACATGACTAACGTAATGATATTGGCGTTGTTAAACAAGTGCCAACTCTCGCGGGTTCCGTTAAATGCTATAACTTGCATTGTGCGTAGATCCGCATATGGCATGAAATACATAGTCTACAATTGTATGCAAACAAGATGAATATGCGTAGCTGTATGAAGACTGTGCAGCAACAAAGAAAAAGCCTGATGCTCGAAGACTGCATGTTCACTCGTCTAGATGTGGTACTGTATGAACGGAACACATTAGATACTTAACTGCGTAAAACAAACAAAAACAGTACGCCACTTAAGTAATTCGTATATGGCCAGCTAAAGGCTTGTATAAAAAAACGGTCTTAGAGGTTAATCTGGTTTAAATGGAAGAAAAACGCGAAGCCATATTGAATAAACATTAGTATGTATAAGCTATTTTAACAGATCATTTGAGTACTATAACAGGTCTAAGAATGCATATCCTTCTGCCTATTTCGTGCTAAGCGCTTTCGAAGGCCTTAGTGAGGGACATGTCGAGCTGCCTATAGCACTCGCACTAGTCCTTATCTACAGTCTTCCATTAAGGAATAACCACTATCTAATTTTGCACCAGGTAGAAGCGTAAACAAGAATTGATTGAAACAGATAGAGAAAAGGTATCGTCATCTCATTATTATACCTTTTAGGGCAGTATTCTGCTTTCATATAATTAGGTTTTGTTGAAAACCGTCAAATTCCCTGCGCACGTCTACACGACAAAAAGAATTTCCGTTATCCTATGTACGAACAACGTCACACGATTTGAATCACATTTCATTTACGCTTTTTGTGTAGTTTTAAGAAGTCCGCAACTTAGCATACCTGGTGCGGGTCGGATTCTCTCCGTGATTGTGCACCAGCCGTTGCGATCTCATTTCGCTGTTGTTGCTGTGAACAAATAGCAGAACACAAATAGCTCATTAAGAGGATGAGGGCAGTAACCGCGGTAACCTCGGGTCTTGCCAGCACCGAGCCACGTACTCTCAAACATATACGCGCATAAAGCTACACGCAAGCATACGCTGCCGATACACACAAGGACGTGACACAGAAGCTAAATCGAGAACTCGACGCCCAGCCATAAATAGCTCAGCCGTTCGCAGGCTTCGAGCCAGTAAAGTAATAGTGGAGAGCAATCTGGCCTTGCTCTGGTGTCCTGCCATACACGTTTTGCCACTGGACAGACAGCTAGCTCACTCGCTGACACATATGTGAAAAGTACTTCGTACACTTGTACGAATTTCTGCTAGCACGGGTTCTACAAGCCGAAGTGTCCACCTTCATATGTGCTGCACGAAGGACTGCGAGAACAAGAAAAGAGGCATCTCGCATCAGCGACATGTCGGAGGACATCGAATGAGGATTGATGATTTTTGCCATGACTTTCCAACTCGCTATCGAAATCATATCATTCGCGACGAACGATATGGCATTGTTCGACTACCAACCTGCATATTTCCTACGATATCGGGTGTGCTTAACCACGACCGCCTCCACTCGACGAAAGCGAATCTACTGCTCGGCCTGTTGAGAGGCGTTCTGCGTCGAAGCGGCTCTGAATGGTGCTTCGTTCCTGTGATGCTGCCTTCCCACAGGCCCTGCTGGGAGGGTCTAGTTTGGGTCTCGTCGGGGATCTACTGCCTAGCATTGCGACACGAATCAGGTCGAAGCGATTCTGGTCACGAATGTCACAACGACAACAATCAAGCCGCCGATGACGACCACGGCGGTGGTGAAGTCGACGACGAGAGCGTGCAGCAGAACAGCAAGCGGTGGTCTTTCGAGAGCAACCGGAGATCGACCAAAGCCGGCGAGGCGGTCAACCATCGGGCAACCCTCTCAAGCAATTGGGCTGTGCCGGCCAGACCCAGGAGGCCAGATGCTCGGCGACGAGTGACCGTTGTTACCGCGTGACCAGCGGCGTCGTCGTCGACGTCGTCGGCGGGTGCATCCTCATCTACGACAACCACCACCACGATCACCACCGTCATGACCACCAGTACCAGCAGTAAAATCGCGGCTGACGGCCAGCTCTGAGCGAGATCTGCCGCGACCCACCGCGGCTTGAGCGTCTCCCTTTCCTAGGCAAGCGAGCGCAAAAGCAAACACACGATGACGAGAAGGAAGAACACCTCGAGGTAAAGGAGAAAGATGAACTGACGGAGAGGAGGAGAAGAACGAGGAAGAAGATGGGTAGGTGTTGATGACGAGGATGATGAAAAAAAAAGAGAAATAAACACGAAGTCCGCAAGCAAGATTCAGACAGAAGCAGCTGGAATAGTGCATCATTGTGGTCGGTGTTACCACTCGCTGCTGCTGTTCTGGTTGTTGTTCTCGTCGTCGTCGTCGTCGTCGTTGTTGTTGTTGTTATTATTCTTGTCAGCGGGATAAACGAGGAAGAGAAGTAAAGCAGATGAGCGCGTCTGCTGACAGTCAGACAATTGCTCGTTCAGCCGACTACCAGACACCAGTAAGCAAGAACAGCAGCAAAATAGACTAGCGGTCGGCATATAAAGCCCCTTCTTTCCATTTTGCCTTCGTTTCTGTTTACCTTTGGTTAGCCCGAAAATGTGTATAGTTTCATTCGTGCATGCTCAAGACGCTCTGCGTTGCTCACCCAAATTCTGTTCTTTCTTTTCAACAAAAAAAAACTTGTTGGATTGCCAGTGTATTCGTTTTTTTTATTTTCTTTCTCTTGGCACACCTTTAGGAAGCCGCCTAGCACTGTTCCTATACACCCTTGCTTTGTTCTCCCTTTCTCTTTCAGCAGTGCTTCCTTTTTGGTTCTTCCATAATACCTGCTCACGCAGACTACAGAAACCAGAATGCAGTACGGCGCCGTGATTGTTAACTAGCACAAGCGAACTATTGGAACTAATTAACGAACTAATTTACTGCTTAAAAGAGTTACGTTGAGTCTTCTCTTTACAAACTTCGTTTGGAGGTGTTGTATCTCAAGCGAAAGGCCGTCTCATTTCTGAAAAAAAGTTGCTCAGCGAGTCGTCACTATCGCATGGTGCGGCAACGAGGCTATTACTACTTTATTGGAACTAGCAATGTTCGAGGTAAACTTGACAATCTAACAATGTTCAGTTTATCTTCATCTCAGCATACTTCCTTATTTGAACCTAATTCTTTTCGCTAAATATTACTAATAGTAGAAGGCAACTCAGACTAAACGTAGCGGTCTTGAAGATTCAATTCGGGTACATGAAGATGCGACATATAGTAGATAATCGAAACATTTATGCATGTATGGTATCGTACACGGGAGTGCGGCCTAACGAAATATCCTACCATAATATTTTAAATATACAGAGAGAATTGTTAATCAAACGTACTTTAAGCTAAAAAATAAATCACATAGAAGTAAATAGATAGTGACGCCCCATGGGGGTGGCGTACTGCTTTCTTAGTATCAACGTATATGACCATCACGGCGCTCGCCGTCTTTCGTCCTTGGTCACTCTGTTAGGCTCGAGGGTGACATCGTTGATGACTTCAAGCGATTCTGTATTTGGCCTGCTAATTTGATATAGATTAGACTGCTATGTCTCACTGACCCATATCCTCATCACTTTCCATTCGGCATGGCAATGACTTAGACTCAGTCCAAAAATTGTGCAAAAAACCGTGCAAAAATTGTCGCTCACGAGCTAACTAAAACGAATTTGTCAAGCCATACATCGGCACATATTACATGTAGACGAGATAGCTTTCAGCAGGACATTACTTTCTTGATATCTAACAAATATCAAAGAAAAAGCATTTCTTGTGCATGTTCGGGCAGTGCAGGTACTGGTGGAAGAGTCGTTCGCCTTTCCTCTCCAACTGAGTCAATTGTTTCCAAGCACATGGCAGTGCTTGGTACTTTTACATATTTCTTAAATAAGGATTCCCGGCAGTCTGTTCTCTGCTCATCTACATATTGTGGACAAACGGTTCGTACTTAGTCGACTTTACTGTTCGCAGGCACGTAGGTTGCTTATGTTACAAAATATCGCTTTTGGGTTGTTCTACCATAGTCCATTAGCGGGATCGCTAGTCTATCTTGGTTCATGTACTGATGGAGCAGTGACTGAAAAGCCAGGGGCACTACTATATCGCCCCGTTGAAAATGATTTTTATTTCAATATTGACCTAATACAGAGTTGTATAAAGCGGAGCCAATTTATTTCATGAAATACCGCGTTTACTGAAATTAAAGTGATTTGTAAAGTGCAGCTTAACAGTGATCAATAATCGTCGTAATTTGACGAAAAGTACGGGCTGCATGGACGATCGCTTCGGCCCGACTATTCGTAGGGTACCCATCTGAAGGGCCTGGAGCTAGCACTTTACATCAATGCTGAGTTGCAACAGCCATTGTAATCTGTCCCTTAGACTCTAAAGTAATGGGCCTGTATTGGCCGGTTTCCTCTTTAACACAATTATCCATCTCCTACACCTTGCGGCAATTTTGGTTGCGTATGATTCTGCTTACTTCTACCACAGTTGCTGACCTTCCAATTTTGTCTCTGATGTCTCAATAAGGCACTTAAGATGATCTGAAGTTTGTCCGTTCAACCTTCCTGGCGCTTCAAAAAATATAAGAACAGCTTTTGCAAACGTAAAGAGCGCATGAGCTAGTGAGGTGGTACCTTATCGCATGTGCAAGCGGGGCGTTGTTTACTACGCTACAATGTCTCCTGCCGACTCCTCTGTGACCACGACAATTGTATACTCAGACGATACAATTCGAATTGCAACGCGCACCTGCAAGGCCATGGAAATCGTCGAGCATTAGTTGCCTGATCGTTCTAGTGGGCGTCCGCTTGGCAATATGAGGACTAAATGATGACATATTTGATATTTTTTTATATATGTATATATATATATATATATATATATATACAAAAACGAGATTGACAACTCTAATTAATATATACAGAGTGGAGGTTGATAACTTTGACGATAAGATCAAACTTAACTATATACAGAGTAACGATTGCCGATTTGATCAATATATACAGAATCAAGATTGACTGCCGCTGACAACTTTGTAATTTAATCCCAATTTGCAAATCCCTAGACAGATCGCCTCTAAAGGTCCGGATATGCTGAGATATCTGAGACTTCCCCAACAGTCCCTTGTGGTAGCACGGTCGCTAATTCTCGTGGTACAGTTTATCATCTATTCTTAATGAGCATCGCTCAAAGATAATAAGATCCACAACAGGGATTCAATCAGCAATACCCCTGAAAACCATAAACTAGCACACTAGTACCCTAAACCGACGCCGCCAGATGATTTCGTCAATCTAAAGAAAGTATAACATAATTTAGTTCTTCTAAATAAGGATGACAAAATTATCTACAGGCCAACATTCCCTTGCAAAGTATTTTACACATTTCAGCACTATTCTAGCTTAATTTCTATATTTTGTTTCTTTCTCCTGCATTCCTGTCGACGAGACGACGTGCTGAATATGACTTGCGATTTCAATTTCAATTCGGGTTACATACCGATCACTACAACACAATTTCGGGTTTCACGTCTTGGAGGAAGTTCACGTGGTCGAACTGAACTTAGCCGAGTTCCTTGTCAGCGCAGCTCCAGACAGTATGTAAATAACATTGCCTCAATAGAATAATGTAAAACAATTATCCTTGTTGAATGAGTCAACTACATTCGCGATTTCCTTATTGGCGACCAGGCAATGCCGATCGCTCGCCCTCTTGTTTTGCGTCGAGTGTACAAAGATGAAAATAATTTCAAGAAGAGGGGGACGAATTACCTACGAGGATTCTGCACTGCATGGAGTTTATTTGTATAGCTTGAACAAACACACTTGCACAAAGAGAGCGTACAACAACTCCACCACCAGCAGTAAATGACTTGTTTTGATTCAACCTGAGATTTTCAATAGCTCGGAAATTGAAGTGGTCCCTAAAGTAAGAGGGCGAGGCAGGGCGGGTAGTGCGTATGAAGAGAGATTTTTTGAAACGTTCCAATCGAGTGCTCGTCATTGGCTGATATATGCACCTGACCTGGTAGATGCAGCGAAGCATCTAGCAAGATAGGCTGCAAAATCATAGACAACGCTAAATCGGGTCTCTACCACAGGAAAAATTTACGCAGAGATGTATCTCTGTTTATTGGCACAAGCACAATGGTACACGTGGACTATGAGGAGAATCGGAAAACCTACTCGACAGGCAATTACATTTAACTCTACATTTTAAATTAGTGTTGATCAACTGGCTGATCGAAGCAAGTTCACGGGTGTGCTTACAACAATCACAGTACTCAATCTTGTTTCATACATAGGTGCGGATTTGAGCCCCGCCGTTGCACATTTGTATTTATGAGTACCATCTTACGAAGCAATGCAAAAGCAGTCTCGTAGACGTTAAATGTTAGCTGAGGGTTAGCCCGAAAAAGTTTTTTTAGTACTTCAATTTTTACTTGAAACGGTCAAACCGGTAAGACCATCGATGTCGCAATAGGCATGATGTTTTTCCATTGCAACTACAAAGCACCTCGGAATGCGAATACTTTGCTAACACCGCACACAGGTTTGTCATTTATTAACAGAGAAGCATCCTCTGTCAACTCTTCGTCATGATACCACAGTGAAAACGAATTTTTACATAATTAACAAAATGTATACAAGTTACTTTAACAACAACAATGCCAGTCATTTTGTTAAGATGTTCTCACCTAGTCCACTTAGGGAGGGCCCCGCTCGAAAATGTCAAGCCTGCTCATCTTATGCAAGGCTTACATAAAAGAGATAGACGTCAAATAGTGGTAACCGTGACATCGTCCATCAAAGATTCCTAATCTAGTCCTAGTTACCGCCTATGGCATACCTGTGATTTGCAACAACCAGACTGTAGAGAATCTCAACCGGATTCATTTCTGAATCAAATGATGGAGTTCTCTTTTTCTGTACGAAATCGATTGGTGTACGTTCTCACGGCAACTTTTCTGTTCGCCAAACAGCTGAGAGTCCGCTTAAATAAAAGGCCCACACGAAGGCCTTTTAGACAACGTTGAAGAAGATTGTTAACTCAGGAGCAGTGACAGAGCGTATGTTAACAAGTCTGATGTGACAATATCATGCTGCCTAATGTCAACATTCCGCTCCCCAGAAAATCTGACATTACGGGTTATCATTTCCCGCCTCGCTTTTAAATCTGAAATGCGTAAATGCTGATGACCATGAATGGTACTGTACAAAGATTCGGTATCTCATAAAAAAATATTTGTAATTATTTTAGCAATTGTTTTTGTGAAATGTTTATTTTGTGCACATATCTGAAGTTATTAATACATGAATCAAGTTATTTATCTCACAATTGTTGTAAGGTTTGTCATATTTGAACACAATCATATTTGAAACGATGAGAAAACGTAATCTGGCGGGATGCTGCAAATTTTAATTCAATAAAGAGGGGGCTGCATATAAATATCACGAGGCTGATGTAGCCGAGAAAATAAGGCTAGGTTTGGGCTTAGGGCCTTAAATTGCTGCACAACCCTACCGATGGCGATGATGTGAGTCCTCAGAAAGCCATGTTGTTACAGACAGCAATACGTTTTACAAATTAAGCTTTGAAACACCCGGCTGGAACTTTTCAACTTTTACTCTAATGCGGATCATAGAGGAGCAGCAGCGATAGCCTTGTCTTTGTAGATCGTCAAGAGAAGTCATCACTTCGTGTTTACATTTTAAATGATCACATAATTCATATGCTGGACTTACATGAGCTTTTGTTCAGCAGAGGGATGTAGCACTTGGACAAGGATCAACAGACCAATAGACAAACGAAATAGAACGAATTTAGCTATAGCCAAACGCAGCGCCCACGTTGATGTCTCGTTCATTGTTAGTATGACACTTTAAATCTGTGAGTTAGCTTCCAAAGTTACCGCTACTAAGTTACAAAAACTGAATTAAGGTATTCAGTTGGCGTGTTCCACCTCTAATACCGTTGATGATTCATATCAAATGATACATCGATGACACACGGAATGCACGATAAAAAATTCTAATCAGCTTTTTCGAAGGTGACTCATCTGAATCCCATCTACGGTGCATCAGCTTGTGCGCAGAGTTTTTACAATTCAGATATACTGTTGTCCCAGAGCTAACGACAAGCTTACCCTTTAAACTTTTTGGACTGATCCTCAGCCAAGATTTAACGTGCACGGTACTGCACATTCGCATTGCTTCATACACGGATCCCCATAAATACTAAAGTGCAACGGTAGAGTTCGAACCCACGCACCTATGTGTCTCCTCCGGTCGCGAAGCGCAGGCGGATGCACCACACCACCGGGCTCGACAATGCGGAGGGTTATGGCACGCTTCTCTTGTCGTTGTTATCGCATAGTTGAAGTTTAAACAAAGCAGTCTTTATAACATCCGCATACCGCTAACCCTACCCTACGGTTGTTGAGCTCGACGGCCGCCGCCGTGGTAGGAATCGTAACAACTTTACAGGGGTCGGGTTATCCTGCCAGCCCTCATGTTGCTGCTGTTTAAATTTGCTGTCATTTTAGTGAATGCCCTATGAATCATCATTTCGGTGAATGAATATGGTAGAAATTTCTCCCCAGTGCTTCGGCAGCAGACATCAAGGCCTACGCGCAAGGGTACAGGGCATAAAGAGGCACCTACGACTGCTCATCCGGAGAAGTAAGAAAGATCACTAGCTATGCGAAGAGGTGGAAGCATGTCCTTGGGGCACAGAGAACCGCATCGCAGTTAATAAGTTGAAAACAACCCGGGATCACTTGAGACCACCAAAGGAATTAGAGAAATTTCAATTGAAATGATTTTCTCAAACTGTCCACTCCTATCACTAGATGACGAAGAGGACGTCGTCAGTCATACCTCAGCCTATACAGGTGGCGGTAGAATGGGTAGAATAAACGCGGCACGAACGAGCTGTTGCCATCTTGAGAAAGGCTTCGATAACGGCCGCGCGTTGAACTCTAAGCAAATACGACAAGCTAAAGAGCAAATTTACCTAAAAAGACAGAGGAGGATACTTTTGCAGTCATGGCATACGTTTAGAAACAGCATAAAGACTAAGAAATACTGCCATATTCGTTTCGGCACCAGCGCCTTGGCTAAAGATCTTATACTATACAGCACTGGCGACAATTTAGGCACAAGGCTCCTTAGTTTGAGGGGCAAATATATATATATATATATATATATATATGCATTTATGCATATGAATATACATGTAGTTTTCGTTTTTTCTTCATTTCATGTGGTTACTATGCGTCCCATTATGAAGAAACATCACAAATGAATATATATATATATATGAGAGACTGTTTTGATATTAAAGGGAGTGTACGTACATTATTTAAAGAAGTGGCTCTTTGTAAGTGTCTGCGGGACTTTCTAAGTGTTCGGGCGTGTGTGTGTGTGTGTGTGTGTGTGGGTGAAGGAGCACTGTGGTGGCGCTGTGGCAAGTCGAATGTTGGTTGGCCGTTGGTTGGTCGATCGATCGGCCGGTCGAGTCCAGAGGAAGAGGAGGTGAAGTACTATGTCTTCGTTTTCCCTTAGCCTTCCTTCTGTTGTTGTCGTCATCGTCGTCGTTCCTTCGTGGCAGGAAAAACACCACCGCGCCATACCACCGCAGCCGGACGGCTCCGTAGAGTGGAACGGATGGCAGGAAACCTAGAGCATGTGATGAATCGGAGCCAAAGCGTCCGCCAAGAAGGGACATAGACGTCCCCCACGTATGCCAGGGATACTTTTTGGGGGAACAGCGGGCCGAAGACATGAAGACGAGAGGCTGTAATGCTTAGCGGGAATGGGTACGAAGGGAAGGAAGGCGGGAGAGTACACTTCCTTGTCTGTCTGGCTGTGTGTATGTGTGGCGTACTGGGTGGGTGTGTGGGTGTGATCTGTGAGGCATAGTGTGCATGTGTAGGTGGGGGTGCGCCGAGCAGAGGACACCCCCCCTATCATCCTACCACCAGACACCCCACACATAAAACGCCAACCACAGGCCGGCGTGTACTGCGACTACTCATCCAACCTCTGCGCAGGTTGTCTGAGGCGAACAAATTCGATCCAACCACATCGTGGCTGTGGCGAGCGGATGGGTTTTTCGTCCCTTCGCGTCGGAAGCTCCGCCCACCCTACCGAATACCTCCCAAAGTTGAAGCTCTCGTTCGAGCCTGTCTCCTTCGCCCCCCGTCTCGCCCCCCTTTCACTGTGTATTCCTCTGCCTGTCTCTTGCCCTCGCGTTGTTCTCACTTTCAAGATGCTCTCTTTTGCGCTCCGTTGTTTCTCGCCGGCTTCACTCATTTTCCTTCTGTCTGTCTGTCTGCGCGGTTGCTGCTCTCACGTACCGCCGCCACTGCTGCTGCTGCCTTCGCTATTATTGTCACCACAGATTGGATAAAACGAGGTGGGGGTGAAAGAGAGTCATGAAGAGAGTGGGCCACGGCACATGTGTGTCTTTCTATAAATGTTACCATTTGACAGCTGAAGAACACCGAAAGCGGATGGAGATAGAGGAGGACGGGGCATTGGCACAACGACAACGGAGCTCTGTGTGCTTTTGAAACCGTCGCTTTAGAGAGGCTGGATCGGTGTGTCGCCCGGTTGTCGTCAGTTGCAAAGCCGGCCCTTCTTTGAACAGAGCTGAACGAAACGAACAGTGAATCGACTTATGTCGAACTATGTTATAATCGAACTACCTACTAGATCATGCTCTCTCTCCGTTTATGTATGTATGTATGTATATATATATATATATATATATATATACATATAAATAGCTTATTTTTGTTTAAGGCTTGATGAAGCTAATGCATTCGACTCAAACTGCTGCAACACAGATTCCTTAACCAAGATGCCGTTTCATAAGTACGCAAATATGTGTATATAGCGTGATTTTATAAAGGTTCACCAAACTGTGAATGGTGCTGGGCGCTGGAGTGCAAAAAATGAAATGCTGTTATCCACGCACAATGGACTACGCAATCGATTACGAAAAAACACCACCTGCATTAATTGGAACTCGTAACCTCGGTGTTCAAGTGTCTGTAACACGATTAGTCTTCTTAAATGCAAGTCCTAATTAATACAAATGTAAGATGTGTTATTATGAAAAGTCCAGATGCATCTATTCGTCTACATAAATCGATATATACCCTTAACCGAAAGCATACAGTCGCCTTTTATGATAAGGCTCCGTTTGAGACGTTTTTTAAACCGCGAAGACATGCCAGAAATCGTACTACCACTACCAAGTCATAACGCGCGATCGCTATTTCAGTTGCAACTAGCGAATCTAGCACACAACTTCTTTGGCATTAGACTAAACTCTCCAAAGAGGCAGTGCTCTGTCTACCCGAAAGCAGTTGCACGCACTGACCATATAAACAATTTATTTTGCTTAGCGTATGTCAAGGTGAATTCACGAAAAAGACTCCAAACCTGTTTTTCTGTTAATAAATTTACTTCATGTGTCTTTTTGTTATGCACAAAACAATCCCCTTTGTGCAAATAAAATGTATGCTATTTTCTATAACCAACGCATCTAGTGTCAGGTGTATTAAGTGTGTTGCGCCGATTCAACTCTAGACGAAAGTAGGCTGCACTTTTGCTACTCTACTTAACAGTTATACACCCCCCCCCCCCCGCAGACACTAACTGTATTACAGTGGAACTGTGCGAACATCTCGTCATCACTGTTGCTACTCCCCAATAACGCGATACAGCAAATAGATGTTCTCATATTGACAGAGACGTAGTTTACCTCACCTCTCATACTGCCAAGCTTCTACGCTGTATGTTGCCCTGCTTCTCGGATCAGTGCCCGGACACGCTAGCAGTGGCGTTGCGGTGTTTTATAATCACCGTCTAGGACTAATGAGACCAGTTCTTGTCGAAGATAACTGTGTTGTTATCGAGGGAGAAATAGTCACCATCATAGCAAGGTATAGGCGACCTTCCAGAGCGGAAGGTTCTGACATGCTAACTGAGAAGCTGACACGATGCTGTCGATTCGTGCGCAGCAGAAAGCCGGTCATACATAGCAGGAGATTTAAATGTCAGACTTGACTTACCCGATCACAGTCGGACAACTGCGTTTATGGATATTTTGGGTGAGTTTGGCTTATGGACAGTGACAAACCCACTAATCCCAACCTTCGTTGGCCCTATGGGATCATCCGTAATAGACATATTCGCCACGAACATCGCTAAGGACGGTGTGCAGTACGCCGGGCCCGAAAATTCGCTCAAAGAAGGCGGACTAATAAAATTGCCGTAGGGTTGAAGTCACTGTCAACCCCCACGACAATCCTCCCCCTCAGAAAAGTCAAACAGGAAGTAGAAAGCTCGACATCCACAAGCTCCAAGAGGCTGCCTCGATTATTTACCCATACAACGAAAGCCCAGACGGGGAGTCGTATCATAATTCCTGAGCGACACGCTAAGGAGCTGTGTAGTCACGAAACGACCTCCACCCGCCAGGCCGTAGTGGAACCCTGAATGTTCAGCGGCACAGCAGAATTTCTCCAGGTAAGGGAGCTAAGCCGACTACAGCTATGTCCCGAGTCGTCCGTCGCCCAAGTCAAGAAATTTTATTAGGACTGCTTGAAGAACGCAAAATTAAAGTTCGAGGAGAGGCAGGAGGCAAAGCTTCTAGACGAAGCTACCCAAACCCCACAAGTTTGGCTACGATTCTCAAGACCTGCTAGACCAAGCTGTCCCGTTGATCCGGAGAGGCTCCAGGCACACTTTAGGGGGATCCTTAGCTAATGCGACACGGTTCCTGTCGAGGGGCCATATTACTACTCCTGTTAGCTGCCAAACGACCTCGAAGACATCGTGGATCTTCAACGTGAGTTCACGGTTGCCGAAGTCACGGAGGCCATCTTCAGGTTACCCAACCGGAAAGCATGTGGTCTCACGGCATTTTTGAAAAGACGTAATGCCCTACCAGAAGAACAATACGGTTTTCGGTGCGCGAAATCTACGACGTCGGCGTGCGCGATACTCCTAGATGACATCGAGAAGACACTAAGGAGTGCGAGGCGACATCTCTTTGCTGTCTTTGACGATTTAAAGCAGCTGGGGCTACTGAGAGATACCTTACAGAAGAACCAGGTATCTATTGACGATGGAGTAGCTGAGAGAAATGGAGTAGAGCAGACAACAGGTTTCGCTCAAGGCGACAACCTAAGCCCACTGTTCTCCGCAGTCCTCGTCAATGACCTCTCCTCACACATCAAGCAGCGACACCCCCACGTGAAGGTAATCATGTACGCAGACGACCTCGTTATGTACAGCCCGAGTAGATTTCACCTACAACAAGCGCTGATAACTCTGCATTATGTTGCGACTGTAGGATTTGAAATTAACAAGACAAAAACCGAGACTATGAAGTTCAGAAGAGATGGGAGGCTGGCAGGTAGCGACTCATTCCGCCTTGACGGACAAAGCTTGAAAATAGTAAACTCTTTTACGTGCCTCGGCCTCACATTAACAACGGGTAAGTTATTCTCAGTTCATATCGAGCAACGAGCTCGGAAGGCGATTGTGGCCGCAGCTATGATCGAATCCCCACAGAGACTTGCAGTTGTTACGGCCGTGAGCTTATTCGACCTGAAAATCGCACCGACAGCCACCTATGGAATCCAGATCGTCTGGGAGAAACTAACCGTGCGTGACCTGACAACCTTGGATAGAGTGAAACCTGCATTTCTGAAAATGGTGCTCGGGCTGCACACGACATCGAGAAACCGATTGGTCTACTTGTTGTCCGATACGCCATCGTTTGTAGAAGACATCCGCAAAAAAATTAACCTCCGCCTTATAAAAATTAACCTCCGTAACCCCAGCCTACTGTACCTTCGTCGAAAAACAGAGATCGAAGCGACTGGAGATCGACTCACAGTTCATCACAAAACCAGCAATGACTGACTTGAGCTGAAAGAGGACAAACATAATGAATTGTCATTTGGTCACCATATTTGCCGTGCACGGCTTCCACCATTTGACGTGCATGACGCAAGGTTATCACGAACCTGAACAAACCTGTGTCTGCAAATACTGTCGAAACGTGTGTGATAGATATCATGTGGGAAATTGTAATCAATTTAGGTCATTGACCCAACTTACAGAATTGAACGTTTTATCATCCTGACGATGTTGGTATATGAACATATGTATTGTATAAGTAGAAATCTAAATGTACATATGTGTATACTCACCAAATGTCAGCTTATGGGACATAACTAGGTATAATGACACGATAAAGTGTGAAATAAAGTTAATTAATTAATTAACAGTTATAAAGGATAATGTTTTTTAAAAAATCCCATTTTCAACGGTATGTTTATAACGTTTGACCAAATTTTTCCTCGTTCATTCTTTTACGTATAACGATCTGCAATATATATATATATATATATATATATATATATATATATATATATATATAGCATCGCTGTCATGGAGACATATTGTACGTTGGCGTATTGGCAATGCACTTAAGATCACTCGATAGCCCAGTTGTCGTAGCTGTATCCCATCAATGGTGCCCAATCGTTGTGTGAAGATGTGGGAGCGGGGTTTGAGCGGGGTTTCGTATGGACAGTTTGTGTGAGATTGGTGGGTCTTGCATAAAAGTACTCATCGTGTATTCCCGTTCGTTCCCAACTCGGAATGGAGGTAAACGGGGGTGTGCGTGTGGGAAGCAGAGAACAAAAAGTCTGTTGTTACAATTATTTATTGTCGTGTCACTGTCCCCCGCCAATGTCAAAATGAGGGGCAGCAAATGCCATCCGTGCTGCTTTGCATTACGTCGGCGACGACGACGACGAAGATCGGTTTCTCCCTGTTGTGTCCTTTCGTACGTTTCCCCAATGCAGGGTGACATCATTTAGCCGAGCTAACCCATCGACCCTCCGCCCATCTAGCTATACTTTCGTACTCTCACTCCGCCACGTGTCGTATATATATATATATATATATATATATATATATATATATATATATGTATATATATACATATATATACATATACTTATACATAAACATATACATATACATGTGTGTGGGTGTGAAATGCTATGTGGAAACGGTACAGGCATGTACGCCCTCGTGCCACGCGTTATTCGTCAACCGCCGAGCCAGCTGCTAGACCATATACATATACATGAGGCACGCATATACACGTCGAATGGCTGCTGGGGTTGCAATTGCAACGTGCTCGAACGAATGCAAGCTGTTCATCCGGCCCATCCGGCCAGTCTGCCAGCCGGCCAGCAACTAGGCAATGACGCTCGCACTTGCAAGAGAACGTACAACGGCTACGAGATGCAGATCCTTTCGTCCGCCGTGCTTTCCGTCGTATTTCCCTTCTACGGCTTTCTTCGGCGGTCGCGTCCGACTCGATGGATACTCGTCGGCGGGCGGGGCCGCCGTCTTTGTGGCCTTCACAACGAACGAAAGACGCTGCGAGCAAGTCGACGGGCCGCCAGCGGACCTGCAACATTGTCGGGCGATACAAAACGGCGAATTGCGGCAAACCTCGACAAAAGTGCTAGCGTCGACGACCGACTTGAATCTCAACCGCAGCCCTAAACCTCAGAGCCCCTCTCTGAGGACAGCGTCACGATGGGATCAGCCGTCAGTGTACTATTCTCTCTCTCTCTCCCTATCCCCCTCCAGCTCTCGCTCTCTCTCGCTCTGTCTCTCTCTTTGGAAACAGCAATGATGTTGCACAGAGAGTGAACACATTTGCACTTGAAGCAAAGTCAAACACTTCTCTCTGGCATTTCTGCTGTCTCCTGCTGGCTTCTTTGGGCAACATTGGGCTGAATAGCCCAATGTTGTTCAGCTGTTCAGCTGGAGGCGACACTTCGCTCCAGCTGATCTAATTGGAGGTTCCGTCGGAGTTCCATCGGGGCAGGGACTGCTTGGTCACAATCACAGAAGGCTGAGACAGCAACTACAGCTGTAATTGGACTGCCGACGAAGAACTGCCGCCTCATGACCAAACTGCCGTCTCATCTTCTGCCACGATTTAAGTCTGTCTACCGCTGTTGATCGTTACGCTGATACCCTTCTTCTTTTTCCTTTAGCTCTAGCTGACTGATCTGAATGGACCACAGAACGGGCCGGGCAGCGATGCCATTCAGTAGCGGGTAATTGGATCATCTTCGTCGTCTTTGTGTTCTTCTTCGTCTCGTTCTTTTTCTTCTACATGGTGCGCCTTTTCTTGACACCTGGGCGTATTGTGTGTATTTTAATTATTAACTTGTATTGCATCTTAGGTCTACGCTGTTAATAATAAGAATATTAACATTGATGGTTATGGAACGACTATGTACGTTACATTTCATTTGTACGCAATCATGAAAAAAAACGCGTAAAATATTGCTTTATGTTGAATAAGCTGTTAGATCGTGATATACTCGTACCCAAAAGTATTCACGGAAAAGCGTTACGCATCTTGAGACACTAAATTATCACTCGCCATGGTGAATATCAAAGAGAAGGTGACAATAAACTTAAATGAGGTGCTAAAATTTCACATGGTCTACCGACCTAAACACGATTGTCCGCGCTCTCCAATTAGCTTTTCGATTGATGGGTATCTAGATCGCATAGTTTTTATTTCCATATTTCAAGTTGCGCTGGTGTCACGACTCTGAATCCTGGTGGTGCAGTGAACGTGCCTGGAAGTTCAGCATTTCCATGACTGTACGTCAGCTGTGTGTCAGCGTTCGACAAACAACAACCCCGCTAATTCTTCTACAGGCGCGGGCGCTGAACACAGAGCGTACTATGGCCTGGAGTTGGAAGAAAACAATGTGCGTTGTGTCTATTGTACGTGCAGTACACATATAAAAAAATAAAAATCTAACGTTTTTACACATATAATATAGATATGCGTGCTACAGCTCGCGTCGAAATCGACCCTTCAGGTCGAAATATGTAAGGGGATTAGCATAACAACCAAATATAACAGGCTTAATATAATAATATATAACATAACAAATAAAATAATATAATTTAACAAATTCACAGAGGGATGAGCAGGTACAAACGTGCATTTTTTGTGCACTAGTGCTAAAAATATGAAACCCTTATAGATACAAAATTGCCTAGAACAGATAAAATATCTGTCGAAGAAGCTGAAGATAAAAGCTGTTTGGGTTTAACACAACTCCCTCTTCTAATTTTTGAATTCTTTGGGATTTCCAGTTATACAGCATCCATTCAAATACTGGATATCCATTTAAATACAACACCAATCACAGTTGAGGGCAACTACTTGTAGATAATTTTTCAACAATCCATGATTTACTTGAATTCACTAATCTACAGATCAAAATAGACGCCAATTCATCACCAATTTCAGCATAAAATAAGGCATTAAAGCTGGATAACACATTACAAACCTCAACTAAAAGCAACGGTTTTATGTTTCTAAGTCTTAAGTTTTTGTGTGTCTATTCCATTAATTTGTTTACTGTTTTTTGTTACCCGCCTTAAATACTTCTACTAATTGACGTACATTCAATTCAAAATGTGCTTAATTCATAAAATAAGCATTCTTAAGCAGTTATCTCGTGCGTCTTACATAGGTGGGCTACGGTAGCTAATGAGGTATACACGGGCACATGAGGGCTACGGTAGCTGATGAGGTACATATCATACAGGACGTGTACATATTATATAGTAATTGTACATACTATACAGTACTTGTACATGATATACAGTACTTGTAAATACTATACAGTATTTGGACATACTACTATATACAGTATCTGTACATATTATGCAGTACTCGTACGTTCTGTACACGAACGTTACTGCTATCACCGTTTGCCATTAAAAGTTATGCACTTGAAAAAATACTGAGCACACAGTGCCAAATTATCTAGCCAGCATGGAGAGCGGCGGCGTGGAATTGCAAGATTGGTGATGGTACCGGAGCACATCAGTCCACAGTAGGCGCGCACACACGTGGGGTCGGGCTCGTGGAACCCATTTCGCAGGCATATTCTATGGTGAAACCCGCGCACCGAAAAACGAGTTATCTTAAAGAAGTCCCCGGAGATTTGCGATAAATGTCGTACTGCTGTTGCTGACCAGCCGGGAGATATTGACTGCAAATAAGGTGCCGCTAGGCGAGGCAAATTCTACCAGCCTAGCAGGCGGAGGATCCGTTGCCCCGCTCCAGCAGCAGCCAGCATCTTGATCACCTTGATTTAACGCGATGCTGTATCGAAGGCCGATGCACTTTGGGTCTCTAACGCCTCTGACGCAAAAACTCGGATGCTTTCGAGTCTCCCGTCGAAAGGTTAAGACTTCTACCTACGCGTTGAATCAGTTTGAGTGTAAGGGGGCCTGCAGCTCCTATAGTCTTGAACGCCAACGGACAAAATTCGTGCGGACAATCAACGCTAAAGTATTTTTTTTACCTGCACGGTCCGCACCTGCATCGAAGGGGCTAATGAGTCCGTTACAGTTGCGTTCCAAACAAGCATGCGGTCACGCTCAAATACTGTCAGAGTCACACCGTCAGGTCTTTTTCCATCATCCCTGTATAGACCCGGGGATTTTTGAACACACGGGATGCTGGCAGATCTTGGTTCGCGACTTAAGGTGTCTTTTAAGGCGGAGTGACGTGCTCGTTGGCCTGCACTCAAGGCGCATAAAGTGCCAACGCGTCCACAAAACCACCACAACGACGTCGGTGGGCACGACTAGGTCAACATCAAGCCGCAGCCCTGCGTTTATGCGCGTCGTCTTGTCGTCCAAAGTAGTCCCAATTCATGAACAGGGTAGGGCGTGTAACAAAGTCCTAGTCCCTTGATGTGAAATTCTACTTACGAAAATCGTAGTTTCTTTCGGTGTCCTTGATTGATTGATTATTCGCTTGGCACCTTTACCTAAATACACGTGTCACCCTTTTATATCAGGGGCGCTTAAAGCGGCAGCATATAACTTACAGCATTAACTGCGCATCCATATAATCAAGTTATGCGTCAATACCTACTAAGTATTTGCTTCCCATTGGGACAACCTCTTCTTTGTAATATCGACCAGGTCCTTTCTAACATTTGGTCCTAAAGCTAAGGCCTTCGACAGCTCTATATCTCTGCTCCTCCCCCAAGGCTGTACATTCTTTAACAATATGCTCGATTGACTCATTCCTTAGCCCACATGGTCGAAGTCTGTACATTGCCCCTTCCTACATGTATATTTAGCCTTTTTGATCCTTGTATCCAACATCCCTGCCCTGGCATCTGCCAATACTCGCTCTTGAATTATCGTATACACATTCTACCCCGCTCTTCCTTTCCATATATATTTGCCAAACCTGATCTGGAACCCATCGTCAGTTTCCATTTGCTTATATATGACTTGTTTACCCTCAATTTCACTATTTTCTCCGATACTCTCGCTCTTGCCTATTGCTGACTATTGTACCCAATCTCCCTTGCTGCGAACTCTACTCTGCGGTCCTACTTCGTTTTAATCCTTAGTGCCGTCCTTGCCAGCTGCATCTGTTTCAACCATCTTTTATTTGTGATATTTTTAATCCTAACGTGACATTTTTAATCCTCATGACACGAAATAACCGTACACGGGCAATTGCCTTACGGAAAATCTTAAAAAAAATATATTTCTTCTTCCTCTAAATAATCATCGCCAGTGGTCATTGTCACCCAAGATACTTCATTTCCCCCGTAACCTCATCACTAAAATTGCGCTGTTTTTTCACTAAACGCCATGCTCGGTTCCCCCGCTGCTTCCCCACGTGTATGCAACATTTGTTGAACTTCACTAATGCCCCGCCCTAATACTATCATATCGTCAGCAAGCAGCAGCACGGCTGTCCAAATATATACATCCTTTCCCCTATCGGTCATCCTAAACCCGTTTTATTAATCTTTCGCGCCATTCTATCTATATACATTAAAAAAATCACCGATGACAGCGGACAACCTTGTCTGATCCCCTAAGCGACTCTAAACTCTCCAGATTATTGGGCTGCTATTTTAATCTTACTGTGTTATTCCTCTAAATGTATTCTATAAATAGCAACCACTTTGAGCCTTCAGCGCAAAAAAAATCGACACGAAACTGCGTAAATCCTTTCCGATTTTCCACGCGCTTGTAGAGAGGAAATTTTACGGGGAAAAACTGCACTAGATCCATAAGCGGGTTTTGCGGTACTGAATTCGTACGCGATAGGGCCCAATTTATCCGCGGTTTAAAGGAATGTTTAGGAAACTATTTGTACATAACCAAATGCAAAACACATGCACCATTTGAGAGCACGATGGCTGGATTCTGAGATCAACGTTTATATGCTAGACACTAGAGTATTATAACGTAATATAAATTATTAAAAAAATAATAATAGTAACGAGACTATCGCTGATTATTCAGCGGGATAACGCCGCCTCTGTGCGTGGAACTCTGCTAGACACACCCAAACCTGGCGGATATGTGACGTTCTCATTTATTTTATTTCCCGGTGTATACGTTCATAAAGAGACAATTGTTATCTCTTACATGTAAGCAATAAACCTTAAATTATATATTTATATATATATATATACATATATAAATATATATACATATATATATATATATACATATATAAATATATATACATATATATATATATATATATATATATATATATATATATATATATACACAACAATGCACGACTAGCATAAGCAGCTCTCCCTGATACAAATCATATATTACATTTGGTGTTACGCGTCACATCTGAGCCTAAAATTGCAGCGAGGCCAGGCGCGATCGTATCGCCGGCCTCTGCAACAGTAGCATCAGCAGCAGCAGCAGCAACACGAAAGCAAGACTAGACAAGCGACAAGTGATCGCCCCCCAACAAACGTTTCCAAGTTCCGACCATGCCTGTCCATCGAATGAATGAATGGTTTACGCGCCAGCGAGCCTCAGACATTCGTCGCTCGAATACTACCGCCACCGCTGAAGCATCACCGCTTCTGTCCGGTGCTCATCTCCTCCAGGTTTCCCCTCTCTGTTCATAGTCGCGATGCCCCGACATGCCTCCGACGCCACTCTGGCTAGGCTGTCTTGCCGCTTTGCGGGCCACACGTTGAAATCAAATTTTGCCAAGCGTTCGCAGCTGATCCTGTTTTCTTCTTCCTCGCATGTCCCCGCATGCCTCTCTTTTTCGCGCGCTCCCCCCCCTTTCTCTCTCTATATATATCTGTCTTTCTCGTGATTTCTCCTTTCCAGCTCTCTGAATGTGAGCCGAAACAGAGCAACATGATGAAGGAATAAGGAAGAAAGGAAAGCCATCGCTGTGTCTCTATCGCTCTCCCCGTACTCATCTTTAATCAATTCATTGCATACAACAGCGAGAAGCGACCTGTGGGCGCTTGTCGGCACACTCTTGTCGAAGGCGTTCGCGCCCCGTCGCATCTCGGGCGATGATCTCGTTACGTGTTCCGGAGGCTTACCGTCGTTCTCGGCTTCTGTCCTGTCGGTCAGGTTGTCAGTGACTCTTGTCCTCGTGTCTCCTACAGACTTGGCGGCGGCTGCGTCGACCTCGTTATTGCCCATCCAGTAGGTGCACGCGTCCAGAGCGTAGCAGCTCAGTATCAGAAGATAACGGCCCATGACTTTCCAGCAGACGACGCTGGCACGACAGGTAATAATGATAATGATGAGGATGATCATGATTATCTATACGCCATGTCGAACGCGTGACCGCCCACCGCCGCCGCGGCCGCCCGTGCACCCGTCGCTTGTCAAGGATTGTCGACTTCTACTGCGCTCACCGTAATATGCGATATCACCACCTAACGCTCGAACGCCTCGGCGAACACCTGCAGTGCCGCAGCTCGGGTATGCCGGCACGACGACCACACGACGAAGAGGGGCAGGCCAATCAGAGAGAGAGAGAGAGGAACAACTAGGATTCAAAGACGTCCAGAGAGGGAAAGACAATGAAAAATTCCGTACAGGGGCATAGATCGATAGAAGGAGAGAGAAAGGGGGCGGAAGCAAATATAAAGCGAGAGAGCAGGGGAGAACGATGCGAGAGGAGAACGTGGCATAGAGGAGGCGCGCTTGATACGGCAACTCAAACCTCCACCAGTACTAACCGAGAGTACCAACGTCGATGTCGTGTCGATGACGACATGCCGACATCTCAATCGGCGTAATCCTATCGGCGGCAGCAGCAGCGACGATACCGACGACAAAGACAACGAACGACAAGCCGAAAATCGCGCCCCCTGGCGCGGCGTTAACAAGCTTCGAGTGCACTTCAGCATCAGGAGCTACCAAGCACCCCACCACTACAACGCACTCGTTGGTCGTCATCCTCGGAGTCGGCACCAAATCACACTGTCTCAGCCGACCGAGGAGTGTCGAAGTACGCTCACGGCCCCGCACAATAGCACGAACAGCCAGCTATGCATCAACATGGATTGCACACATGCACACCGGGTGTTTTTTCTGCGCGGTCTACTTGCCTCACTACTCGCCCAATTGTCATAAAGTACACCAATATAATTATGGTTATGTGCGTCTTATTACTTTACCGTGTAGTTTCAGACAAAAACGAGTCCATTTGATACATCTGAACGACAAATAGGGAAACATTTGTGATGGTGGGCTTGCTCATCCCAGTGATTTAATGACCTATTTGACTCTTGTCGTTACATAACCGCATCCGACAAATACTCCTCCTTGCTTCTATCTAATAATGGGTAACACTATCGGGTGTGCAGCTTATAAACCTAGTGCAGATCCTTAATGAAGAAAATGTCTATTAGTCCTCTACATTCCTTCCGTGTCTACATTAGAATTGTACTTACCTCCACCTCTGCTCACTTTCTAGCAGGGCACAATAGAAAGAGAACAACATTGACATAGATTTATATAGCTCACGAAAAAGTCCCCTCCGCAGCGCCCATTCTAGGAAATGAAATCTGCAACCTACAATGAAAATTGAAGGATGAGGTTGTGCCGAACACACTAGCCCATTAGCCACTAACTAATTGTAATATCGACGACACATTCTCTTGGAGGGTGCTACTTATTGATATTATGCGAGAGCGGACTACTTAAGAATAGTGGCTATCCTCAACGGCAGGTAAAGCATCAGTTAAATACACTATATTCGAGTATTCGATTTTAGTTATGCAATTTGCCTAACTCCATGTGATAACCCAAATATGTAAAATGTGCTTATTAAACACATTAGACGACAATTTATGACACACATGCACAAGTAGAAATTTACAGGTAGAAAACAACTAAAAAAAAAAATATATATATATATAGAGAGAGAGACAGAAAAAATACAGGAGGCTTAAAAATAGATCGTTTTCATTTATTTACCAGTAAAACTCCAGCTGCTTCTGTCGGGATTATCCTTAACTAGTATGCCTTCGGTATGCAGACCCTGACGGAACGAGTCACAGGTGTTCAGCAGCTGTTTACGCAATTCTCCTTTTTCCATCGACAAAGCGGCCTGTCTCACAGAAAAGCGAAAATCGACAGACTTCTCGACGACGTTCTGGTACGTGATGGCGTCGAAATTCGATGAAGCACCGCCGGTGGCGAGTCGAAGGCCCATGCTGCAGAAGAAGTCCCGAATAAAGTCCGACACAGTTGCAACAGTCACGTAGTGGCTCGCGGCCTGACGAGGCTCATCTGTTGGCTGGAGGCCCCGAGCCAGAACTTGGCTTAACGATACGACGGAGTTCGTTGCTCTCGCAAAGTTGAAGTCATCAGTTAGCGACTCGTCTACAGTTTTCCGGCTGCCATCTAGCGCTCGAAGCAAATCGCTTTCGTCAAGATCCACCGAAAAGCGTCCCCGAAGATAGTCGGTGCTGTCTGCCAGCACCTGGTTGATCTTCGAGAGAGTGGCAGCTGATTCGGTGAGAACATTTGGCGCATACTGGAGATCGTTTCGATACAGCGACCTGAAAATTACGCGGGTTGACTGACAAACCAATGGTCCATAGTTGCTGCCAAATAAAAATATTGCTCAATTAAAGGAAAATTTCCATTTCTAAAATGTGTATACATATATATATATAATATATTTATATATATTATATATAATATATATATATATATATATATATATATATATATTTAAAAAAACGTTAATTGTGCAAAACGACAGTGCATCAATCATCAATAGTACTGAATTAGCGTGCCTTAAAGTCATATGTTTAGGAAGTCACCGATTACCTAAACATATGGCTTTAGGGAACGATGAGATATTTTACAATGGTCCGCGCCTTTACATGAAATGACCTTCCAATACAAAACAAAGCTTTACGATTTTACGAAATAAGCAATAAGATATATTTGGAGAAGCACTACCACAAGCAAGCATGTGAGCGACGTGCGTTTGTCATTTACAAACATTCCATAGAAACAAAAAAGGCTCTGACAGCTGAAATCATCCTCTTCTTTTCCCTGCCATAGGCTATCATCAAACATGCGTGACGCTAGGAAATAAATGACGAGGTCATGCCTATTAATATGGCGAGGTGGAGCGACACTTATAGCGAGGGAGGGAGATAGGGAGGGAGCATCGGCAAGTTCTAGTACTTTGAATTTTGCTGCCAAGCCAAAACCAACCAGGGAAGAAGAAGCGCCATTAATCGGACCAAATCGGCACCAATCAGTGGCGGCGTTTATTGTTTAAGATCGGTTAAAGAAAGTAAAGAAAGCAAGATTTGGCAATGATTCGGAAAGGCTTTCGACGCTAATAACAAAAGAAAGAGTTGAAAAAAATTGTGGAATGGTGTTTCCAAGGCGAGAGTCAATCGGAGAAGTTCAGACAAGGCAGATCGGAGAAATTCAGACAAGGCGCACGTATTTGCGGAACTATGTTCCCACACAGCAGAACAAAAGAACCTCGGGCGAGTATCCTATAATCCCTAAACACCCTCGGAACTAATGAAAATGGTCCAAACGCCACTGTTAAAGAAGTATAGTGAATAATGAAGAACAGGATAAAGCCGCCTTAGTATGAATGACGTGGCGGGGAGATGGAAAAGCCACGGGAGCATTGTCAACGACTGACCCTGATATCTCCTATCTCACTTATTTGCACACTGATACGAGCTCCTAGTAATTTGGTGGACGTCCTAATAAGAAATCATAATCAACACGCGCGTCAAGTGCTTCTAATATACGAAACAAAATACGAGAATGGTCTTTAACACAAGAGTCAAGATTAATGTCTGAAACCAAATCGATAATGCGAACGGTAGTAATGTGAGTCAGCAAGTCAAAACCAAGCAATCACTTTTCTTTGCAAACAGTAGTGCGTCTGACAGTCACACAAAAGAACCAGTCCTGATATGTAGTAGAAGCGCGATGTAAACACATGTTCTCATAAAGTTTCGTGCTATTGTTGGCTTACCTAGTTTAGGCAACTTAAGCCCCTTAGATTAACCCCGTTCTGGAAGGCCTATTGCTGTATTGAATTTTGCGACTTGTGGTAGAAAAATTGCCATGTGATTTCTATTTCAAGAAATCAATGCAGGACATCTAACTCATCACTGCAGACGCTATTGGATCTACGTGCATCATGGCTTAGAGAAGCTTACTTTAGATGCTTATACCTCATACCGTTTACCATAATATTAATCATACAATTAAAGCTACGACTTTTTGTTGATTTGTAGAAGTATACAAGTCAGTGTTCTTAATAATAACAATAATAATAATAATAATAATAATAATCATCATCATCATCATCACCCATCGGTCACAAGCCTTCAAAGACCGCGATACGCACGGGCCTCTTGTTGGTCTGTGTCTCAGTTTAATCCTACAGCAGCTGTAGCAGCGGCGTAGCGAGCGATAGAAGAGAACTACCTGAGACAAAGCATCCGGAATTGGTCGGCTGAATGCTCCTTGAGGAAGGACTTGATGGTAATGACATTTCCCAAACTCTTCGACATCTTATTGTTTCCTAAGCGAATATGGCCGGCATGTACATAGTGATTCGCCCAGCGGGTGCTGCCATAGTAAGCGCAACATTGTGCTTCTTCGTTTTCGTGGTGAGGAAAGATGAGGTCCTTACCGCCGCTGTGTATGTCCAGGTTGGCACCAAACACCTTGAACGCATCGTATTGTAATGTTATTTACGTGTTATACAGTACGTTTACGCCGCAGGCTGTCTGGGGTCTATCAAACTGCATCTCAGTTTCTTGAATTCTAGCCTACTTGCACTTTATCACATTATCACGCTGTGTTCTCCACGGCTTCATTCAGTAACGTCCGATCTACTCGCGAATAACATGGTAGCTGCTTGTACGAACCGAACGAGATATTGCGCACCACTCGTATACGCACATTTTGTTTGTACACACTTTGTTTCATCAAGAGATCGACGCGGTACGAAAAGTCTTCCTAAAATGAAATCCTTGTGGAGATTCACCGGGTACTTCAGCAAAGGTGCTGTGTAGAATATTTAACCAAATATTTAACCAAGCGGCAACACTAATGACAGCTTACGTGATCGAGGCTCTGCATTCGAAGCAGCGCGTCACGAGTCACCTGACCTTACAATCTGAAAAATGTTTTTAATTTTGTAGAACACCTTTGCCGTACAAGTCTTCAAGGGTTATAGAAAAGAAGGTGCTTGCATTTTATATTGCACAGTGCGTTATTCAACGTAATGCACAATAAATATTTTCGTCGTACGTACGAGACTATTGGTAAGTTATTGCATGTTATATAATATTGACATTCCTTTAATATGTGACACATGGTTTAATTATTGTATGCTAAGGCCTGTTTGCCGTTATGCGTCTCTCTCGGGGGACAGTTCTTAGAGAGTAAAACGCATCGCCGGTACTTGTGCGCTTGTACACGCGCATATATTTGTCGGAGACTTTATGGACGCGAAATTTTGGGCCCGCCGTTTAGGAAATGCATTATCTTAGTTGATTCGTTCGCCTACTCATACGCCTCGATTATCTTCTTGATCTGTTGATCTTTTTTTACCACTACTTGGATGCACTTAAAAGTAAGACTATTGTAAAATCTGATCATATTGCTATACATTCTGATACTTTACCTGCTTCTTGTGATACCATACCGTTAAATGTTCGAGTCAATTATATAAGAAGAATAGATGCCACTTTTATTTTCAGCTATCATAGGCAAATCATAGGTATACAAGTCATAAATTATGATCCAGTTAATACGGTCATAACTTGACTAGATTTTGTGGACTGTCCGGATGCCTATGTCCTTCAGGTTTTATAAATCGTCTGCGTTCATTTTAGCTGAGCCACTGAGGCTCGTCTTTAAGAGATCTTACAGTGTGTTTGGCCTTTTTGGACTCAGTCTTAGCACCGCAGTCTTTACAAAGGGCTCGAATACAAATACTAAAAACTAAGGACCGGTTTTGCGTGCTCTACACAGTGCGGTATTATTTAGAACGCTTTTGTTAACCACGTGAAGATTTTTCAACTTATTCGTTACTTATTTTGTCCTACCCATCATTGAGTTATTACCAATTTACTTACATGTACACCGTTTTTAGAGATGACCCAGGACGAACCATGTTGATAAATGCTCGAAGAGCGTTACACTTTACTTAGCTTGATGGAAAGAGCGCGTTCGACAGAGTAGATCAACTCTATCCTGCTTCCCAATTAGAATGTCTAGACTTCTTCATCATGCAGTGCACTGGGCAAGGGCATTATTGAGCAATCGTCGGTCATAACATGCATTATCTAGCTTGTCTCAGGGAAACCCTCATCTCCTCCTCTGAATAAGATTTTTGTTTTGGGCATAAGGAAGTATTTGCCACCTAATATCTAAATATCTAGAATATGCAGGTGACTTGAAACGTTGTTATCTCGTTTGCTCGAGTGATTCTCATGCTGTTCTGAGATCGGGTGTCGACGGCATTGATGGCGTTCTGAAAATGGCATTCTTCTCTCATTCTCGAAATGTGTCCATGAAGTTACGTTGAAGACAAATACGCCATGTACTGATACATGGCGTATTTGCCTTCAACTATTGAATTAACAATTGCGTCTTATCGAATCCTAGGTACAAAGAGAGACTCAGGCGTATACAGTGATGCCTGATATTGATAACCTCCACATTATAACGGTTGTCCATGCATGTTGCCTCTAGTCAGTACTACTTTCGTCGTTTCATTCTGACGCCTTGCTGTGTACATTCGCCTTTATAAATATCTTGCTCTTTCCAAACTCACATTTTGCCTTTCTGCCTGGAAACCCATTTGAACAAAATAAAAAAATAGTGGGATGAGTCGAAGACACTGAGGCGCCTGTGGCTCAGATGCCATCAAAGAGTGATGGCTGACGTTGTTCCTAGTGTAGACAAACCCCTTGAGCGACAACTCTGCTTTACGGTAATTTAATAGGAATATTTTTAACGCATGCCCTAATTACCTAAAAAGCCAGCGATCCATCGCGCTAAAGGCAGTGACCCGAATTGAGCCCGACTCATAAGCAGTTTATTTGTTTGGTGGATGGCAAAATGAACGTATGCTAATCTAAATTGTACATGCTTATTTGGCACTAAGTAACGTTCTCCTTGCTTGAATATGTGCACTGTAAACAATACATGCATGGCCACGATAAAATATAGTACACACGCTTAAATATATTAATAATAATAATAATTATAATTCACACCTCACAACTGTATTGCTCTAATAATAATAATAAGTAAACAAAAGATTGCGGCTCGCGCTATCTGTCAGGTGAGCATAGCCCAGATAGTGTGCATGCCTTCCATATTGTTGGTGTGATTCACTCAGGACTATCGCGCCAGGCTGGGTAGCCACGACGGTCTCTGCGCTTCCCGTTCCCACAGGAAGAGCGCTAATACGCATTTATGTGCCACTCCACGTCATACACGGACAGTCACATACAGGCGTATGTATGATGGTTACGTATGTTACAAATATAAAAAGATGATTATAGATATAATCCTAAGCTATATCCAGTGTAGGCGTGCATGCATACATGTGCCTATCTGTACCTTCGATGCCATGGCTGAGCACTCGATGTGCCATCCGGGTCGGCCAGGCCCAAACGGCGAGGGCCAGGACGGTTCGCCCGGTTTGGCACATTAGACGACAATTTATGACACACATGCACAAGTAGAAATTTACAGGTAGAAAACAACTAAAAAAAAAAATATATATATATATAGAGAGAGAGACAGAAAAAATACAGGAGGCTTAAAAATAGATCGTTTTCATTTATTTACCAGTAAAACTCCAGCTGCTTCTGTCGGGATTATCCTTAACTAGTATGCCTTCGGTATGCAGACCCTGACGGAACGAGTCACAGGTGTTCAGCAGCTGTTTACGCAATTCTCCTTTTTCCATCGACAAAGCGGCCTGTCTCACAGAAAAGCGAAAATCGACAGACTTCTCGACGACGTTCTGGTACGTGATGGCGTCGAAATTCGATGAAGCACCGCCGGTGGCGAGTCGAAGGCCCATGCTGCAGAAGAAGTCCCGAATAAAGTCCGACACAGTTGCAACAGTCACGTAGTGGCTCGCGGCCTGACGAGGCTCATCTGTTGGCTGGAGGCCCCGAGCCAGAACTTGGCTTAACGATACGACGGAGTTCGTTGCTCTCGCAAAGTTGAAGTCATCAGTTAGCGACTCGTCTACAGTTTTCCGGCTGCCATCTAGCGCTCGAAGCAAATCGCTTTCGTCAAGATCCACCGAAAAGCGTCCCCGAAGATAGTCGGTGCTGTCTGCCAGCACCTGGTTGATCTTCGAGAGAGTGGCAGCTGATTCGGTGAGAACATTTGGCGCATACTGGAGATCGTTTCGATACAGCGACCTGAAAATTACGCGGGTTGACTGACAAACCAATGGTCCATAGTTGCTGCCAAATAAAAATATTGCTCAATTAAAGGAAAATTTCCATTTCTAAAATGTGTATACATATATATATATAATATATTTATATATATTATATATAATATATATATATATATATATATATATATTTAAAAAAACGTTAATTGTGCAAAACGACAGTGCATCAATCATCAATAGTACTGAATTAGCGTGCCTTAAAGTCATATGTTTAGGAAGTCACCGATTACCTAAACATATGGCTTTAGGGAACGATGAGATATTTTACAATGGTCCGCGCCTTTACATGAAATGACCTTCCAATACAAAACAAAGCTTTACGATTTTACGAAATAAGCAATAAGATATATTTGGAGAAGCACTACCACAAGCAAGCATGTGAGCGACGTGCGTTTGTCATTTACAAACATTCCATAGAAACAAAAAAGGCTCTGACAGCTGAAATCATCCTCTTCTTTTCCCTGCCATAGGCTATCATCAAACATGCGTGACGCTAGGAAATAAATGACGAGGTCATGCCTATTAATATGGCGAGGTGGAGCGACACTTATAGCGAGGGAGGGAGATAGGGAGGGAGCATCGGCAAGTTCTAGTACTTTGAATTTTGCTGCCAAGCCAAAACCAACCAGGGAAGAAGAAGCGCCATTAATCGGACCAAATCGGCACCAATCAGTGGCGGCGTTTATTGTTTAAGATCGGTTAAAGAAAGTAAAGAAAGCAAGATTTGGCAATGATTCGGAAAGGCTTTCGACGCTAATAACAAAAGAAAGAGTTGAAAAAAATTGTGGAATGGTGTTTCCAAGGCGAGAGTCAATCGGAGAAGTTCAGACAAGGCAGATCGGAGAAATTCAGACAAGGCGCACGTATTTGCGGAACTATGTTCCCACACAGCAGAACAAAAGAACCTCGGGCGAGTATCCTATAATCCCTAAACACCCTCGGAACTAATGAAAATGGTCCAAACGCCACTGTTAAAGAAGTATAGTGAATAATGAAGAACAGGATAAAGCCGCCTTAGTATGAATGACGTGGCGGGGAGATGGAAAAGCCACGGGAGCATTGTCAACGACTGACCCTGATATCTCCTATCTCACTTATTTGCACACTGATACGAGCTCCTAGTAATTTGGTGGACGTCCTAATAAGAAATCATAATCAACACGCGCGTCAAGTGCTTCTAATATACGAAACAAAATACGAGAATGGTCTTTAACACAAGAGTCAAGATTAATGTCTGAAACCAAATCGATAATGCGAACGGTAGTAATGTGAGTCAGCAAGTCAAAACCAAGCAATCACTTTTCTTTGCAAACAGTAGTGCGTCTGACAGTCACACAAAAGAACCAGTCCTGATATGTAGTAGAAGCGCGATGTAAACACATGTTCTCATAAAGTTTCGTGCTATTGTTGGCTTACCTAGTTTAGGCAACTTAAGCCCCTTAGATTAACCCCGTTCTGGAAGGCCTATTGCTGTATTGAATTTTGCGACTTGTGGTAGAAAAATTGCCATGTGATTTCTATTTCAAGAAATCAATGCAGGACATCTAACTCATCACTGCAGACGCTATTGGATCTACGTGCATCATGGCTTAGAGAAGCTTACTTTAGATGCTTATACCTCATACCGTTTACCATAATATTAATCATACAATTAAAGCTACGACTTTTTGTTGATTTGTAGAAGTATACAAGTCAGTGTTCTTAATAATAACAATAATAATAATAATAATAATAATCATCATCATCATCATCACCCATCGGTCACAAGCCTTCAAAGACCGCGATACGCACGGGCCTCTTGTTGGTCTGTGTCTCAGTTTAATCCTACAGCAGCTGTAGCAGCGGCGTAGCGAGCGATAGAAGAGAACTACCTGAGACAAAGCATCCGGAATTGGTCGGCTGAATGCTCCTTGAGGAAGGACTTGATGGTAATGACATTTCCCAAACTCTTCGACATCTTATTGTTTCCTAAGCGAATATGGCCGGCATGTACATAGTGATTCGCCCAGCGGGTGCTGCCATAGTAAGCGCAACATTGTGCTTCTTCGTTTTCGTGGTGAGGAAAGATGAGGTCCTTACCGCCGCTGTGTATGTCCAGGTTGGCACCAAACACCTTGAACGCATCGTATTGTAATGTTATTTACGTGTTATACAGTACGTTTACGCCGCAGGCTGTCTGGGGTCTATCAAACTGCATCTCAGTTTCTTGAATTCTAGCCTACTTGCACTTTATCACATTATCACGCTGTGTTCTCCACGGCTTCATTCAGTAACGTCCGATCTACTCGCGAATAACATGGTAGCTGCTTGTACGAACCGAACGAGATATTGCGCACCACTCGTATACGCACATTTTGTTTGTACACACTTTGTTTCATCAAGAGATCGACGCGGTACGAAAAGTCTTCCTAAAATGAAATCCTTGTGGAGATTCACCGGGTACTTCAGCAAAGGTGCTGTGTAGAATATTTAACCAAATATTTAACCAAGCGGCAACACTAATGACAGCTTACGTGATCGAGGCTCTGCATTCGAAGCAGCGCGTCACGAGTCACCTGACCTTACAATCTGAAAAATGTTTTTAATTTTGTAGAACACCTTTGCCGTACAAGTCTTCAAGGGTTATAGAAAAGAAGGTGCTTGCATTTTATATTGCACAGTGCGTTATTCAACGTAATGCACAATAAATATTTTCGTCGTACGTACGAGACTATTGGTAAGTTATTGCATGTTATATAATATTGACATTCCTTTAATATGTGACACATGGTTTAATTATTGTATGCTAAGGCCTGTTTGCCGTTATGCGTCTCTCTCGGGGGACAGTTCTTAGAGAGTAAAACGCATCGCCGGTACTTGTGCGCTTGTACACGCGCATATATTTGTCGGAGACTTTATGGACGCGAAATTTTGGGCCCGCCGTTTAGGAAATGCATTATCTTAGTTGATTCGTTCGCCTACTCATACGCCTCGATTATCTTCTTGATCTGTTGATCTTTTTTTACCACTACTTGGATGCACTTAAAAGTAAGACTATTGTAAAATCTGATCATATTGCTATACATTCTGATACTTTACCTGCTTCTTGTGATACCATACCGTTAAATGTTCGAGTCAATTATATAAGAAGAATAGATGCCACTTTTATTTTCAGCTATCATAGGCAAATCATAGGTATACAAGTCATAAATTATGATCCAGTTAATACGGTCATAACTTGACTAGATTTTGTGGACTGTCCGGATGCCTATGTCCTTCAGGTTTTATAAATCGTCTGCGTTCATTTTAGCTGAGCCACTGAGGCTCGTCTTTAAGAGATCTTACAGTGTGTTTGGCCTTTTTGGACTCAGTCTTAGCACCGCAGTCTTTACAAAGGGCTCGAATACAAATACTAAAAACTAAGGACCGGTTTTGCGTGCTCTACACAGTGCGGTATTATTTAGAACGCTTTTGTTAACCACGTGAAGATTTTTCAACTTATTCGTTACTTATTTTGTCCTACCCATCATTGAGTTATTACCAATTTACTTACATGTACACCGTTTTTAGAGATGACCCAGGACGAACCATGTTGATAAATGCTCGAAGAGCGTTACACTTTACTTAGCTTGATGGAAAGAGCGCGTTCGACAGAGTAGATCAACTCTATCCTGCTTCCCAATTAGAATGTCTAGACTTCTTCATCATGCAGTGCACTGGGCAAGGGCATTATTGAGCAATCGTCGGTCATAACATGCATTATCTAGCTTGTCTCAGGGAAACCCTCATCTCCTCCTCTGAATAAGATTTTTGTTTTGGGCATAAGGAAGTATTTGCCACCTAATATCTAAATATCTAGAATATGCAGGTGACTTGAAACGTTGTTATCTCGTTTGCTCGAGTGATTCTCATGCTGTTCTGAGATCGGGTGTCGACGGCATTGATGGCGTTCTGAAAATGGCATTCTTCTCTCATTCTCGAAATGTGTCCATGAAGTTACGTTGAAGACAAATACGCCATGTACTGATACATGGCGTATTTGCCTTCAACTATTGAATTAACAATTGCGTCTTATCGAATCCTAGGTACAAAGAGAGACTCAGGCGTATACAGTGATGCCTGATATTGATAACCTCCACATTATAACGGTTGTCCATGCATGTTGCCTCTAGTCAGTACTACTTTCGTCGTTTCATTCTGACGCCTTGCTGTGTACATTCGCCTTTATAAATATCTTGCTCTTTCCAAACTCACATTTTGCCTTTCTGCCTGGAAACCCATTTGAACAAAATAAAAAAATAGTGGGATGAGTCGAAGACACTGAGGCGCCTGTGGCTCAGATGCCATCAAAGAGTGATGGCTGACGTTGTTCCTAGTGTAGACAAACCCCTTGAGCGACAACTCTGCTTTACGGTAATTTAATAGGAATATTTTTAACGCATGCCCTAATTACCTAAAAAGCCAGCGATCCATCGCGCTAAAGGCAGTGACCCGAATTGAGCCCGACTCATAAGCAGTTTATTTGTTTGGTGGATGGCAAAATGAACGTATGCTAATCTAAATTGTACATGCTTATTTGGCACTAAGTAACGTTCTCCTTGCTTGAATATGTGCACTGTAAACAATACATGCATGGCCACGATAAAATATAGTACACACGCTTAAATATATTAATAATAATAATAATTATAATTCACACCTCACAACTGTATTGCTCTAATAATAATAATAAGTAAACAAAAGATTGCGGCTCGCGCTATCTGTCAGGTGAGCATAGCCCAGATAGTGTGCATGCCTTCCATATTGTTGGTGTGATTCACTCAGGACTATCGCGCCAGGCTGGGTAGCCACGACGGTCTCTGCGCTTCCCGTTCCCACAGGAAGAGCGCTAATACGCATTTATGTGCCACTCCACGTCATACACGGACAGTCACATACAGGCGTATGTATGATGGTTACGTATGTTACAAATATAAAAAGATGATTATAGATATAATCCTAAGCTATATCCAGTGTAGGCGTGCATGCATACATGTGCCTATCTGTACCTTCGATGCCATGGCTGAGCACTCGATGTGCCATCCGGGTCGGCCAGGCCCAAACGGCGAGGGCCAGGACGGTTCGCCCGGTTTGGCACTTTTCCAGAGGGCGAAATCGCGAGAGTTGCGCTTCACCCCCGTGGGGCCCGAGTCCTCGATTCCGGAGAACCGGGGATAGGCGGCATCCTTTGCAGTATCGAAGAAGACGCCGAGCGATGTGCTGTACGCGAAGCCCAGCTGTAGGAGTTCCTCGATGAAGCGTACAATCTCGCTCATGTGTTCGGTCGCTCGAAGTACAAGCGATGGCAGCCGAACGTTGAGGGCCACCATATCATCGAAAAACGCCGCTTCGTAGGTCCGCGCCACCTGCTCCCAGCCAACCCCCAGCTGCTGCGACCTTTCGATGATCTTGTCGTCAATGTCCGTCACGTTCATTGCGTACACGACGGATATGCCGCTTCGCTCAAGCGCCCGCCGGATCAGGTCAAATCTAATTTTGTTCAACAGATAGAGTGAGCTGTTGAAGGCTTACATATATATATATATATATATATATATATATAAACTTTTGGCTGAGGGCAATTTGTGGCATAACGGATTCGTGTTCTTAAGGTACTCCATATGCGATCAGAAAATAAGCCTCATTCAATTTGTCAAAATGCGTATATCATTCATTTATTATTCTGTTGACATGCATACCTAAATACACATGTATATATATATATAGGCTTTTTCAATATACGAGACGGAATTTATTAGTTAGGATTTGGAGGAGGACATATATGTATATATATATATATATATATATATATATATATATATATGTATATATATATATATATATATTGCGACTAAGCTATATTACGAACCGAACATAGCAGAAAGCATGTCCTATGTGTGGCTCATCGTAAACGGTGGGCCCGCATGAGTACCACGTGACGAGATTTTTCGATCTCATCCGAAGCGGGAGTTTCCGTTTGTCGAGTGTGCTGTATAACAGAAACTCAGAGTCCTGTGCATTCGCCAATGACGTTGCCCGCCGACCTTTACTACGCAGAACCACTTCACAGCGGGAACCGAGAAGACCTCGTCCCATTATGTTCACTATACTGCCGCTTTTCCGCGCGGACTTTAAACCGCGCAGCATACTTTGCCTTCGGCTGTTCGTTTTTTTTTTCGAAGTTGACAACCCCCTTGTTGCGGGGTTGTTATGACTTGCTGGTGTCCTAAAAAGTGTATCTTGTTTGTCTAAGAAGAAAACAATTTATTTTACATGTTGTGCGCGCAAATGAAGTTTCTGTGCATCAGCTAATTCGGAATGGAAACTGCTTCTCTCTCGCGCGAGTACCGCAATCTCGACGCCAACCTTCCGGCCTGGTAGTTCGTCGAGAGAACACACCAGACCATTCAAGTGTACTAACGTGGTTTATTGTACTCGTTAACTTTTGATATCGCGAGAAATCTGTAAATGTCCAGCAATTTCACACAAAAAAGCCGACGACGACTTCAAGTCCAAGACAGCCAACATCATGATGACCTAATGATTCTTCCTGTTATTATTTGGTTCGGCTGATCGAATGTCGAACGCATCACTGGGTGGCGCCATGTTGTGTCATCTTGTGGTTCTGTTGTTGTTGTTGTTGGTGATTCTATCGCCGACTAAGCAGACGCATTTGGCCGCCTTTCTCTTCGCCGCGCTGTTACGCGTACAAAACGACAAAATAGACAGAACTGCTTACGGACGCCTACAGTTATAGCACATGTACCGTAATCATAGTAGAATGATTGCTGTACCGCGCACACTTGGTTGACGTACTTGGTAATAAATAGATCGTCAAGCACTTGCTTGCATTCTATGTATACTCAAATTGAGACGTGTTTGCCCGTATTTGCCTATGCTTTATACGATACGGTCTGTCGTCTGCTATGCTTGTCCCACCACAGCAAGGCAACGCGAAGACAGTGCGGCCGAGGGCGAGGGCTATGTGGGCGGCCCTGCGCGATTCCAGCCGGCCCGGCGGTCGGGCGGGAAAGTGGGACACTCATCAATTTGTGTCGTGGCCGCCGACACCGGTAAGCTGCCGGCGGCATCCGTAAGCGTTACATTTTGCCTTACTAACCCTGTTGTTTGAACCTCTCTCTCAAAAAAAAAAAAAAAAAAAAAAAAAAAACCCTGTTGTTGTTGTTGTCGTCATCATCATCCCTGTGGGTGGGCGGGTAGCTGATGATTGTGATCGCTGCTACTTCTGCTGCTGCTGCTGCTGTTGACGTGCGGCTTTCGGTGCTGCAGCTGTGTGGGTTGTGTTGTGTGGTCGAGTTGTGTTATTATTGGGGATGGCTGTATAGTTTTGTTAGGTGGCAGCTCTGAAGCAGTCAACTAGAAGAACACACGGTGTGGTTGTTCTGCGTGAGTGGTGGTAGTGGTGGTGGTGGTTATTGTGATTGCGGTGTTGTTAAATAATTGTTTTTGTCTCGTGTCGTGCGTCGGATCGATCGGCGCACACCCGTACAGATAGATGCACACATCTCCGACAGCTCATGTGGCGGATGTTAAGTGACGCGGACGCGGCGACGACTTCGACCCGATCGATATCTTGGTGAGGATTTTTTCGTCGTGTCGTGTCTATCTGTCTGTCTGTCGTCTGGCAATTCGGTCGCCTTTGGTGGCTTCGAACATCACGTTGGTGTTGGTGATTTGAATCTTGCCGCTCGCTGTGGATCTGCGAAAATCGCGTACCGGTGAGTTTCAATCGCATACGGCGGCGCTGCCCTTCTTTCTCTTACGGGTGGGGATTTCGTGTGCCAGCAGCGCCAGCAGCACCGTTAGGGTGGCGTCCTGTTGTCAGTAGTTGTAATTAGTAAGAATCATATTTGATTTGTAGTCAGTAGAACGAAAACAACATTAGCAGCAGCAGCTGTGCTGTCTTTCCCACGCGTTCGTGAACGCAACGAAAACGACGTCAACAATAGCGCAAAATAAACACGTCGTCTTCATACGTTGAGTTTGAGGAGGAGTTTTAATACTACGACAGCACAACTACCACCACCACCACCACCACACCAGCATCCGAATCGGCGGCGGTGGAGGCCGGTGGTGATGGTGTTCAAGCTCTAGCGACAGCACTGAACAGCTGAAGTGTCCCTCCATCTATCCGTTCGTCTGTTCGTTTGTTCGACGGGCCGGCCGTCGAAGTGGTTTCGCCTCCCACGGAAGAGAATCGAAAGCGTGACGGCCACAAATGGTATGATCATGTTGTGCGGCTACCACGTACCGCTATGCTGAGCAGTGTGCTCTCGAATATGTTACGTCTCGTCATTGACAGGTTTGAGTCTGTTAGTCTGACATAAGTCAGGGAGCGACATTTTTCCATACGTTCGTTTGTTGGTTCGTCAACACGTGACAACAAACAGAACAGAAGAAACAGGCAGCAACTCGAATGGCGTTTGACAGCTGTAAGACGCGTCACCGCGACGCGACACACACGCCCGCACACACAGCATATGTCAAGCATCACACATTAGTAGGTGTTAATGTTCAGCTCGACTCGAATCAGGACGCTGCACGTCATGGTTGTATTGCTTGTCATCCTTGTTTCGATTATTTGTATTTGCCGTTTGGGGTCAACTTGCGGGTTCCTTTTTTGGTGATATTTGTCGGAATTTAAGTATATAAGACGCCTTCGCTTCGGCCCTCAGTTTGTCCATCTGAGACACTGGATGACATTATTTTATAATGAATAATACGAGTAATAGGTAACTAGATAACTTTTGGCCTTTAGTTCTTTTCGTAAAGCCAGATTTTTATTTTTATGCGAACCATAGACGTCGGCTGCAGTAGACGTAGATCGGTCACAAATACAATGCTTCCCCAGGTCAATGTGAAAAACTACCTGCAGATGTGGTACGCCGCTGATAATGGGGCGGAAATAATTTTTCACACAGCTTGCATCTTTCTAGAAGCAATATTGCCTCTTAAAATTCGAGATTTAAGAAAATTTTAACTTGGACGAACGCGGGCACCTCTTGAAAGAGGTTTCCAAGCACGCACCGGCCGTCTATCCAATGATGCACCGGGCGAATAGCAGGCCGACCTCACTGATGTTCCGTGAGAGTGAAATCACGTCTTCAGCCGGTTGTCAGCAGGGGGACGTAGCGGCCCTCTTGTTTGGCCTGCTTCTGTATCCCTCTGTTCTACCTCGACGATGGGGCCCTGCTTGACAACGATCCGTCGGTGTTACTCACAGACATCAAAGATCTTAGAGCGTTCGAGAAATGGAGCGTACTGCAGCTCAACTCCTCTAAATGCGAGCTATTTCCACAAGGTTTCGAAGACGAAGAGAGACAGCAGGTGATCGCAAAATTCAACAGCAAGCTCCCGGGCATCTTTGTAAACAACCGGTGTGAACTGGACCTACTGGGTGTGTGTAGTGTTCTCTAACATGATTGACCCGGTACTGGTCGAGAAGGAGAAAAAACTCACCCGGTTTTACCATCAGCTGGGCCATCTCTAGCCTACTCTCTGCTCTTGCACGCAATGGGACTGCAAAAGGTCTTGTACGTACTACGGACTTCATCTGCCTGTCTTCTGCCGTCAGAAACTTTGGATTTCGACGACCAGATGAGGAGAGCCTTGGAAAACATCCTTGACGTGACACTCGGGAATAAGGCATGGACGCAGGCAAGCCTACCGGTCCGGCTGGGTAGAATGGTAATTCGCTCGGCCACGAGCCTTGCCTTGCCCGCCTCCCTTGCCTCGTCACATAGCGGCGGGATGGAACCAAATGGCCATTCAGGCATTTCACTTAACTCTTCTGTCGGCCTGCGACCAGTTCCGTGCCGCCAGTGGCCTCAGACTTGGCATTCCCGTGTTTGAGAGAGAGAAATATCCATGCGGTGGAACGGTGAATAGGCGCGGCCTGTACTGGCTGGCGGGGTTTACGCAGGGCCGCCACCATGTCATCAATGACATTCTCGGGCGCGTTTTCAGACAAGCCGGCTACCGCGTCAGACTGAAACCTGGGAGACGGACGACAAGTGTCGACCGGATGGCCTCACCAGCCGAAACTGGGACCATAGTCGGCCGCTGGCGTGAGACGTCACTGTCTCCGATATGTACGCCTTTGGCTATCGTGCACTAGCCAGCGCGGGTGTCGGCCACAGTATTTACCAACGGAAGATACACGGATCATCTTGAGGACCACGTTGTAATGGCGTTCGGTCTTGAGTCATCTGGCGATTGAGGCAAGGATGCACTTAAACTGACGAGCTGACTGGCTCGTTGAGGCCACAGCGGAGCCAAGATCGACCGCGTTTCTCCGACAGAGGGTGTCATTGGAACTACAGAGATGAACGCAAATATGACTTTGAGTGGTCGTCGACACTCGAGCAATAATATAAATAATATAAGCAATGTTGTAGATGTTATATAATTATTATATTAGTAATTGTGGCGGATTCGATGGCTTTATGTCCTGTTTTTGTTGACCCCGTTAATCTCAGTATTTTTGGAGGTTTAAGTTCGTTTTTCGTAGTGATACGTGTACCACTAAACGTAGTAAGCGTTCGATTGGAGATACTGTGTTCAAAGTTAAAGGAATCGTTATTGCAAATCAAACGCAACTTTCTGATTGTGTTTGATTTGCAAACGTCATCGCAGATCATAGGCTCACGCCGCCTGTTTCGTAGCCTAGTGGCTGCGCCTTCGACTGGCGACCAAGGAAACCCAGATTGATGCCCAATTCGTTTTTCGTGTTTGTTATTTTTTCTATATTTAATGTATAATGCTTTTTTGGTCAGAATATTTTGAATTTGTTATACTGCTGATCACATTTGATGAAGACAAAAGTACGAACAACACGGCGCACGCGCCGGCAAAACCGTCGCACTGAACTAGTGTCACCAAGGAGATCCTCAACATTCTGCCCACCCTGGTGATAACCTTAAGGATCTGCCTCATCCGAAGACTCCTTTACTTCGGCATGCCCCTTTTTGGTTCTGGGTGACATACGTTTTTGCCAGTCCTTGGGCAGCGTCTCACCTGCGCCCTAGCGAAGATCGGCGACATCATCATCGCGGAGAAGATGCCTGTAGACGTCCGGGACCCGCTATTCAGAGCACGGCTGATCGCCCAGATGAAAAAGACCGGTGGTTTGAGATCTATCACTATAAGATCTATTTTTAGAAGATCGTCAATAAAAATTGCCTTTGGGCGCATCCTCGACAACCTCGCTGGCTGCCGTCCACGCTACGCGCAGCTTTCTCTATATGACGTCCAGGTGCACGGTTGTCTAACTTCAAACTTTAACGACGCCTTAAACTCTCATCTCCAAGGCCCGATGCTTCTCCAGATCCGCAAGCGCGAACTTTACAACGTTGCCCACATCTCGTTTTTGAGACAGGCGCAAAACGTCGGCGTCTGGCTGCCAACAGGAAGGTTTCAGTGAAACACTGCTTTTCAGCTTGCTCCTCCAGCCGATCTTTTCCCGGCTGAAGGGTAGCCTTGTCGTATCATGACTAGTCGAGCTTGCCTTGGCCGAACCTGACCCGGACGTGCTAGCCACGGATCTCTGAACCATACATGCTTCTGCAGGACTGGGGATTGGCGTCAGTAAGCGCTGTTTCACCGAGGGATGACAGACGATGAAATGAAAGGCTACTTCAACCGTTGCCGACACGCTCCCAGACGCTTAAACAGTATGGAACTCCTCGGCGCCGCTGTCTTCTCTGACGGAGCACCTAGCCCCGTTCGGTGCTTAGACATGAAGCAGGCACGCCAGAGCCCTACTGGACGACTCAGGTTTTGACCGGACACGGCCAGTTCCAGAGCTACCTGTCAAGGATCAAGAAGGCCATCAGCGATATTTGCGTACTGTGCGACTCTGGAGAAACGGACAACGTAGAGCATACTGTTCTGCGGTGTGATGCTCTCAGGGAAGCACGGGACGCAGCACCAACCGCTGTGAGAGGCCGACCCATCAAGGAGGTGGTCGCCCATATGATGACTTCGGCGGAGGCATGAAGGGAGACGACGAACTTGTTCGACGCCGTTTTGACACTCAAGACAGCCAAGGAAACGGCCAGGCGGGAGAGGTTTGAGCGGGTATCTCGGGAGAGTGGTCGAGACGAGGAGCCGAGGGAGGTGGGAGGGGGTGGGGAGCAGCCAGGCCCTCATGGTCTCGACGCACCCTCACAGGACGGATTACAAAATGGCATCCCCCTATCCAACCGCAGGTAGACATGCGGGATGATAGTCAGGGATAAAGCTGATTGAAGGAGAACGGCAGAGACGCCTCTCCCACGGCTTCGATGTAATGCCAAAGTAATACCGAGCCTGGGGGGGTGGGGAGGAATCCGGGTTTAGTGGGTTTGCGAGTCTCACACTAGTCACGCAGGCTGCTAGTGGCGCATGTGCATCATGCATTCCCGAAGCCTCCCAGAAAAAAAAAGGCACGCCAGAGCGCCGTAAATCATGTGCTCGTTAGAGCCTTCAGACAGGCGGGCTTTTCCATGCGCCCCCTGGGCCATGGGGAAAGTGCTGAGATTTTTTAGGGAGAAGGGTTAAATGCACTTACGCACTGCCGCTACGAGTAGGAAATATTGCTTTCCATCTCGAGCTGTGTAGAACTCGACCCCAGCCGATGGATGTTACGCCGCTGAGGCCCATACCCACTAAACGCACCTCCCCCCTTAAACTTCACTCTCTGATGGCCCAGAGCTCCATAGAACAGTGTTATGGGCCATCAGGAGAAGTGGCGAGTGCCTTATCGGATTAATTGGCCGGGGTCACTCACGGTTTCCCTCACCTGTCCCAGCCCTTGCGAGCCCGTTTGATTCAAATTTGCGCTTTCTTCAGCCGTGCCGGCCTCAAAAAGATTTTGTCTCTCCTTGCACATTCTGTGCTTTGTTTTTAGCACCTCCTGTGCTACTTCCGCTCCCAATTTCCATGTTTGGCTCGAACACAGGATGTATTTTACGAACTCTTTTGTACCTTTTCACGAGGGGTCCTGTACTTCGGGATGGGTCAGTCCCGCTCTGGACCATCTCTCGCGAATCTGTCTAATTGCCATGGTTCTCTCTGGAGACCATGAACATTCAGCGTTCATGCAAACGATCCACAGCGCTCATGAAGCAGAGCATCGTCTAAGAAGTTCAGCGCGTCAACGCTAGAACGATTCTTGACACGCTCTTGAAGGGAAAAGGCCTGGAGGAACTGATGTATTATTATTATTATTGGCTATTGCATGTTAAACAATGTTACAGTTGTGAGGTATGAACGTGTTATCGCAATTATTTAAAATAATTACTCCGTTTATTATTATTAGAATGTTCAGTTATTACAATTGTGAGATGTGAACATTTGAGCCAGAGTCATCATGCTAGATTGCTTCCTGTCAATTCATGGCGCCTATAGTAGAAGCCGCGCTCACGTTACAAACAGCCAATGACATCATATGCGTCAGAAACACAGCTTTGCCTCAGTCGTCCGTAATATCCTTCATACGTTTATTCCAACAATTAAAATGTCAGCGTCTCTGTGTGACGGGGTTTGTTTTTACGTTTGGGTGATCGCCAACGCTTGTGTACGTAAGACTAATTAAACAGAGAGTTAGGTAAGTTACGGATCGGTTATTTAGGTCAGTCTGTTAGTGTTTAGTGGACGGCTGTGTGTTATATTTAGTGCGTTTGTAGCAGCCCAACACGTGAGGCGACCGGCGGGCGGACAGCTTGCAGCCACAGTAGTTGAGGAAGTTGTAAATACCTTTCCACGTGGAAGCGTTATGTATATGTGTACCTCCCAATCTGACAGCATATAAATATATGTTGTTGGCACCTGAGGTGTATCAACGCTTACTGGCTTGTTTAGCCTGCAACTGAACTGTGTTACTAGATGCGGATGCGGTTCGAGTCGGCTTTGTATATATATATATATATATATATATATATATTGTTAAGAAGCATCTAAGAAGTACCTATGTTTATTGGCCTACTTTAGTGCGTAACATGCCCGGCCTAGCCTGCAGAACTGTACCTCTGAATTATCATATATATAGAAAATATGTGATAAGTGATGATTTATTAATCATTTACAATACGTTTGTACATTCGGCAGTGCTCGCCTATATATATATTCTAAACAGATTATCATTACTTCCGCTAAGCTCACGTGAAGATCGAAGAATCAAATTACACAGTTAGTCGGCGGTAAGCCGTGCTTACTGTTAATTATATATATATATATATATTTTTTTTTTTGGAACAAGGCTTTATTTATCAATATGTACATGTATCACAATTATCAATATATGACTTAGATAATATCTACTATATATATATATATATATATATATATATATATAGGAAATTATCCTGTTTTTATGCAAAAGGGAAGTCGGCGGGAAGGAGGAAAATGGCGAGTATATATATATATATATATATATATATATATATATATATATACATAAGATACGGTTTAGAGGAATATCAGGTTGTAGGATTCGCTTGGCATCATTTAATTTTAAACCTCAGGGTTTTTCTACAGTCATATGTTGCTTTGGGTGGGTTTGCGTCGAACAAATTCGTCGAATGTCTGTCAGACAAGCGCAGATTTGAGGCGGCCGCACAGCCAGCATAAATAGAAATACCTGGTTTTGCTTGATTTTAATTAGGCTTCGATGACGGCGCGATACAACGTACGGTGTGTATAGTAGTGTTCAAATTGCATATAATGAACTGTATTGTATTTATGTAACATCTTGAAATGCAATGTTATTGCGAAATAAACAATATGATATTATCGTGCAGATACATGGTTATATGAGAGGCATTTCTCTCAGAATATATCTTAGCTAAGTAGATTTTTATGTAGAAAGATATATACGGTCGAAGCAGGCTACAAAACCTTGCCTCTTATAGTTGTTTGCAATTACAAGTTTTCATATTCATTGTCATCGGTAAGACTATTCTTAAGAGTAGTCTTAAGAGTGCTACATGGACGAGTCTTGTAGAAGAGGAACTGTCATAGTAATAATAAAAATTATTGTTAAAAACACTTTTCAAAGATGATTTATTGTTGAGTAAGCTTTTTAAGATAATTAACAGGTCACCCATTTCAAGGCCAAACATTTCACAATAGTATCTTTAGGTTGCGCTTAAAACAAGGTCATGTTTGTAATTGCTAGAAAAGGTGCGTCACTGCGTTTACTTCGATCAAAACAGTGTGCTTGACAGGTTACCCTTATACTCCTAAAAATGGAGCGATTGATATGCACCCCGCATATTGCTATGAGTTAAAACCTTCTGAAGCGATCAGCACTTTCAAGTAATAGTTCAGGACGAAGTAGCATCCTGGAACATATGGGTGGATGCTTAGCTCCTATTTTATATACGATGTTTGTTTTTGATATAAAAGTGTCTACCACCATGAACTCTCATACTGTTTGTACTTTTTACGCATTATTTGAACAACACAACAACACGGCATTATGGTTTTGTTACTTGTTTGACGGTTAAGAAAGTACTTTCGAAGTTGCTTGTTTAGTCCCTAAGGGGCATGGCATTCGTTGATTTAGAATTGATTTTTTTACTAACACCCGGGCTGGGTGAGTCTGTTTATGTTACATCATAGCGTTTCGACACAGCAATCAATCTAGCGTTTTGCCAGTTTTGCTATGGACCGAATCGCCGGACATAACGCGGCGCGGTATCTGTCACATTTTCTCTAGGATTGTTTGTTCGAAATATGTTATCTTCGACACATTTGTCTTAGCATTGTAAAAAGTAAGTCCCAGCAGCGGAACGTCCTGTAGGCTAAACCATCTCAATTTTTCCAAACTCGTGAAGTTTTGTTAACTTTATGAAACTAATTACTCGAGATGCGGTTTTGTTGCCCGACATTGCTGGCAACTGTACCGGGCAAACCGACGTTGTCACGGTGATGTCCACAGTTTGATATCCTTGTAGTTAATATTGTTGTAGGTTTATTAATGATCTGAATTCTCATTAGATTATCTGCCAGGTTATGCTATCACTTACATGTCACTGCTGTTGTTATTGACTTCCATCGATTTCTTAAGACATTTATTTAGGCACTTATGGCATATTATACATCTGAAGTGCATTTATACCTTTGCAATTAGTATATGTGTATTTGTGTGTTTCTATAACTTTCAGACGACCAACATGGCGACGTCGGCAATCTACATCCTTGATCTGAAGGGTAAATCGTTGATATGTCGCAATTATCGCGGCGACATCGAGAATAATGCTATTGAAAGATTCCTGCCGCTTCTGATGGATCGCGAAGAGGAAGGCTGCTCGACTCCCATCATACGGCAGGGTAGGCGATTGATTTGACACCAAGAAGCCACTCTTCGGGGAATTTCCGCTAACCAGCTCTAATACGCGTATATATAAATATATATCTGTGAGAAGCAGAGGTTTATTTTGCACTGTAACTTTATATGGTTTTATTGCTATGATTGTGTTTAGTATACATGGCATAACTTATAATTTGTTTCTATGTGTGCTTGGCTTTCTCGGAAACATTGCAAGTTCATATGATGCGGTGTTGCAACCTTTCGATAGATTTTAAGGGCTGGTTTGATGTTCCTGTCAAATTGATTTTAGCTTATAGATTTTTACAGAATAATAATAAAGATTTGCAGATTCAGAAATTCGAAAATGGATATGTGCACTGGTACGGTAGGACTGAGCCCGCAACTTCTACTATTAGAGTCGCGGGCTTTTTATCGTTTATCATCAGTACAGATGCGACATGCGCCACTCGAATTCCTGATTTATTGCGTTTAGAAAACCAGTTGCCCTCCGGACTTTGCCAACACTCGCTCAAGCTGAGCAGTACATAGATCGCGTCCTGTGTAACTCGGCTCTTCTTAAACCTGAATTGCGCCGGTGGAAGAGCCTTCTCCACAGTTGGAGACACTTTCTATATGACCATTTTGGCAAAGTTCTTTTTGAGGGCGCGTTCCGATGGAATACTGAATTTGGATAGTACAAATCGTCATCGTCGCTCTTGGTCTTGAATAGAAGCGTGAGTCCCGCATGGTACCAGGTGTGGGGTACGCGGCCCCTCCTGGTATCTGTCTGAACAGACACTGAACATGGCGTGTCAGTGCTTCTGCCGACTCTGTCCAATGCTTGCAGTAGATCCCATCTGGACCACAGTTTTTTTTCTATTGGGCAGGCTCCGTGGTACGTGAGTGGCTCAGCCTTCGCTCTCGCAGGCAGGCGAACCTTCTCCTCGCCCTCTTCATACCGGCGCTTACTATTCATGCGCAGCTTATTATGGGGTGCTCTTCATTGTTCCATAGACCTAGACTCAGCAAGTATTTCTCTTTCTTCCCTTTTCAACACTTACTGACGATTTAGGCAGATAGCCCGGTGCGCGCTAAGCTTACTCGAGTCAGAGTTGACAGTTGATTTAGTCATATCAACGTTTCTCGGCACGGTCGTTTTTCATGCCGGGAGGTTTTCGTGTGGCCATGTACTTTCGAACGCAATGCCCCGCAGTGATTTTCTTTCCTAATTGCTACTTCTCTTTGTGCGGGAATAATATAGATTTAATATAATTAACAAATATAGCATTTAGAACTTCGAAACCGCGTGGTAATGTTTTCCCCGGTATGTTTGTGCTTTAGAGCGTTCATGGAGTCAGGGTAACTTTTCCATCCACTACGAAACAACTATCATGGCTCTGATTTGACCAAAATTAAATTAGGGTAAGATAATTATGCGGTTTATAAGCTTCAAAATTCAGTTTCTTCCCAGCGAAGGGGCTATGTATCGATCCCCCAGAGTGTTGAGAAAATGGCTACAATACTAATAATCTTTCATTTCTGAACGGTTCCCTCTTTCAGGTGAGGCAACGTTTGTCTACATTAAGCACAATAACCTCTATCTGGTGTCGCTTTCAAAAAACAACTCAAATGTGGCGCTCATATTCTCATTCCTGCACAAAATGGTTCAAGTATTTACCGAGTACTTCAAAGAACTGGAGGAAGAATCGATTCGAGACAACTTTGTGATTATATACGAACTTTTGGACGAACTGATGGACTTCGGCTATCCTCAGACGACTGACTCGAAGATTTTACAAGAGTTCATCACACAGGTAATCCCATGTTTTTATTTGGTGTCTAATTGTAGGTAGATAATACACGCCTATATTGAAACCGATCAGTGAATGCTGGCATATATTATGCACAATTTATTAGGATGCTGATGGAGTTATTAAAATGAACGGCTAAACGAGATGGTTCTGAAAATATTTCAAAGAGTAAGGACCGTATCTATAAAATCCGCTAAGATTTTGCGTTACATGTTCTTCTTGCAGTGCTAAGTTTGATTGACTTGGCATGCTTTTTTTAGATATAAAACATATACATGCAAAAGTCGCTATTTGTGTTTTGCAGGAGTCTCACAAGATGGAGATTGCGCCCAAGTTACCAATGGCTGTTACGAATGCCGTATCGTGGCGATCTGAGGGGCTCAAATATCGCAAGAATGAAGTTTTCCTCGATGTCATCGAAAGCGTGAATCTTCTAGCCAATTCCAACGGAACCGTACTTAGGTCCGTACTATAAGTAATTTTAAACTATATACACATGTATATTTTCTGAATCCGCGAATGATTTTCCACGAATAGAATTGAACTCAAGGATAATATTTGGTCTGTTTTTGCAGGTCTGAGATCGTCGGTTGTATTAAGATGCGTGTTTACCTCTCCGGAATGCCAGAGCTTCGCCTTGGCCTGAACGATAAGGTTCTCTTCGAAAGCACAGGCCGTATGTTGTACACAAGTGACACAAAACTATATGCGTATGTCTAATATACGCGTGGATGTATATATATATTTTTTTTTGTGGAGGAAGTTTTAAATGTAGTATCTATCTCAAATAGTGTGGGACTCAACACCAACGGTTGAATGTTACTCCGTTAAGACCCTTACTTACTAAACGCACCTCCCCCCTTAAGCTTAACGGATAGCCCATATATCCATAAAACTAGCACTATGGACCAATATATATATACATATATATATATCGCCTCGGAATCTGTGCCTAGAAGAGTACCCATCTACACCCACGGTTAAGTACCCGGATGTGCTACTGGATAAGGCTCTGTTTTGAAGAACACCTCATGTACTCTCTACAGCAAAAAACTGTTAAAACCTCAGCAGGCACTGGTATAAACGCTGTGCTTTTATCAATACTGAGCGAGAACTGCTTTCTCGAAACCTAGGAAAGAGAAGTTCCCTGACATGCCAAACCCTTGTAGATGCGTTCCTCAAGGACCATGAGCCCTGGTCTGTGGTATGAAGAATTGCAGAATTTATTTTGGAAACAAAAATAACCATCGAACAAATTCGACCAGATTTAATGGCAAGTTAAAATGGTTTGGTTAAGTAATCTCAGGAAGACAGTACTGGGGCCACCCCCGAGAAGGGGCAAAATGTAACAACTGGATTTTAGAGGGTCTGTATATCTCCACACCACCGTAGCCTTAAGACTCGTTGTGCATCATGCATCAAACATTATATATATATATACTTATTGTAGCATTCGTCTTCCCTCTTTTTATCGCAAGAGGCAGTTGTAGCAAGTCTGATTCACATGTGTGACACTTGTGATGCGCTCTAGCTTAGACGAGGTCTACCTCAAAAGCTTCGCTGTCATGGACCTAGCCAACTTCAGTGTCCCGATTTTGAGTGAAGTGAAACGAACTTGTAATCTGAAGGGGTGGACGTTTACTTACGGCACTTTAATTTATTTGGGGCAACATTTTTTTGAAGTATGTGGGGGAAATACGGAAAAAAAACGATGCATATATGTGTATGAATATATATATATATATATACATATCCAAGCTCAGTTAGGTCAGATCAAAAGGGGTCATAGGTTTCGTTAAAATAGGCATTTATCTCAATGGAATGGGGTCGAACATATTTAAGAGATTGTATTGAAATCTCAGTTCTTTGTTATACTGTTATACTGACCGAACACAGTTTTATAAAACGTGCGATTGAAAAGTGAGTTGTTCGATGAAGAAATTGAACATACCGGCGTATTCTGTTTTGTGTGTGTCTGTGTGTCCGACAGGGTCTCGAATTTTGCAAACTATTATTAGTACTACTATTCTTCTTTTGCTAGCTACGTTGAATGTCTTTTTAATTACCCCCCCCCCCCGATTTCAATAAACAAATACTTATTTAAACCAGTTTTTCGACTCCCTCAAGTCTGCCATACTGAGCTTGGACACCCTGTATACGAGTTTTTTATTTTATTTTGAGTGGGACACGTTTTGGCGACTTGCCTGTCGTATCAGGTATGGTTAATCCGTTATTTTTAGTACTCGACAAAAGCTCGTTTTAAACAGAATGCAGGCACACACCAACCAAGACGGAGCCGGACATGCGTCTCTGGGATTTCAGCGCAAATCAGTTATTTTGAAGTCCTTCGCGGCGGACCCCGAGTGAGATTATAAACCCCTTCGTTTTTTGGAAGTACAGTGTTAAACCTTGTCGCTGTATACGCAGATGCTGAAGAGTGCTCTATGCAATTACCTTACGCATATATATATGTATACAATTAAGGCGTCCTTGTTTATTGGTTTCATTTTGCAGGCGGGAAAAGTAAAAGTGTGGAACTAGAGGACGTAAAGTTTCATCAATGCGTACGGCTCTCGCGTTTTGAAAATGACCGAACGATCTCCTTTATTCCGCCTGATGGCGAATTCGAGCTTATGAGTTATCGACTCAACACGCATGTCAAGCCACTTATCTGGATTGAGAGTGTCATTGAACGACACGTGCATAGCCGCGTGGAGTATATGGTATGTTTCTAGACAACGAGAACAATTAGGCGACGACCAGGAAGGAAACCATGATATAATAGAGTGGCGAGATCAGCATGTGGACAACTAGGAAAAACCACATTTCACAATTTCAGGGACCCAACAACAAAAAGCAACAATATAATACTATTAATAGCAGGGCTACAAAAGGCATACAGAAATTCAATTACGAGAAAGGGTTAAAGCATTTATAACGACAGATTTAAAAAATAACAATGGGAAATTAATTTCTCGTTTGCATATGCTGCGACTCCCCCGCACTCTCCTCGCACTAAGAGTGTCCTTTATGCGGCCGATATTATTTCTTTCTGCTAATACAAGCCGCTAACAGGGGAGGTTTTTTTTATTCATAATGATTTTCTAGCGTTATTTTTGGGCTCTGCAGGCGAGTACCACTTACCAGGGTACCACTACTTATAAAAGGCCAGATAACATTTTTGCAACTTACTGACTGTAACAATAGTCCTAGGGTTTACATATAAGTATAGATACAGGGTCTCCCACAATTCGTCCATCAAACTTTGGGGTCTAGTACAACTCGGCGAAAAAATATTTTGTTCCAATGGAACAAGGGGTCGAAAGTCTCTTCTTTTGGAGTGAGAGCAAAAGCCAAAAGTAGCTGTATCAATAAGTTCTTCACTAAATATGCGATTGCGAGATCCCCAGTCATCCTATCGAAAAGCCATTTATACCTGCGTGTTTGGAGGATTTTTTTTCATCTGAAATGCTGTACATAGATAATTGCATATGTTGCATTATACGTAAGCTCAAAGCAGAACAAATGTTGTATTGAAGATAATTTTTAAGAAATGAAATTCTTTGCAAATCTTACCTTTTGGATTTCACTCTTCATTATCACTCATTTTTAGAAGACATTTCCGGCCCCTTGTCCCACTGGAAAACATTATTTTTTTGCTGCGTTGTTTATTTCCCAAAGTTTGTTAGACAAATTCTGGGACACCCTGTATATATCCGTATCTAAATGTGTTCCATGTGTGACCAATGACAGGTAAAGGCAAGATCGCAGTTTAAGCGGCGTTCGACAGCGAACAACGTCGAAATTGTTGTACCGGTTCCGATGGATGCTGATAGTCCAAAGTTTAAGACAACTATTGGTAGCTGTAAATATGCTCCAGAGCGCAGCGCCTGCATCTGGACCATTAAAAGCTTTCCGGTAGGTCATGGACGTAACTAACCAATAACCAACATTGAGCGACTAAGAAGTCTGTGGCTCTTTAACATATATATGTATAGATGAACATGTATATGTTTATATGCATGTATAACCGTGTATAGCCGATATTACCAGTCTATTGCGTTTGTGATTTTCTATAATGTTGTCTAAACATATCACGCCGAAAGTAAAGTTATACAACTCCTGAAATTAACCATTAATTCATTGGGAACGATCGTACAGTTGATGGTGCCACTGTAGGAAAAACCACATATTATAGTTGTGTAAATAGATTTACAAACCGTGTCTTTCGCATGTTCTATTTACAGGGCGGTAAGGAGTATTTGATGAGGGCGCATTTTAGCCTCCCATCGGTGGAAAGCGAAGAAGTAGAAGCCAAGGCTCCTATTGAAGTAAAGTTTGAAATTCCTTATTTTACGACGTCAGGCATCCAAGTGAGGTAAGCATAATGCAGGAAATAACGAGAGCAGTGTGTGGTTATATTTAGGTTAGAAGTCATGACAATTGCAATTATGTGTTAGTTTCGAAAATACATGCCGTTGTGAAAACTTCCGAATCGTAAATAGATAATTGTTTCTGTTTAATGTGGATCTACGGACAATGGTGCCTTGTACACTTATATTGAGGTTCTGGCTGATTATTTCTTGCAGCTATCAATTAAATACGTAAATAATAAGTTATGAAGTATGAAATTTCACAAGCTAAATTGCAGGATTTCAAATTGACCCAAAATAGCACTAGTGCGATTTTCCGCTTTGTTCAAATCGAAAGGCAAATCGGTCTGCTAACGTAACTGGATCACCTCATTGCCATAGTTTGCGGTTTTAGCTTCTTTGTTCTTATCAGTACATGCATTGGTATGCTAAGGTTAAGATGTTTGCCTTTTATTTGATTGATGAAAAGGGTTGATACAAGGGCTGGATGAGCTATGTGCGATTCCGCTCTGGAACGGCAAAGTAAAACGCGTTGATTAATCACCTGTCAACAGCAACAGTTTTTTACTAAGTACACTCCTTGGATTTGGAATCTGTTTCTGCAGATATCTGAAGATCATTGAGAAGTCTGGGTACCAGGCCCTTCCTTGGGTGAGGTATATCACACAGAACGGCGATTATCAACTACGAACGAATTGAGTTGGAGAGCAATGACGACGGCGACGACGAAGGGCGTAAGACTGGCCGGCTGTCCACTGAGCTCGCTTTGCGTATCTTGGAAAGGCGTGTTGTTTGCCGATTACGGACAGATTGACGTTAGCTGTCGCCGAGGCGAAAAGGCGGTGCGAAGTTTGTCGTCTTCAAGGCGGTCATGAAGTCGTCGGTCATTCTTTTAAGAGCGGCGGTGGCGGCAGTGTGTATAAACAAGCCAAAGGGTGTCGTCATGGCTGGCATGTACAGAAGTCAACCAGGAATAGCAACATGTTTATGTGCTGATACCACCACGTTCTTTTTATATTTCTCTTGCTTGCTCTTTCGTAGCTATTTCAACTTGCCGGTCTGCTAGCACACAGAACGGCAAAAGATCTATTCATTATTATGATTATTATTCTTATTAGTACTATTATGATTATTATTATTAATGTTTCATATGACAATAATCCAAGGCAACTATCTCAGGGCTTTGGCTTAGCCCTGCACTATGTTAGTCCATCAAAGCAATCCATCATCTTGTTGTCTGCTTTCTAATGTGTCTTACATTCCGTAGCCTAGTAATCGGCCTATATTGCGGTGCATTTTTCTATGTGACTCTCAGTGTTCCTTTTGATCGACAGGCGTGTTGGTGAGTTCTGCTCGTTGTTTCCTTTGTTGGTGTTTTTAATGTTGGCACCGACGACGTTAGCGCTGTTGACTATACGGAAGAAAGCGTATATATATATATCTATATATATATATATGGATTAGTGTGTGTGTGTGTGTGTGTGTGTGAATGAGCGCATATCTGAATGGCTGCCGAAAAGTGACTGTTGTGGACGGCCAAATGTAAAGATGAAGCTCGTACGGGGCAATACGTCTGGCGGGGCGGAGTAGTTGATGAGCTGATAAGTGGGGCAGTAAATATAGTTGCTTTTGGCAAGTATTTAATGTTATGACGCTAACCAGTTGCACTCTTACGAAAAGAAAATGCGAGAGAGAGAGAGAGAGTGGGTGTGGGAGTAAAAAGTTGACTGATGTTCGAGGGTGCCAGTTACGAAGTGGCGTGCTTGTAGCACGTCCATATCGAGTCCATAGAGTGCATAATGTGGACCGAACATGTGACTCGGTCCAGTAGGAACCGGTTGTAGCTCGATAGCTAATAGATTCAATAAAATACGATGTGGTGATATTGCAGTTTCTTATCGTGTGTTCTCTCAGTTTTTTTCATCAAAGGTGGAAATCTAAAAAGCGCAGACGATTTCTTATAAGCCTTACAGTAGGTTTGTGTGAACGTTAATAAAAACAAGTAGATTATCGCCATATATGCGAGTATGTCTCTCCATGCTAGATATTAGCTAGTTACTTAGCTCTATTACTAAATCGTTGGTTTATATATTGTGCGTAAAGGTAAAATACACGTATACATATCTACATATTCATCACAGTTTCAAAAGTCGAGTCAACGCAACTGCTCTATCGAATCGTAAGGGTGATCTAAACAAATAAAAATAATAAAAAGCAAATTACACTGTCGCCTGCACAGTTTGCACAAGCTCACCAAAGAGATTTCAAAGATCATCTCTCAAAGACAGATTGTCCTATGAAAGCCATGTACAGCACATCGTGCGATGAGGTGCCCACTCTCATAATTGCGGCGCCTTCACAAACTAGACGTCATTGCCTCGGTGAATAATAGTGGGTCCGTTATCTTAATTTCACATTAAGACATATATTCTTTGAAGTATACCTTGTTCGGTAGAGCGTGCGTCTTCTGTAGGCCCTCAACAAAGAAACAAAACACATGCGATGAAATTTCGCTGAGCAAAAAGGGTAGAGAACGACACTCCAGTCTATTCAACGCCTCACGCCTGGATGTAATTCAATGACTGCCCCGACAGCATCTAGCAAAAGGCTTAGTATCTACGGTTTCTCGAAAATTTTAATCACACTAATTGGGAAAAACCTTAGAAGAAGATTTACCCTCTTTAGGAGCACTAGGGAAGAAGAAGAAAAGATCATTCTACCCCAGCTATGAGGATACACGAAGAACAGCTGCAAGCACTGCTATTGTCCCTGAAGTGACCTTGTGAATGATCCTAGCTTAAACGCGGAAGAGCATTCCGAACATCGACTCCCACTGCTTAAATTCGCCGAGAGGGTATCCTCGAGGTCCTAAATTTCTTTGCCCCTTGTTCAGCAGTAGGCTTGGAGCAGCTTGCGAAACTTCCGATGCCTTAGTTGCGATATCTCCTATATAAGGCAACCCAGTGAAGCATTCGCACCGTTCTACTTCGCTATCGTAAGTGTCTTTTATTTAAGCCCTCAAAAATACAAAGTGTTTGTACCCACTGAGTTCAACTTCTTAGCCCACTTCGTCTGGGCCGTAATATCGCACGAACCTCTTCCTCCTGGCTTTTCCAGAGTCCCCTTGAGTGTCAAAATGACGTCAAAAAGTACGTTGCCTCCTTCCACGCTTCGTCATCCTCATGCAGTTGACGACCTCTCTCATAGCAGAACAACCCTTCTCGGCGATGGAACCCGCGTTTCGTGCAGCTTTGAGAACCCCGCAGCGCACAACGGTGGGCTCTACGTTGTCCGGCTTGCCAGACGTCTCACAGATATAACTGTTGGCTGTTTTAATCCTCATCACGTACCTCTGAAACTGACCGTGATAGTAGGATAGCTCGGCGTCAAGAACTGGCACAGATATTACATCCACAACATGTGAGATTGAAAGCGTGGTAAAGAAAATAAAGGATAAATAACGCAAAATAAGAGTTTCTTCACTTCCCAAGGTGGGGGTATATAATCACGACCAATCACAATTACACCTATAAGGTATCAAATATTTATGCAGGAATTTAAAGACAAATGGGAAATAGGAAAATGGCAGTGCGGATTTATCAAAGGGTATAGGCTAAATAAATATATTTTTGCTATCAAGTCGGGTTGTGGAAGCATCGAGATTGCGGGGACAAGGGTGTGCGGCAGGTTTTTTAGATCTAAAAAAAAATATGATATGCTGGGCATAACAAAGTTGTATTCGATTATGTTGGCTGTATTGTATTTTAAGAGCTGGGTGGAGTTACTACAATAAAGTTACGGGATTAACACGGTTCGGAAAACATTAATAATAGCAGCCGGACAATCAGACAAAAAGAGTTTATAGTCGCGAAGGGGGTCAGGCAAGGGTGTCCGTTGTCGTGTATATATATCAAGAAGTCAGTGCTGCTGTTAGCTTTTAATATGGTAGTGTTAGGGCCTGGCATAAGCGAAGTTCAAATGTTAAATGCTTAAATGTATGTGGAAACGCAGCGGAGGAACTGGATATGATCTTTAATTAAAGAAAAGCGCGATTTGAGTAATTATTGGGGTTAAGGAGGGAAGAGGTATTACAGGGAAGGGAATTAGACTCTCTAGGTCAGTACAAAATCTTGACTGATGATGGATGATAATGACTACAGGGGATGATTATTTAGATGAAAAAAATATTTTAAGTGAGGTTGAGAAAAAAGTTAGAACAATACAAAAATAAGTAATACAAATTTTATTGGGTTGCCGTTTTAATTGCGCCAGGGAGTTTCTTGAGGAGGAAGGGCGGATGTCAACAAAACATACAAAGGGAAGTACAAAGTAAGCTCAGATTAAGCAATAGGATTAAAAATGTCACAAATAAAAGATGGGTTAAACAGATGCCGCTGGTGCAGACGGCAATAAAGATCAAAACGGATCGCAAAGAGTTCGCAGCTAGGGAGATTGGGTACAGTAGTTAGCAATGGGCAAAAGCGAGGAAATGAGAGAAAATGGTTAAATCGAGGGAAAGTCAAATACGGGCAAATGCAAACTGGTGATAGGTTCCAAATCGAGCTTAGCAGGTATATCTTGAAAGGAGAAGCGGGAAAAAAGCGAGGTAGAATTAGTATACGATCATTCAAGAGCAAGTGGGCTATTGGCAGATGCCAGGGCAGGGGTGTTGGATACAAAGAGCCAAATAAGTCAAGGGAGCATCAGTGGTGCGTTATTATTTGTTATTTTTGTTAACGATATTTTTACTATTCCAAATCATGCTAAAACTAATCTTATTTGCTGACGACACAACGGGTCTATTCGTGGGCCCCCAAGAGGTTGAGATCATGATTCGTGAGGATATTAAATGGCTATTTCTATGGTTTAGAAGATTCCGCCTGATGGCGAATTCGAGCCAATGAGTTATCGACTCAACACGCATGTCAAGCCAGTCATCTGGATTGAGAGTGTCATTGAACGACACGTGCATAGCCGCGTGGAGTATATGGTATGTTTCTAGACAACAAGAACAATTAGGCGACGACCAGGACGGAAACCATGATATAATAGAGTGGCGAGATCAGCATGCGGACAACTAGCAAAAACCACATTTCACAATTTCAGCGACCCAAAAACAAAAAGCAACAATATTTATACCACTATTAATAGCAGGGCGAAAAAAAGCATACAGAAATTCAATTACGAGAAAGGATTAAAACGTTTATAACGACAGATTTAAAACATAACAATAACAATGGGAAATTCATTTCTCGTTTGCATATGCTGCGACTCCCCCGCACTCTCCTCTCACTAAGACTGTCCTTTATGCGGCCGATATTCCTTCTTTCTGCCAATACAAGCCGCTCACAGGGGAGTTTTTAATTTCTGGGCTTTGCGGACGAGTAATACTTACCAGGGTACCACTACTTATAAAAGCCCTGATGACATCTCTGCAACTTACTGACTGTAGTCCTAGGGTTTACATATAAGTATAGATACAGGGTCTCCCAGAATTCGTCCATCAAGCTTTGGGGTCTAGTACAACTCGGCGAAATTTTTTTTTTGTTCCAATGGAACAAGGGGGCGAAAGTGTGTTCTTTTGGAGTGAGAGCAGAAGCCAAAAGTAGCTGTATTAATCATTTCTTCACTAAATCTGCGATTGCGAGATCCCCAGTCACCCTATCGACAAACCATTTAAACCTGCGTGTTTGTAGGATTTTTTTTGTCTGAAATGCTGTACATAGATATTTGCATCTGTTGTTAGCTCATTTCCGGCCCCTTGTCCCACTGGCAAAATGTTTTTTTCGACGCGTTGTACTATTTCCCAAAGTTTGTTAGACAAATTCTTGGACACCCTGTGTATATCCGTATCTAAATGTGTTCCATGTGGGTCATGATCAATGACAGGTAAAGGCAAGATCGCAGTTTAAGCGGCGTTCGACAGCGAACAACGTCGAAATTGTTGTACCGGTTCCGATGGATGCTGATAGTCCAAGTTTAAGACAACTATTGGTAGCTGTAAATATGCTCCAGAGCGCAGCGCCTGCATCTGGACCATTAAAAGCTTTCCGGTAGGTCTTGGACGTAACTATATATATATATATATATATATATATATATGTATATATAGCACTAACCAACATTGAGCGACTGAGAAGTCTGGCTCTTTAACATATATATGTATAGATGAACATGTATATGTTTATATGCATGTATAATTGTGTATATGCCGATATTACAAGTCTATTGCGTTTGTGATTTTCTATAATGTTGTCTAAACATATCACGCCGAAAGTAAAGTTATACAACTCCTGAAATGAACCGTTAATTCATTGGGAACGATCGTACGATTGATGATGTCACTGTAGGTAAAACCACATATTGTAGTTGTGTAAATAGATTTACAAACTGTGTCTTTTGCATGTTCTATTTACAGGGCGGCAAGGAGTATTTGATGAGGGCGCATTTTAGCCTCCCATCGGTGGAAAGCGAAGAAGTAGAAGCCAAGGCTCCCATTGAAGTAAAGTTTGAAATTCCTTATTTTACGACGTCAGGCATCCAAGTGAGACAAGCATAATGCAGGAAATAACGAGAGCAGTGTGTGGTTATATTTCATGCGTAGCAACGTTTATAAAAACCTGTAAACTTTAACCGATATGGCTTCACATGTGGGTATGTTGTGTTCGGGTCAAATCCGCGCCGTCTCCTTGTATTAGAGTTATTGGCCATTTCGTCTGGGCTGCCCGTCTGACAACTGAACGAGGATGTCATTATTCCCTCATTTGAAATGGAAGTCTTATCAATGTAGTTTCAGTTGTAGTTTGGAGAAGCTGTTGGAGCGCTTATTGCCTGTTTTCATTGGTTTCTCTAAATTTTAATCAACTTGTACACACATTTACAGCGGACCTTCTATAAAACTGGCTGTAGATGCTTAGGTACAATAACTATCTACAGTCAGTCATATATAACGTCTGCTGCAGATTTGCATACCAGTTGTTTAAATATGTTAGAAGTCATGACAATTGCAATGATGTGTTAGTTTCGAAAATACAAAAAAAGGCCGTTGTGAAAACTTCCGAATCGTAAATAGATAATTGTTTTTGTTTAATGTGGATCTACGGAAAATGGTGCTTTGTACACATATATTGAGGTTCTGGCTGATTATTTCTCGCAGCTATCAATTAAATATGTATATAATAAGTTATAAAGTATGAAATTTCATAAGCTAAATTACAAGATTTCAAATTGACCCAAAATAGCACTAGTGCGATTTTCCGCTTTGTTCAAATCGAAAGGCAAATCGGTCTGCTAACGTAACTGGATCGCCTCATTGACGTAGTTTGCGGTTTTAGCTTTGTTGTTTTTATCAGTACATGCATTATTTTGTTGTTTACGGATATTTTCTGTACCTGAGTAATGCTTGACGAATGTTCACAAAAGAGCCATTTAAAACATTCGGTATAAAAAATGCGAAGTATGAAATATTAACCTACAAGACGGTGAAAAGACACGTAATTGAATATTTTCTTTGGTGTACAATATATCCATTTAAAACTCGTGATCTAGACGTTTAATTATGTAAATTTTATTGATAATATTTTGCGTGTTATGATGCAAGTGAAATGTTGTATTCGTTTTTATATAGCTACTGATTACGATATACATGGCTATGGTTATACATTAACACGGGTGCTTTGATATGCTAAGTTTAAGATGTTTGCTTTTTATTTGATTGATGAAAAGGGTTGATACAAGGGCTTTCTTTTGTAGAGGTGGAAAATGCTTTACGCACACCTTCCGATGTTAATAAAGGGTAGTGTGGGACTAAACGCCGGGGAAGAGTATAATACTCGATCCAATCTGCGCGTTCTACCCACTAAAAACCACCTCTCCCACCCTCTTCTGGTTCGGAATTGTGAACCATTACATCGAGACCAGAAGAGGGGAGTCCCGTGCTGCGACCCTCTCCTTAGTCTGCGAGTATGTCCCGATCAGGGAGTGGGTCCTGCTCGGGAGTGGACACTAGAGGCCTAGTGTTGAATCGCAATCTGCGGCGATCTTCCTGGCGAAATGTTTCGCGCATAAGCCCGTCTAAGTATTGGATCCCAGCGTGCCAGTCCGTTGTCGACTTGAGCATGTTGGCCACGATGGTCGTAGTCGGGCTACCTTTGTGGACATAGGAGGAGCCCGTGCGGTAGGCCGCAAGGGCCTCGCAGTCCTCTACGGTGTGCGCCGCGTCGTCGGGTGCGCCTGTGGTGCAGAGAACGCATATATCTGTATTCGCCTTGCCTATCCGGAAAAGGTACGACTGGAATTGTCCATGCCCTGTAAGCACTTGCACGGAGTGAATATGTAAGTGTTCCCTTGAGCTTATACCAGGTTATGAGGTCTGTGATTAGGCTTCTTGTCCAGGCCCCTCTGGTATCCCCAGCTGGTGGGTTGGACCACGTGCGCGCCCATGTGTCCAGGGAGTGTTCCCGTGCTTGGGTCCATGAAGTGTCGCCGTCCTTCTTGCGCTTGCTTCTTTCTTCGGCAAGCATGTCCCAAGGGATCTGGCAGGCGAGCGCCAACAGGACGATCCCTTGGATTGGATCTGTTTCTGCAGATATCTGAAGATCATTGAGAAGTCTGGGTACCAGGCCCTTCCTTGGGTGAGGTATATCACACAGAACGGCGATTATCAACTACGAACGAATTGAGTTGGAGAGCAATGACGACGGCGACGACGAAGGGCGTAAGACTAGGCGGCTGTCCACTGAGCTCGCTTTGCGTATCTTGGAAAGGCGTGGTGTTTGCCGACTACGGACAGATTGACATTAGCTGCCGCCAAGGCGAAAAGGCGGTGCGAAGTTTGTCGTCTTCAAGGCGGTCTTGAAGTCGTCGGTCTTTCTTTTGAGAGCGGCGGTGGTGGCAGTGTGTATAAACAAGCCAAAGGGTGCCGTCATGGCTGGCATGTACAAAAGTCAACCAGGAATAGCAACATGTTTATGTGCTGATACCACCACGTTCTTTTTATATTTCTCTTGCTTGCTCTCTCGTAGCTATTTCAACTCGCCGGTCTGCTAGCACACAGCACACATGGAATGGCAAAAGATCTATTCATTATTATGATTAATATTCTTATTAGTACTATTATGATTATGATTATTATTATTAATGTTTCATATGACAATAATCCAAGGCAACTATCTCAGGGCTTTGGCTTAGCCCTGCACTATATGTTAGTCCATCAAAGCAATCCATCATCTTGCTGTCTGCTTTCTAATGTGTCTTACATTCCGTAGCCTAGTAATCGGCCTATATTGCGGTGCATTTTTCTATGTGACTCTCAGTGTTCCTTTTGATCGACAGGCGTGTTGGTGAGTTCTGTTCGTTGTTTCCTTTGTTGATGTTTTTAATGTTGGCACCGACGACGTTAGCGCTGTTGACTATACGGAAGAAAGCGTATATATATATATATATATATATATATAGATTAGGGTGTGTGTGTGTGAATGAGCGCATATCTGAATGGCTGCCGAAGAGTGACTGTTGTGGGCGGCCAAATGTAAAGATAAAGCTCGTACGGGGCAATACGTCTGGCGGGGCGGAGTAGTTGATGAGCTGATAAGTGGGGCAGTAAATATAGTTGCTTTTGGCAAGTATTTAATGTTATGACGCTAACCAGTTGCACTCTTACGAAAAGAAAATGCGAGAGAGAGAGAGTGGTGTGGGAGTAAAAAGTTGACTGATGTTCGAGGGTGCCAGTTACGAAGTGGCGTGCTTGTAGCACGTCCATATCGAGTCCATAGAGTGCATAATGTGGACCGAACATGTGACTCGGTCCAGTAGGAACCGGTTGTAGCTCGATAGCTAATAGATTTAATAAAATACGATGTGGTGATATTGCAGTTTCTTAGCGTGTGTTCTCTCAGTTTTTTTCATCAAAGGTGGAAATCTAAAAAGCGCAGACGATTTCTTATAAGCCTTACAGTAGGTCTGTGTGAACGTTAATAAAAACAAGTAGATAATCGCCATATATGCGAGTATGTCTCTCCATGCTAGATATTAGTTAGTTACTTAGCTCTATTACTAAATGTTGGTTTATATATTGTGCGTAAAGGTAAAATACACGTATACATATCAACATATTCATCACAGTTTCAAAATTCGAGTCAACGCAACTGCTCTATCGAATCGTAAGGGTGATCTAAACAAATAAAAATAATAAAAAGCAAATTACACTGTCGCCTGCACAGTTTGCACAAGCTCACCAAAGAGATTTCAAAGATCATCTCTTAAAGACAGATTGTCCTGTGAAAGCCATGTACAGCACATCGTGCGATGGGGTGCCCACTCTCATAATTGCGGCGCCTTCACAAACTAGACGTCATTGCCTCGGTGAATAACAGTGGGTCCGTCATCTTAATTTGACATTAAGACATATATTCTTTGAAGTCTACCTTGTTCGGTAGAACGTGCGTCTTCTGTAGGCCCTCAACAAAGAAACAAAACACATGCGATTAAATTTCGCTGAGGAAAAAGGGTAGAGAACTGACACTCCAGTCTATTCAACGCTTCACGTCTGGATGTAATTTAATGACTGCCCCGACAGCATCTTAGTATCTACGGTTTCTCGACAATTTTAATCCCACTAATTGGGAAAAACCTTAGAAGAAGATTTACCCTCTTTAGGAGCACTAGGGAAGATGAAGAAAATATCATTCTACCCCAGCTATGAGGATACATGAAGAACAGCTGCAAGCACCGCTATTGTCTTTGAAGTGATCTTGTGAATGATCCTAGCTTAAACGCGGAAGAGCATTCCGAACATCGACTCCCACTACTTAAATTCGCCGAGAGGGTATCCTCGAGGTCCTACATTCCTTTGCCCCTTGTTCAGCAGTAGGCTTGGAGCAGCTTGCAATACTTCCGATGCCTTAGTTGCGATATCTCCTATATAAGGCAACCCAGTAAAGCATTCGCCCCGTTCTATTTCGCTACGTAAGTGTTTTTTATTTAAGCCCTCGAAAATACAAAGTGTTCGTACCCACTGAGTTCAACTACTTAGCCCACTTCGTCTGGACCGTTGTATCGCACGAACCTCTTCCTCCTGGCTTTTCCAGAGTCCCCTTGAGTGTCAAAATGACGTCAAAAGTACGTTGCCTCCTTCCACGCTTCGTCATCCTCATGCAGTTGACGACCTCTCTCATAGCAGAACGACCCTTCACGGCGATGGAACTTGCGTCCCGTGCAGCTTTGAGAACCCCGCAGCACACAACGGTGTGCTCTACGTTGTCCGGCTCGCCAGACGTCTCACATATATCACTGTTGGCTGTTTTAATCCTCATCACGTAGCTCTGAAACTGACCGTGACAGTAGGATAGCTCGGCGTCAAGAACTAGCACATATATTACAACCACAACAAATGTGAGATTTAAAGCGTGGTAAAGAAAATAAAGAAGAAATAACGCAAAACAAGAGTTTATTTACTTCCCAAGGTGGGGATAGGTAATCACGACCAATCACAATTACACCTATAAGGTATCAAATATTTATGCAGGAATTTAAAGACAAAAGGGAAATAGGAAAATGGCAGTGCGGATTTATCAAAGGGTATAGGATAAATAAATATATTTTTGCTATCAAGTCGGACTGTGGAAGCATCGAAATTGCGGGGACAAGGGTGTGCGGCAGGGTTTTTAGATCCAAAAAAATATGATATGCTGAGCATAACAAAGTTGTATTAAATTATGTTGGCTGTGTATTTTAAAAGCTGAGTGGAGTTACTACAATAAAGTTACGGGATTAACACGGTTCGGAAAACATTAATAATAGCAGCCGGACAATCAGACAAGAAGAGTTTATAGTCGCGAAGGGGGTCAGGCAAGGGTGTCCGTTGTCATATTTTTTTATGTATTTGAAAAGAATAGCGCGAAAGATTAGTAGCACGGGTTTGGGATGGCAGCTAGGGGAAATAGTGTATATATATCAAGAAAGCAGTGATGCTGTTTGCGTTTAATATGGTGGTGTTAGGGCCTGACATTACCGAAGTTTAAATGTTAAATGCTTAAATGTATGTGGGGGCGCAGCGGAGGAACTGCATATGGCCTTTAATAAAAAAACGCGATTTGAGTAATTATTGGGGATAAGGGGGGAAGAGGTATTACAGGGAAGGGAATTAGAGTGTCTAAGTCAGTACAAAATCTTAACTGATGAAGGATAATAATGACTACAGGGGATGATTATTTAGATGAAAAAAATATTTTAGGTAAGGTTGAGAAAGCACCGTATACCGCACTCGTAAAATCCTTCCCCGCCAATCCCCTCACGGCAATGTACCACGCGTATGTGCAGAGCCGCCTAACATATGGTCTGGATGTGTACGCTTTTTCTCATGCGTGTCATATCCGCGTCATCTGCTTCAGAAAAAGACTCTTCGCCTCGCCTTAGGTCTCCCACAGTGCGTCTCAATAACAATAGAGTAATATAAAGAACCCTCAGTGCTCCCGTTACCATACCCAATTAAATTTACTCTAGTTGTCGAAATAGAACGTATTCTCCTTGCTCACCATTGCAACCTGGTTTTATAGAATCTGCAAGTTTTCAACACACCCGAGGCTCGGCATCTTACTTGCTTAATGTCTCCTCGGCCACAAGTACGCAATTAAGGTTTGCACTCTGTAATGTAGGTGCTACCTTGTGAAGCAAGTTGCATAGTAACGTTAGGACACTTATATCGCTTAGTTAAAATACTGCGGGAACGCACTACCCAACCCTACCTGATTATGCCAGATCTATGAAATCATGTACACAATCCATAGATAAATAATTGTAGTAACACGAGATACTACGGTGATAATGTATAAACTCTTACTGTAGCTAGTACGCATGCCTTGCACTAGCCTTGTGGCTATGTGAAGTTGTAGCACAAATAAAAAGCTACATTTAAGTATAAATAAATGTCATACCATATTAATATTGGGAGAGGTACGTACAGAATATCGAGCTTGTGGGTTAGTGAATGGGTCAATTGAGCATATTGTGAAATGATCTGCAGCCTTGGGGGGCGCAGAGATACCTGTCGGAGGCCCTAGCTTAGGACCAAATGTTAAAAATGACCAGGTTGATATTACAAACAAGAGGTTGTTCTAATAGAAGGCAAATACTCAGTAGGTATTAAGGATATATTTATGATATGGATGTGTAAGTAATATATATGCTGTCGCTTTAAGCGCTCCTGATATAAAAAGGTGACCTGAGCATTTAGGTATACATGCCAAGCGAATTGAACGAATCAACTGGCCGGCTTGCTTCTCTTACCATCTCAATGAATGTCTACAAGATGTATCTGAAACTAATGGACTACATACGTACGCTGGCCTTCAAAATCGCCCCGATATTCGTATTATGGATCAGCAGATCTCCAACCTTCATCGAGCACTCGAACAAGAGGGTAATGAAGAACACGGCAAAGAAAAATAATTGACAACAACATGGAGAGTTTCGCGACGTGCCCATGAGTGCAAAGACTACAATGTGATTTTAACACCCCTTTTCCAATAAAGGAGACTTTGTATTGTATTGTAACAGTTCATTTGTTGTCGGCTTATACCAAGTTGATTGAAAAGAAGAAGGCACCTCAAGGAAGAATGTCTTCGGCCTTTGCCAACGCGGAAATCAGGCTGGTGGCTACGTTTTTGAGAAAGGAAAGAGGGTAAATTTACAGCGGGGTCTGATAAAGTCCACTCAAACGGCAGAATTTTTAGAGTTTAATTTGAATATCTTTTGCGGATCCGGCAAGGGGTAGAGGTGTACTGATCAGTGCCGGCACGGGGGGAAGCTCAATACCACCGCAACAGAAAAGGCCATGACTCAACGTAAATTTCAGATGAAATCGATTATATTGTTTAAGGTATTTTCAAAATAGATATATACTTTGCTTATTTGTATTATAGTATGTAATTTATATCGATATCATAGTTTAGTAAAGAATAAAGTGCAAAGAAGACTCGAGTAAGAGCGCTTGGCCACATGCCTCTTGACTGCTTAGCACTAACCGAACAAATTTGTTCGTCCTCATAACAAATAGATTTTCCTCTGAAAATATGCGCAAAACAACTCTGGACAAAATGTGCAGGGGTGGTGCTAAGGTACTATGACATGAAATAAATGAATCACATTTGCGTTTCTTTTGTGATTGGGGATTTATCTTTTAATATTTTCAGTGAACGACGTCGGCATAGACACATGTATACATATATATAGCGAGTAGGAGTTTTTCTTGGGTAGGCCCAGATGCGCTCAAACATTACCATGTGCACTGGGTGCACGGAGGCGGAACTCCAAAAGACCCTAGTCAAGCAGCATTACTCTCGAAACTCTTAGGAGCGATAGAAACACTCCCCGGCGAGCTCTTCCGCGTAACCGCCAGCCGAAAGAATGTGGATGCCCCGGTGAAGACGCTTGCACAGCTCAGTGCTGCTGCAAAAATCGCCAAAAAGAAACAAACGCAATTTGTTGGTGCTGATGTCGGTACGCAAACAGAAAAAAGCGGTCCCGCCCTATCAGCTCGTTACACCAGGAGACAGGGTTGTCAATGCATTTCCGAGTCCACACCCGCAGCATGCAGGTGGAAATGGTTAGTGTAACGATTCGGGAGTGCGAGCTATGTTTCCGCAGCACCTTTGGAAGACCGCAAATCTACTTTTGATCCTAAAGGGCTCTACCGCCTACCGTTTAATATATTTGCTTGGATCCCTGGCCAAATGTTTCGAGTCCATAATTTGCAGGGGCATTGCGGAGAAAAACGGCCTCCTATCTGACTTGCAATACGCATTTCGGAATGGACGGTCGACAATTAGCGCCATTCAGCGGGTTCAATCGAAGGCTGAGTTCCTCCGCATGTCTCCGTCAAGAAAACCCGATTTCCAGGCGCCAGTCTTCGAAGGCTTACACAACACAGAGAAGAACGGCCCGGGGGAAATCTAACTTTCCACACCAATCAAGCACTGACGGATCACAGAAACTGCCATGGGCGGAGAGCAGCGTGCCTCGCTGATAGTTCCGTAGTCGAGCCGTCCGTAGCTACAAAAAAATCAATTAAAAATTATTTGCAATAAGGCATTTAATTTTGGCAATACCACCAAACCGCGTTATCACGGCAACGAAGTAGTAACGTTACGTTAAATTATCGAACGACGTGCTAATTAAAACATTTTCTACTAGGTTGCTCCCAAGTTGCCAAAAATAGCACAATATAATAAATAAACCTTGTATATACATATAAATATATATATATATATATATATATATATATATATATATATATATATATATATATATATATATATATATTCGCGAAATGTGGCAAAACGGTTGTCCGTCGGCTGTGCCTTTATACGCAGTTAGTCGCACTTGTTAGCTAGCTTGTGGTTCTCGAGGTAGTGTTATAGGTTTTAGTTATCGAATTAATATTAGTAGCGATACGAGCAGCTATATGTTTCAGTGGTTAATGTTTATTTTAACATAAACATAAAATCACCCTAATTACACGTAAATGAGATATCGTCATTTGCTGGCGATTCTTCCTTTTCGACACTGGGTGCTTGCGCAGCCGAGCGCCTTCATAGCGGCGCTCCCACTCACCACTCATGGTGACTGGCATACCGCCAGGAGAGGTGGAAAGAATCCGCAGCATATCTCTTGCCTTATATGCTCTCCCTACTGCGCCCTATCTCTCGCTTTCTCTCACTCACCCGCCTTCTCCCTTGTACCTCTTTCTCCTGCTCTCCCGATCTCCTTTGACGACTTCTCTCTCTCTCTCTATCTCTCTGCCAATGTCGCTCTTTCAATAATCGCCTGTAAGTGTGTGTGTGTGTGTGTGTGTGTGTGTGTGTGTGGGTGTGTATCAGTGACTGTTTCTCGCCGTGAATGTGTTTGGGGGTGTGCAGCCACACGCGATCCCAAGCCTTCCGGCGCTATCGAGGCTCTCAAGGATTGCTCCGGTCCCTCATGACAGGTGCGCATAGATCACGCCTGTTACTACTGGAGCTGCCGCTGGCGCTGATGCTGGTGCTGATGCAGCTGCACGAAGGCCTGAGTATATCTCGAATTTAAGTTCATTCATCTGTCTGCCGCGCTTAGCCTAGTGCCTGGAGACACTACCTCGAAGCACGTAGTCTTCATACGGTGCTACGTCAACGAACGAGCAGATGTGATCCCTTTCGGCCTGTCGGCGCCCTTTTGCAGCGGTCGATAGTCAAGTATCGCGATTCTGAGTATATATAGTCAGTCGATCAATCGTAGCAGTAGTTCTAGCAGAAGCAGCAGGATCCGTGGTAGTGTTGGTGGTGGTGGTGGTGGTGGTCGTCGTCGCCCTTAGTAAAGGAGGACGCTGAGTGGGAGTGGTAAAATAGGGCATCTGAAAGGCTCAACCGACCCACTACTGATGGGTCATACCGCCGCTGCCCTTGACCACTCTCTGATGATCTCATGTGCCTAAGCCCTTAGGAGAAAAAGGACAAAGCGGTCGTAAGGAAACGAGGATCGTACGTTGCATCATCATCAGCAGCAGCAGCAGCAGTTGTAGTAGTGGTGGATATCGACAGCAAATCGATGTTTCAGGACGATACTCTCTCTCTCTCTCTCTCTCTCAGATTGGATACTTCTACCGTCGTCCGCATCACCGTAATTGCGTTTGTTTCGCACCCCCTCCAACCCGCGACCCGAGCCCCAGTGCTGTCGCCATCATCGCTATCGGCGGGATTCACCGTGGTTGTCGCCTGTCGCTGTCGTCACCATCATTGACTTGTGCAGTAAGTGAATTACCTTTTAAGCAGAGTCGCCTCCCTTCCTCCTTCCGCCTTCCAGCCGTCTGCAGCAGCCTCTTAGTCTCTCATAACGAAGGGTCCAAGCTTGTCCAGGTTTTTCGCTCCCGACTCAACGACAAGACCAACAATCTGTACGGATGTTAACAGCGATAATGGCCGCGTCTGTCCTGTCCGCAATGACCCAATCGTGTGTAGGAGATTAGGAGAGACTACGGCATTAGCGCGGCAATCTACCGATCAGTCGAAAATTGCCTCTGCTCCTAATGTCTGTAGTGCTGCTATTCCTGCTACCACTTCTACTGCATGCGACCGATACTACGAGCGGCGCCGTGTTTCCGCCAAACCCAAAATGCTCTCTCGAAACGACATCTTGAGGAGAATCCGTTTCAACGCTCGATGAATCTGAGTAGGCTCCCAGCTGTGTACGAGACACTCTCGACTACTGACTGATATATCGTGAATATTATTGGTTACACGGGGTCAATCAATAATTGACTTCAACGAAGCATGTACAAATCGCCACATTTACGTGGACAGCAGAGATGCACACTCGACTTGTTCGGGCGAATTCGAGGCGACTCACGCAGGCATATTGGAATGCTCATAATAGGAAATAGCTAGTTGCTCATAATCAAGTCATGTGCAGTATGATAGCCGCCTCGTTCTGCAGACTGCGGCTAAAGCATTTAACCACTCGACAGAGGCAAGGGAATATTGGTCATTTGGCATTTGTATTTATTTTTGGTGATTTATATATAAGTAACAGTGATGGGCATATTCTGGTATATTTAAATTAGTGTGTCTTTATTGTATAGAAGGTTTCGGAAATGCATGAGAAACGTGCGTCGCCGCCAGCAAACAGCAACGAGTGTTAGAGTGCCAAACCCACTAAACCCAGATACCACCCCATCGCCTCAGGCTCGGAATGGTTTATGGCTTTACTTCGACACCCTGCGAGCGGAGCTTGCAGGGAGAACCATTATAACTACTGGATATATATGGATAATCTATCACTAGGTTATAACAGATATTTTAAATTACAACATTAACCCTGCAATTCGTATTTAAAAAACAAACGCATCAAGAGAGATGTGACGCGCCGGGATTCTCCCCCGAAACTCCAGAGTCGCCGGCCATTCCCACTATTTCATCCCGTCAACATTGTCGATTTGTCTAAATCATAAACTTAAATCGTATTTATGACCCCCTGCAATAACATATTTATTAAAATATGTAAGTATTGAATAATGCATTCAAATGAATAACTAATAAAATAATAGCGGATCGCACAAATGCATACAAATATTATCTAACTGGCAAATAAATACTCATTTGACGCATATGATTCATAAATACAAGCTGCTTGCGTGGATCATTTATTAGATAACCAGAAGGAGCATTACACTCACCAAATATGAATAAGGCGGGTCAAAGAAACTCATGTGGATGAAATGCAATTCTGAGCCAAGAGAGGTTAGAAGGTATACATATAGCTGCCAGCAAACCATGTGAATCATGTATTTATGAAATCTCTCACGAAAAATACAAGGATGATGGATAAAATAGCAATTTAAGAGGAATTGCATGCAATTTACAATGCAAAACCACGCTTCTGGATATGTAAGCCCGAGCAACGCAACTAGTCTAGTAACAAGACTAGCTGCCTCGCCATTACACATTTTGTGCTCCTGTCGAGCAAAAACACCAGTGTCACAAATTGTAGTAATTTCACTCTCACTCCGAAACAAGACTTCTCAGAGACAATGTTTCATTGCAAAAGCATCTGCTTCAATGAGCTCTACAATTCCACATATCGCGCTTCAGATATTCCTGAAACACCCTGTATATACACCCTGAAACACCGTGTCTATATATATAAATATATATAGCAATTTCGCTAAAATGGGCAAATAAATGTTAGCCGACCCTCAATGATGTTGTCTATATATGTATTGTTTACAGTGAACATACGTACTCGTTTACGTATCGCTTACAAACTAAATTTGCAATCGTCCAATTTGTCACCCGCCAAGCAAACAAATCGTGTATGAACTCAAATCGGGTTATTGCCTTTGGAGCGATGAATCACTGTTTTTTTTATTAATAGTTATGATGGTCCCTTGACTACAGTTGTGAGGCCTGAACATATTATCACAATTCTTTTAAATAATTACTTTACTCCATGGCGCCTAAAATAGATGCCGCGTTCCCTCTGCAAACGGCCAAAGACAACGCTTGCCTCAAAAATTGACCTTCTATTCTGTCGCTCGTGGCCTCCTGAATTCGCTTACTTAAATATTTGAGAAATACTTCGGTTCCCTTGCTGATTGGTCCTAGTGTCTCCGTGGCAATAGGCACAAAAATAAATCTTGTTTCCAGTCCAGCGTACTTATTTCGTTTTCTGGCGCCCGCGTGCTTTGCTACACACCCGGCTCAACTGAATTGTGATGTAAATCAAAAGCCGCGGATGTGCACAAAAACGTTGCATTCCAAGCTAAGGACTTTTCATATGACCATAAGGTAATAGTCAGGGATTGTTTCGTAAGCGGACACTGAACCTATCGGTTCAAGTGTAGATGGTATATCGGCTTTCCTAAAAAACCTTATAATCCCACAGCTTAGTTCAGCATATCTGTAGTTTCTCCACACAGTCAGCATATTTGTAGTTTCTCCACACACTAAGTGCTGACATCATATATATATATATATATATATATATATATATATAGAGGGCGTATGAACAATCTCCTCTAAAACTCTGGGGTATGGTTAAACTCGGTGAGAAAATATTGTTTGCCTATGAAAACGGGGGCAGATGTATCTCGTATAGGAGTGAGATCAAAAATGTTCTACGCTGCGTTTTTAGGTAGGATGTCCGACATACGTTTATAAAATGTACAATTGTGAGAGAACGCGTATTAAAACTCCGAGCTGGCGCATTGCGGAAAATGGAGGAAAATAAAATCCAATCATATTTCAGACTATGCGCCATTATGTTTTTTTTTCAGTTGGGTGGTACGTTCTCTCACAAACGTGCATTTTACAAACTTATGTCGGACAGCCTATTTAGAATCAGAAAATGCATTGAAATAAATTTATCTTAATTCTACACGAAATATTTTTGCTCTTCCATTGGCAAAAATGATATTTTCACTGAGTTTGGCCATACTTCAGAGTTTTAACCAAAACTATCCAGACATCCTATATATATATATATATATATATATATATATATATATATATATATATATATATATATATATTTATATATATATACGTTTTTTTGGTTTTTTATATAATTGTTGAACTTTGAGATAACATTCACTTGCAGGTCATTTAGTGTTAGTCATAAATTGGCTGTAGAGGATTTGATTACGCCAATAAGCGACAATTGGCTGGTGGCTCTTCGGTCGGCGCCGCCGAATGTACAACCGCCGCATACGGTCCATGAAGCGGCGGCTACTGGGATGATGTCAGATCTTCTGAAAAACTGCATGCTGTGTTGTTGTTGTTATTTTTTGTTGCTATCGTTGTTGTAAATGTTGTCACCTGCCAATTGCTTGAGTTACCTGTGTCGCCTAACGTCATCTCCCCGCGAGTTCCCTTCGCTGTTTATTCGCTGGTATTAGCTGGCATCCCACTCGGGCGCGGCAAAATTCAATAGACCGTCGCTATAGCGCCAAGCCGTTAGGCGTATTGTAGCATCATCGTAGCAGCAATACAGATGTCCGGGGGTTCGAGGATGTTTTCCTTGCCAGGTTTGCTGTGGCGTTTTGCTATTTCGTTCGTTCTCCTTCGGTCCCATTGATGCGTTAACAGATCAATCTAACGATCAGAGTCTACGTTCAGTCACCAGCGCAGCGATCAGTAACTGAAGTTACACGGGTGACTCGATTATCGTTCTTGTCACTATCATAATTGCTAGAAATTACTATAACAACAGTGTTAACTCCCATCATTATTATTATTATTATTATTAGTATTACACGACAATAACAGCCACCGCTATCACTACTACTTCTATTACAGCAGTAATAAACACGACAATGAGTGGCACCTCTGAGCATCAGTCAAGTGCCCTTATGGTCGGACGATGCCGTTGTTTATTGTTGCAGTCTTAGCTTGTCCTGCTGTGGTGTCTGTAGTGATAATGTTCGCGTGCTTACTGCTCAATAACTAGGGGCAAATTTATTCAAAGGACAATTGATCGAACGGTACCCTTGTGTGAGTTTTGTATATATAATATATATATATATATATATATATATATATATATATATATATATATATATATATATATATATATTCCTCGTAGCACATGCAAAGATGTATGCATATATACTTCTGTAATGCTTAGGAAGTATATATGCATACATCGGAATCGACTGAAGCTTACGACCAAGTAAGCTTCAGTCGATTCCGAGTGATGTCATTCTGAGAAGACTTCATCTGCCACGCTCCTTCAGAAATGTTATTTTGGTTTGCTGGCATCTCTTATTTTTCGGTGTCAAGGTAGTGCACCTCACCTATATTCAAGGCCTCCAAAATTCGGATGAAGTAGTCATCTTTCGTTGTTTAACGAATTCTGCGTCTTCTACAATCAAAGGAGTAAGCTTCAGTCGATTCCGAGTGATGTCATTCTGAGAAGACTTCATCTGCCATCGGCGTTCCTTCAGAAATGTTTGGTTTGCAGGCACCCCTTATTTTTCGGTGTCAAGGTAGTGCACCTCACCTGCATTCAAGGCCTTCAAATTTCGGATGAAGTAGTCATTTTTCGTTGTTTAACGAATTCGGCGTCTTCTACAATCAACTAACGTTAGATGTGCATATAACGTAGCGCCACGCGCCTTAGACGTCAACGTTGTTTACTGGTGTATGACGTTAATGTAATGTCAGGACAGATACACACATATCCCGCAGATAAACGGTATACATGCATGTATATATGTATATATATATATATATCGTTATATTATAATATTATATGTAATTAGAAGATTCGTTTTTGTGGAACTGTCGGGTGATTCTCCAAGCAGTGCATTGACACTGCTTTTTCTTACAATTAAAGATGAAAGTGGGTCATTTTTGGGTGTGATCGGTCTAGCTGTGATAGAAACTTACAATCAAGTTTGTTTAGTAGGTCCAATATTGATTTAAGTCTAATATTTTCCTAATGTAATTAACACTCAAAAGCGGCCCTTCTTGTATGTACCGCTCCCAGTTTTCTAATTTAACTTAATCTCTCTTTAAACCCGGCTTCCAGACCGGGGACGCATTTGTCATACGAGGACAAATATAGAGCCTAAAATGAAACGTAGAAATATTTACAGAAAAAGCGCAAAGTACCCAATTTTTTTGGTACTTCTGAGGACAATGTATGTTACATGTTCTAAATATTTAGGTCTTGTCGACATAACCACTCCAATATCCTTGATATAGTCTCGAAGTTTAAAAAATGCCAATCCTATAGTCTTGCCTCACTTTGCCATGGCCTTAGTGTATGACGGCACATTTATCAATTGATAGTTGTAAGTGTAGGTTATTGGCTCAGGTCATAAAATCTCGACGAAAAAACCCGTCGCAGAGGAAGTCGCTAATCCAGGCGATCACCAATTCTATACTGGGGAGAGAGAGCAATGAGTTGGCTATGGGTAACTCGTCCGAGCTGTCCATGATCATTATGACAGCTCTTTACTACCATTATTCCAAAGAGTTTACGACGCGGATGGCCCAGACGCGCCTGCAACTCATTAATAGACAGAGAGTTGCGTTTCGTGCCAAAGAAACGCATGTCTTTATGTGGGCCATCCAATGCATCAAAAGATTAACAACTTTGCTGATAACTCACCGATCATGAGCTATATTCAGCAGATCATGCACAGATCAGACTATTTCGTTCATTCAAAATGTTTTTGTTTAAGAAAAACTTTACGTGTTTGGAGGATGTACACAATAAGATGCAACATTTATCTGGCTCCCGTGAAAGCTAATGGACGGTTTGCAACAGTTTGGGAAAAGAGAATACTAATAGTTCGCCTGGATGGGTCCGCACATTTTGACAGCTTTTTGTTTTGTATGTATAGCAGCTTGTAATTCTCAAGGAGAATTAGCCAAAGTTGACCACCAAGAGTTATTCTTTCGAGGCTTAAAACATTCTCAATCGAGCCTGCAGCTACATGTGTTAGACGTCGTGTGCCATATATATATATATATATATATATATTCACAGGTTTGAGCACTGAGAATGATAGCTGATCATTCTATTTTATGTGGCTGATTTATTGTGATATATATATATATATATATATATATATATATATATATATATATATATATGCGTTTTTTTTTGTTTTTCGAGTGCGTGATATGTCATCATCACATTTTTTCCATTGACACTTATACTGTTGTTAACTGCTCTCGGCATATCATTCGAGATTGGCCGTGCAGTGATCTCTTCGCAAGGGCCAGACAGGCAGACGCATGGTACTTTGTACACACTTGAGTGTACTGTCGACAGATGCACTCTGTGTACTTCTCGTGGAAGTTCATATTCGAATAGGTCAAGTGATGATAATTATGAACTATGGATCTGAAGTAAATGTGGCGATTCTCACATGCAAAATCAGACCAGAAGTGGGACGCACTGAAAATAGCACTCGTACTCTGTCACGACCATACATTAGCCCTGGAATAACCTTGAGGCAGAAGAGTCGGAACGGACGATCGCCTACCTCCACTCCATAAAGTTTGACTAGGGCCGTGCGCACTATCTCGACGATGGGCGCAGTGAGGGCCGTACCAGTATATGGAGTTGGAACCCCATATACCGGAAAGAACTGACGAATTCCACAGATTGACCGCCGCAAGGTATAATGTATTTAGCAGCCAATCGACCCCCTTTCGGAACTCGCGTCGAATGTAGCCGACAAAATCGGCAAGTAGAAGAGTGAATGAGAGAGAGCTCAGTAGATCTTCCTGTGGGGTTTTCACGTTTTGCCTTACCCGCAGCACATTCTGCTCACACTGCACCAGTAAGGTGTCCTCACCAAAGAAGCTCGAAATTACGCTTAGAAGAAAGCTACCCCTGCGTGCCGAAATGATTTTACCAGAAGACCTTGAAATGCTTTTATAAATACTCCGTTGAATTTTGCCACAGCTCGTTCTATCTCCGACTGAAGCACATAAGTTGCATCACGCGTTCCCCGACTTCTTTGGAAGCCGAATTGCTTCGAAACCAATTTGCGGAAGACCTTCCTCAGCGTCCGTTCAGACTCTATACCGCGGTATAAGTTTGGGTCTTGTCTTTTATTGTCATGCTTGCCATTAAATTGTAAAGAAAGTCTAGCGACTTGCTATTTGTCCCACCTTCATGAACTCATTGAAGAAATTACAACGATAGTTTGCCAAGAGAGGCTCACACTGCACCCAGTGCTCGTAGTACACCTGATCTGGCCCCAGACTATCTCCTCTCATGAGGAAATGCAGAACATGGCATCTTCCACGTCAACGGGCAGATTCATCGTATCCTGTTCCAATATGAGCGAGCGCTCCATAATTGGAGCCAGGCCTACTGTCTCGCAGCTATATAGAATACCGGTTAGATGACTTGTTATCTGTTCGTCGCTGAGCAGGTGGTTTGCCCCACTACAGTATCCCACAACGCAGGCTGAGGGCTTCCGTTCTGCTCTTTCGGGTAGTCGGATTTCTTCCAGCCTAGCGTATTCACGCTTGTGGTCTTTACATTGGTTTATCTAAGCATTGTTACTGTCGACGTTGTCAAGCCTGCGTCTGGCTAGCAACTGCAGTGTTACCTTTACCCTCACTTGGCGGTGGGCGAGGTAGCAAATATATATATATACAGGTAGTTCAATAAGTTCTTAGAATGAAAACCGAGAATTTTCCAAATCAGGTTTTTAAATTTTTCCCACCGAGATTTCAGAGCTTTCATACCTCTTGAGTAGAATTCCGCGTCGTTAGACTGAAAATAGGCATTGACAGCAGCCTTAACCTCTTTATTGCTGGAAAAAACGCTTTCCACCGAGACTATTCTTCAAATGTCCGAAGAGGAAATAATCAGAGGGGGCCAGGTCTGGAGAATAGGAGGGTTGTTCAATAAGTTCGAACCTCAGTTGGGCCAGTTTTGCCGATGCTTGCCGGGACTTGTGTGCAGGAGCATTGCTCTGGTGAAACGGGACAACCTTCTTCTGCAAAGCGGGCCGTTTCACGATGAGTTCTTGCTAACGGCAGTCCGACAGTCTTGCATAATATTCTCCTCTGATCGTTTTACAGCTCTCAAGGTAGTCGACCAGCATTATTCTACGTTGGTCTTAAAAAACTGTAGCCATCATCTTTCCGGTCAATGCCGTTGTCCGCACCCTCTTCGGAGGTCCTTCATCAGGTGCACACCATTGGCAAGATGCTTCTTGGGTCTCGGGAGTGTAGTAATGAACCCGGCTTTCATCGACGGTCATGAATCTGCACCAAAAATCCGACAGATTGTTCGACATCTTGGCCAAATTTCGCTGTAAAGCCAAAACAGGTGCGTCTTTTTGGCCTTGGTTGAGCAAATGCGGCAGCCATTTTGCCCTAAGCTCTTTCATATTCAAGTTTTCGTGTAGGATAAAATGCACACTGCCTAAACTAATCCCTAATGCCTCCGCTATTTCCTTAATGTTCATTCGCTTATCTGTGCCAAGAATTTTTCGCACTTTCTCTACGTTTACCTCATCAGTTGCCGTTTTTTGGCCTCCTGGACGTAGTTCATCCTTGGTGCTTCTGCGACCCTCTTTTAACACATTAATCCAGTTGGAAACAGTGGCAAAACATGGCGCAGAGTCACTGTACGTCTCGTCTAACTCAATTTTTACTTGGGTCGCATTCCAACCTTTGAAATAAAAATGCTTGATAACCACTCGAAACTCTTTTTTCTCCATTTTTAAAAATCACGCCGATACGTTGCACGGGAAAAGCTATCAAACGAAATCGCAACGGCCAATCACCATAATATATTGAGTGCTAGCAGTCGAAAAGTTGCAGTTCCTATTAGCGGTGAAAGCGTGCCAAAATTCGAATTCTAAAAAGCTCATTCTAAGAACTTATCGAACTACCTATATACGGTTCAAGATACGTATATATTTAGGTTCGGCCCTTGTTCCTAATGGAATTTTTGTTGACCTATAATCATTGAGTCACTTGTGTTGATAAATCACACCGCTGGGAATTTGCGCCATGCTGCCGCAAGGACTGCTGGAAAAAGTTTAGATATCTCCTGTCCGGCCTGAATTCTTCCTTGCCTGTGCCAACAATACATTTAGTTTACATAATATTGTAGCCAACCATTAAAGCTACATGCTGAAAATCTGAACGATCCCCCGTCATCTTTAAAGTGACCAATACACGAATAATGGCGCCAGTGGGTGCAGTAGTAGCAACAAAGACAAGTATTTCTAATTGTGTGAGAAGCGCAGCATTGTTTCTCTCTATGAACAGCAGATTCAAAATGAAGACTGCGTATGTAACGGAGATACGGACAACAGTATCTTGCTTCGTAAGCGCCTCATTTGGAATAGTCACTTTCTTGTTAGCAATGTGAATAAATTAAATGAAATTTTACCTATACTAGTACTACTCCTACTGCTGGAATTTCCATAGTTGTCCTCAAAAAAAACTATGGAGCGCCACGACTGTAAATTGAATGTCTGCGCCAAGAACCCATTGTCCCACCTTCCTACAAAAAGAGCCTTCCCGTGGTGACTCGTCTGTTCCCTGAGCTCGCGGTCGTTTCCTCTTCGACTTGAAGGAGACACCCCTCTCTTTCGAAGGCCGACACCTCGCGCTCCTTTTACGCGCGTTCTCTTGCTCTCCTCTGTTTACATGTATGTTCGAAACGTGTGTCGATCTTTGTAGAGTATGTGCGTGTATATATGTATACATACATACATGGGTAAGATAGCTATATACGGCTGTATGCTAGGATTGGTTCGACCATACCTTCCCCCCCGCCTTGCGCAAAGGTAGTCGCCTTTCCCTTTCCCAAACGAACCTCTTTCTCTATTTCTCTTCCCCCCTCTCTCTCTCTCTGTTGCCCACGCGCGCGCGTTTTCTCTTTCGCCCTCCCTCCCGTTGCTCAGCGGGAATTGGCAGAGATCGACGGCGCTGGCTGCTTCCAGCCGTGTTCTCCTTCAAACCCTCGCTCGAACTGGCCTATCGGGGGAGCTCGGGGGCTATTGTCCTCGTTCGTTGTTGTTTTTGCTGTTGTTGTTGTTGTTGTTGTTGTTGTTGTCGTTGTCGTCATCACCGTCATCATCATCAACATCATCATCATCGACCCGAGTGGTGGCGGTGGTGGCGCCAGCGTTGTTATCGGTCCGTATGCAGGTGGTCAGTCACTCAGCAAGCTTGCTTGTGTGCCTGCCCGCCTGACCCCGCCAGATCCAGAGACAAGACGTACGATTGAAGTCTGTGTGTCTGTCACCCATTCGTTCGTTCATTGCCCGACTGCGTGACGTGCGAGCCACTACTGCGAGGTTCCTCAATCTCTGTCTCTCTCTATATCTCTCTCTCTGAGTCTGTCCTCTGTCGATTGGGTCGTGGTGGTGGTGACGGTGGTGCTGCTGCTGCTGCTGTATCATCTGGCTCGGGGTGATTCCGCTTGCTCGGTCGGTCCGCGCGTACCCCGTCACGCAGTTCCGTCGCCCGATCACCCACCGGGAAGTGAACAATCCGCAGGCATCATTTAATCAACAAATGTGTTCACAGCCAATCAGTGACGACGATTGATTGATTGAGTGATTGAGTGTGTGAGTAAGTGAGTGAATGAATCAATGACCGACTGATTGAATGAACCAATCAGCCAAAACGACTGAATGAGTCGACTTACGAATCGACCTCAAGCAACCATCAGCTGCCTTCTCCAAGACGACGACGACAAACAACAACCTGCGACAACAATGCGCTTGCTTTATGGCATCGTTCTATGGGCGTACAGTGATCACCAGAAGCAACACCGTTAGTAGCAGCAGCAGCAGCAAAACGGTTTTGATTTCGTCCCGATGTGACTGTGACGATGGTATTCGATGATTGTGAAAGAGAAATGCTTCTTACGAGTTTCGTTCGTCCGTCGCGTCCTTCATGTATCTCTTATCTCTGAGACAGGTGAGCTTTACAATGTGATTTTCCCACATCGCTGTAGATGACTAGTATGGAGTGTGTGTGCATGCGGCGTACATGATAGGGACGAAATATGTATGTATATATATATATATATATATATTGTTTGCTTGGCATGTATACCTAAATACAGATGTCACCCTTTCACATAGGGCGCGTGGAGCGGCAGCATATATGTTACCTACGCATTCATATAATCCATGTCTACTTCAATACCTTCTGAGTATTTGCTTTCTATATATATAAATTTACATGCACGTATATGTGTGTAAGTCGCTTGATCTGTGACGGTGTAACTTTCAATGTGACAACGACAAGCACAGGGCGTCTGTCACGAACCGTGGAGTTGTCCATTTGACCCTTTGTTTCGTTTCATCGACTACGGCAGTTACTCGAGCTTAACCAGCTGCTGACGTCGTAGTTGTAGAACTAATCTATTAGAACTAAGCCTTTCAACAGCTCAATATAAGATATAGGAAAACCAAAGTTTCATAGCGGTAAATCGCCAACCTAGAGCTCTAAGACATCATCAGCGCCAGCAGCAGCATGAATAATAGCAGGAATAATCGATATAGTGGTGCAGACGTAGCAACAGCAACATCGGCAACCACAACTAGAACAATAACAGAATCAGCAACAATAGCTATCAAGCAAGTTTTAGCCGTAGTAAGTTACAACGGCCACACGACAAACGGTAGCCACTTAACAACAATAACAACAACAACGGCAACAACAGCAACAACAACGACAACAACAACGGCAACAACGGCAACAACAACAACAACAACAACAAGAATGACAACAACGGCAACAACAACAACAACAATTAGAGCAACAATACCAAGCAAGACTAATAACGACTGACAAGCAACCAGTGTTGGTAAAAGGCATAGCTGAGTCAGACACCTGTCATCATACGAAGTACACTTGTTAGCCAGACGCCCGGGGGTGATGATGCGGTGATTGACAGTCATGATGCCGCCCGTGATGGCGCCCTACCGGCCGCCGCCGCCTGTTTGAAGCCAATTTATGTTGCGACCTGCAATGTCGATTGCAGCAACAATAGTATTACTAGTAGTAGTAGTAGTAGTCGGGGTTAGTACTGTACAGTAGCAAAAAATAACAGCAACACGCCCCTCGCTTACAATGCCGCCCCCACTTCCTGCCCGTGCTCTCGAGGAGTAGCGGCGGCGGCAACTGCGGCGTGCTCTATAGCCGACCAAGTATTTATCGTACGCGTATTGTTGTACGGCAACTGAAGGCGATCGCTCCGGGCTGACTCCCGCTCCAAGTCGTGCAGTATCGTCGGGCATTGCCGATTCGCACAGTTTGCTGATAAAGTTACGCTTGATCGCTCCCGGCGTCTCTTTGCCCTACCATTACCGCCGTTCGGAAACTATGATGATGATGATGATGATTATTATTATTATTATTATTATTATTATTATTATTATTATTATTATTATTATTATTATTATTATTATTATTATTATTATCTGGACCCCCCGTAACGGTGCACACGTTCGCAGGGATCCAAATGTCATGTTCCCACCCTGAATGATTCATTACATTGAATAAATGAACTTATCTGATTATTATTATTATAAATCATTCACGGTGGGAACATGACATTGCCCTAGAATTAAAAACATTTTTTAGGAAGGTAGTTTTTTTTAGGGGTCGTGCTGATGACATTGCCCTGCGAACGAATTATTCATATTGTCATGATCATTTCTATGATTGCTACCGTTCTTGCATATGTGTTCTCATTTATACAAGCGTGCTCCGAAATCCGTGCAAACGTACGTACGGAACGCATTTCAAGCGAATAGAGATCGATACGATCATGCCAGCGACGACGTCTACAACAACAATTACGACGACAACGCCGATACCAACCACAACAACAATCCGAGCTTCTTTGTCTCTCTCTGCTGATTTCGAAAACAATTTAGAGCGATTGCACGCAACACTGCGACAGGTGTCAGCAGGAAGCGCGTGGTAATGGCACACTGCTGCTACACTGCTCCTTTACAATTTATTACATTTATTTATTACAATGAATATGCACCATTATAACGCATCAATCTCCATTGCGATTCGGAGCGACAGCCGCTCTCCCCCAACGTGACCGACCGCGCTTCGAACGTGACGACGCTGACTGCCAGCGGCAATGAAGCCCTGTTTGCACGCGTGACCCCCCACGCCATAACCCCCCCCCCCCCCCGATGTACGTTAGGTCAACAGCGAAACATGCTATGTTCCGCTAGAATAAAAACATTTTTTAAGGAGGTTGTTTTTAATTCCAGACCTTCCTCCGTCCCCTACGGGCTTGGCACTTAACCTGAGGTATATCTTCAATGCACCGAGGGCCGGACATGTTAAGATGTCTAGGGTTTCCCTAACAGTCCTTGCGGCAGCAGGGCCGCTGACTCTCAGCGGTATAGTTTATCATCTATTCTCAATGAGCATCGCTCAAAGAAAATTCGACCAACAACAGGGATCGAACCGGCGACACCCCGGTAAAAACGTTCCGCCAGTGTAGAAAAAAATCGGCACGGAAAAGAGCGACATGAGTCCGCCTGATCCTCGAAAGCACTGCATGCCTAGCGTAGTCTACCTGCCTCTCTGTCACTGGTCGGGTCGATTGTCTCGCAGAGGGAAGATTGTGCCACCACAGTCTCTTTTGTTACTCACGGTGCACGAATCGTACCATCGAAACCAATATATGGTGAGCAAGCCAGTACAGCCTAACCATATGCATTCCTTGGGCCCGAATCGCTCGCATAGGGTCGGTCCAATTTCGACCGGCGCTTCTGAAATTTGCCGTGATGTTCCGTTAGGAAGCAATTTAGGTTAGCTTTGATTTCGTTTTGTTAGACCTTTTTGGCAGGCACTGGCCGATGATTTGGTAGATTTGTACGCGCGGCTAAGCGCCTATCGACAGCGCAGCTTTCTGAAGCAACACGAATGGCCACTACCATACATGCATGAAGTAATATATATATATATACAGGTAGTTCCACAAGTTTTTAAAATAAAAACCAAGCATTTTCCAAATCTTGTTTTTAATTTTTTCTTATTTGATATACTCCTCGAGAAGCTCAATACACTTTTCCCACCGAGATTTCAGAGCATTTATACCTCTTGAGTAAAATTCTGCGTCTTTAGACTGAAAATAGGCATTGACAGCAGTTGTAACCTCTTCATTGCTGGAAAAACGCTTTCCACCGAGACGATTCTTCAAATGTCTGAAGAGGAAATAATCAGAGGGGGCCAGGTCTGGAGAATAGCAAGGTTGTTCAATAAGTTCGAACCTCAGTTGGGACAGTTTTGCCGTTGCTTGCCGGTACTTGTGTGCGGGAGCATTGTCCTGGTGAAACAGGACAACCTTCTTCTGCAAAGCGGGCCGTTTCACGATGAGTTCTTGCTTCAGGCAGTCCAACAGTCTTGCATAATATTCTCCCGTGATCGTTTTACCGCTCTCAAGGTAGTCGACCAGAATTATTCCACGTTGGTCCCAAAAAACCGTAGCCATCATCTTTCCGGCCGATGCCGTTGTCCGCACCCTCTTCGGAGGTCCTTCACCAGGTGCACACGATTGGCGAGATGCTTCTTGGGTCTCGGAAGTGTAGTGATGGACCCAGCTTCATCGACAGTCACGAATCTGCGCCAAAAATCCGACGGATTTTTCGACATCTTGGCCAAATTTCGCTGTAAAGCGGAAACACGCGCGTCTGTTTGGCCTTCATTGCGGCACTCATTTTGCTCTGAGTTTTTTCATCTTCAAGTTCTCGTGCGGGATGAAATGCACACTACCCAAACTGAACCCCAAGGCCTCCGATATCTCCTTAATGTTCACTCGCTTATCTGCGGCAACGATTTTCCGCACTTTTTCCACGTTTTCCGCATGAGTTGCCGTTTTTGGGCGTCCTAACGTAGTTCATCCTCGGTGCTCCTGCGACCTCTTTTTAACTCATTAATCCAGTTGAAAACAGTGGCAAAATATGGCGCAGAGTCACCGTACACCTCGTCTAACTCAGTTTTCACTTGGGTCGCATTCCAACTTTTGAAATAAAAACGCTTGATAACCACTCGAAACTCTTTTTTCTCAATTTTTCAAAATCACGCCGATACGTTGCACGGGAACAGCAATCAAACGAAATCGCAACGGCCAATCACCATAATATTTTGACTGCTAGCATTCGAAAAGTTGCCGTTTCCAATAGCGGTGAAAGCGCGAAAAAATTCGAATTCTGAAAAGCTCATTTTAAGAACTTGTAGAACTACCTGTATATATATATATTCAGGGTGTCCGGATTTAATTGCCTGAAACTCTGGGGTATGGTCAAGCTCGGTGAGAAAAGAATGTTTGCCAATAGAAAGGTGAACGCAAATGCTTCGCGCAGGAGTGAGGTACTTTTGAATGCATTGTTATGATTTCAGGAGTGGCCTTCCCGACATACGTTGGCAAAGTCCACGATTGTAAGAGAACGCATTCCTAAATTCGAAAAACAGAGCATAGCGGCGCATTTGCGAGAAAAATCCACATTATCTAAAACATACATGGGCTGAGCGAGAGCAGGGACTATTGTGAAATTAAGAAGAGTTCGCAAAATTGCATGTTCCAACTTTTACGCCCAGCTTCTCAATTTTTGTTCTACTGCGCATGCACATCCAATGCGTTCAGACGAATGTACATCTTAAGTAAATCATTTTGGTACCAATCAATTTGTAGAGCTGACGTCTGTGGTTGCAAAGTAACTCAAATCTCTCAATGGCCATATCGGATGAGAGGGAATACATACATGCAGCTATTATGTTTGGTTTCTTTGTCAACCAAGTCACTCGCCAAGGCTGAAGAAGCTCAGAATATTTATGTTAGTTCAAATCTTGCTCGAGCAATCGCCCTTAAGCCAATAAGCACATTCGACCCATCAGATCAATAGGAGACTCATGATGAGTTACTAGTTGTTAATGCGAGCCAAGAAGAGGGCGTGTGTTCTTTGAGCGAGAGACTAAAGAGCTCGTAACGGTCGCACCCCCGGTCGTGAGGGTGGTGAACACTGCAGTGCCTATGTTTAAATCCCGTTTCATTATAGAATGCAAGCGTTCTACCACGTGTATCGTGATGGACCGGTTTGCAAATGCCGAGAAAACTGGCATGCATTTATTGCATGGTAAAGCAGACACAGTGCATCATTAGGAATCCTAATGGATGATGTCACAACAAGAATATGTGTTGGCCTCCGACTTGGTACGGCGCTCGTTCACCCTCGCAAATGCCAATGCGGGGAGCCGGTGGGCATTAGAGCTCACCACGCTCTATCCTGCGCCCTCAGTGAAGGTCGTCGACCACGCCACGCGGCTACTAATGACACAATAGCAAGGGCCCTAAGGACGGCAGGCTACCCAAGTACGTTGGAACCAACTGGACTGACCAGAAACGACGGCAAGCGTCCGACGGAGTGACCCTTATTCCTTATGAACGAGGCCGGACCCTCATATGGGGCGCCACCGTAACCGGCTCACTTTCTCTCTCAATGGTCGGTTTCGGTTCACTTGGAGCTGGCCACGCCGTGACCCAAGCAGAAAAGGACACGATAAATAAATACACCGAACTGACAAGAGCCCAAAACTTCAGCCCAGTGGCCTTCGAGACCTTGGGACCACCGAGCCTCCTGACTGAGAGACTACTCACTAAATTGAGCAAACATTTGAAGATAACTACTGGGGACAAGGGAGCCGCACAATTCTTACGCCAGAGACCTTCCATTGACGTCCATCGGGGCAACGCGATCTCAATTTTAGGATCGCTTGCCAATTGATGCAGACCAGGGCTGTTTTAGGCTGAAAGTTAACACGTTTACTTACACAGGATTGTAATATGTTTTAATGAATAAAAATGTTCAAGGCACCGACAAATTTTGCGAATTCTTTTATCACAATAGTCCCTGTTCTTGCTAAGCCGATGTATGTCAGATAATGTAGTTTTTTCTCCCAAAAACGCCGAGCAATCGTGCATTTTGTAAACGTGTGTTGGGACAGCCACCTCTTAAATCACAACTCAGAAAGATGCATTAAAAATCATCTCACTCCTATATGCAGCATTTTCGCTCCCCCTTTTCATTAACAAAATGATTTTCACCCCGGGCTTGACCATACCCCAGAGTTTCAGGCAATCGAATCCGGACACTCTGTATATATATATACTCCTAAACAAGTTTCCGCTAATTATTAGTAATTATTTTCTTGCCGGGTTCTATCGAACCTTAAAATAATTTCATACGGTTATGGAGGCTCCTGCATATATATATATATATATATATATATATATATATATGCAGGGGCCTCCATAACCGTATGAAATTATTTTGAGGTTCGATAGAACCAGGCAAGAAAATAATTACTAATAATTAGCGGAAACTTGTTTAGGAGTGAGGATGGAATTTATAAACAAAGGTGTTTAGCCTGTTTTTCCTACATAGTTGTGCAAAAACTATGTTTGCGGTAGAACCAGTCAATGCACGATGGAACCGATCATACCGGCTCGTTCGGTGGAAAATTCGGCACAATCTGAATGACACCAGCTAGCGGATAGCCAGGTTAAGGAAAGGCATGTCTTACGTTGAAGCTTTTGCGTGCAGAACCGTAAAATTGTGCCATTACGGCAAAAAATTTACGCCCAAATGACTATTCTCAGACAATGGAAAGTCGTCTACTAAACGACTTTACTTTACTCGTCAACTATCATCAACATCAAGAAACGTACACCATTTTAATCAACCAAGCTGTTTCGGCAACCATAGCTGTTATGTTTTACGTTGAAGCATTCACGTTCCGAACTGTAAAATTTCGCCAATACGTTTCCGCCCTCTTTTTCCATTGAGAAAAAATATGTTCTTGCCGACTTCTACCAAACCTCAAAATATGTACTTTTCTCATCCATCCTATGCAAGTATGCAGACCTTTGCTTTGAATGTGGCTGTCGAAAAAGCTTAGTTACTCGGTAACCATCACTTTGGTACGGAAATGGTGGGCATTAAATTGGTTATTGCCCGAGAATAGTCTTTAAGGTGCAAATTTTTGGTCGTTATGGCAAAATTTTACGATTCTGCACGTGAAAGCTTTAACGTAAGACGTAACAATATATTGACTTTTTATAAATTTTCTTAACCTGGCTATTCGCTGTTTGCTAGGTCTGTATATATGAATCCATTGCCCGTTATGGGTCTAATGTTAATATAATCATAAACCGCCAAAAGTCTACGCGGCTCAAACGAGGCGACAAGTACACGCTGAATGGACTGTTCATTACTAATATTGTCAGAAGTAGCCAACGAATGCTAACAACTTGACGTTAACTTGCCAATTTCGAAATTAGTGGCGACTTGACGCACATAAAACCGACTGTATACAGCTGACAGCAGCATACGTAATAGAACATAAACGAGAGAGGGACAGCGACGATCCTAGCAGAAAATACCGTAGAAGCGTCGTACCCTCAAAAGTATTTGAAGAATTTGCTTGGTCTGTTCACAATGTTTTTGGCTCGAATTTGTTAAAAATGTATTTGATGAAACCGATGACTTGATCGCAGGGCTGTCATCAGCGTAGCGTTCATATCGAATGAGGTCAACAGTTTAGACGGTTCTCGCAAAATTGACCTTGTGTAGAAAGATATATTACCTGAAGGTTTGACAGCTTTACGAGAAAGCTTGACCTCATCGAAGCGTATGGTCCTATGTTTATATATATGGCCTATATTAACATCTCAACTGGACCAGACTTGCGGACATGTAGCGAATATATATATATATATATATACGAGGGGAGAACCATATGTTCTAACGTGGTGGAAATGGCACGAACTGCTTATGGTGACCGAGCAGTGTCCCGAAATACTGTAGATATGTGGAACCGTCTATTTCGCGACGTGAAGAGACCAAAGTTGACCATAGTTAAGTAAAGCCCTAACGTCAATAACAAAAGCAATCGTTGAAAAAGTTCGTGAGATAGTACTCAACAATTGGCGAGTCATTATCAGAGAGGTAGCTGAGGAATTAAAGACATCTTATTAATTGATTCTAAGTCTTGACCGATATTTTATGCGTCGGAGAACTGGCAGCAGAGTTCGTTCCAAAATGTTGAATTTCCCGTAAAGTAAGGCCCGCCAGGAAATGTCTGAATTGAAGTTTTACGCGGTAGCAAACTACCCTGCTCCAGAGAGTGATTACAAGAGACGAATCATGGACGTATTGTTGCAGAATACCATCAACAGAAGTAAAAATAATACCGGTGCTTTTGAGAAAGCAAGTAATGTTTGAAAGAGATTGCCAACCTCTGGATAACGTAAAAAGGTGCTTGTATGCGTACATGTAAGCAAGCGTTGATTATTTCTGCTGAAATTTTCTTGGAATTGAGCGAGCTAATGGTATGTATATGGTATATATATATATATATATATATATATATATATATGGACGCGAGAGTATACACCACAATTGCTCACATATCTCACTGCAAAAAGCGCAGTGTGGCGCAAGGCGCCGGCACCGCGGACGGCCGGTCTATGTTTAGGATTCGGTCGATCACGGCCCGACGCTTGTAACTGGGCGGTTTCCGGAATCTCTACTCTAATATTGTAGTAGCCTACTGAACTTCCACTGAACGTAACACTATACCAGAATGATGTTGCTGTTGTAGATTTTGTCGTAGCTAAGTAAAACAAAAGTAGTCCTTGCCCTCTACCATGGGGGAGCAATTTGGTCTGATCTCTTAGTCCGTCTCTTTCACTGTTCTCTTTCCTTCTACATTATAAATATATATATATATATATATATATATATATATATATATATATATATTTGTTTGCGTTTGCATCCAAGCCGCTACGTTTTCGTCTATTGTGAAACAGTTTTTTACATCATAATAAACGTTTACAAAAAATGTATATATATATATATAAACATATACGATACTTCACAGAGAAGTACCTGCTACCACGTTCTTGTCGCTGAGGATCGTGTCAATACACTCACAACAAAGGTACTTGCTTTTAATCCCATTTGTCTGTTGTTACTTGGGCGAAAGAGTGGGCGTTGCTCTACGGACGTGGTAAAGCCCGTTCAATCTTTTTAAGTTTGGCCTAGCCATGCTTAGTGAGTAGTCAGTCGTCCGTGGCGATCGTGTTTTGCATCACTCCATGAAACTTTGTCAAAGAGTGCAGGAACCGGAAGCCTGTAACGACCCGACCGATTGCACTCGACGACCATAGACACAAACAGTGAACACTGCAGAGGTACTGTGCTAAACTCGATTAACAATGAGAAGCCTCGAAAGCGCAAACGTTTGAAAAGAGCTCGAAATTCTAAAGCTTAACCTGCCGGTCAGTGATTCTAGTTGGCAGATGGCTAAATACTACAGTTATATTGTCTGCGTAGTCTTCATGTGACGTACGGTTCGCGATTAAACCAGAAATATACGTGCGGTGATGTGTATGTTAGAACGGTGACATTCACAACGCGAATAGCCTATATACGAATGAGCGTGGACTCATGAACTATTATGGTGCGTTGTACACCCGAGAAGACCATCCCTTCTCAGTGTGTTTACTGGTTCACGAGAGACCGCTGGCGTGACAAAAGATGCCAGATTTTGGTCAGAAATCGGTCGGACGTTACACCGGTTTGTATTTGTTTCGTATACGATGCTGGTTAGGTGGGGTTCGCTAGAATTGAGCGTCTTGAGTTGGTCGATCCCCACTGGCTAGTTAGTTGAGACAACTGGTCACGGCTGTGGGCGGTGGGGTTTTAGCGCGAAAGTCCGTGGTCGTTTTTCTACCTGATTTGCGGTTTGACTTGGCTCATAGATACACATAACTGTGTATATAGGTGTAAATCGGTGCTTGCACGCACGCGCACACGTAGCGTTTATGAACTCCACTATATATATAGCAAACATCAAGAACTGCTATAACTAGTGCCACGGTGCCTCCCAAAGTGCTCTTCTTCACAGGTATTTAATTTATTTTTTATGTCCACATATATATATATATATATAACACGGAGCAAGAAGCTCGACACAATAATTTGGCAGAACATAGCTTACCAGTTCTATGAATTCCTAAAATCAGCCAGAGAGGCGGACGTCAGCGTGGCGTCTACTACTACATGTAATGTATAAACTGTATGTGAAACGATTGATAAATCCATTTATAAACGTTCGAATGTCAAAGCGCACGCTTCTCGTGTTCTCGTGCAGACTCGTGTGAGTCTTCGAGAGTGTTTTTGTGGTACAGGCCACGGTTAAACTCGGTCGTTCAGGAGACGAAGATCGAGCAGCAGAAATCTCTCATGGAGTAGAAAAAGGAGAGCATCTGACACATACTAGGGTAGGAGGCTCACCGGAGCAAGTCAAACTTAGAGGGGTGGACGGAACGGGGTGCCCGAGAAGCTGCTCGGTTTGAAAACGCAAAAGGGGCAAACACTTAATAACCAAAACAACTTGAGATCAATATTAGTCAAGTAAACTATAATAGTAGGAGCAGGCTAGTGCACAACATGCTGTAAGAAATAGTAGCTAGATGCAAAGCAGGCTTCACTGCTGTCAATGAAGCGATTTAAAGTAGACCAAGTACATAAGCAGAATGGTACATGGATCTAACGCTTAGCGCTTTATTTATTGACGTCGGTTGTCTACTAATAACCAAACTCTACTACTAATAACCGCAGAGGAGCTTCACAGCGTTCCAATGACACTACTGAGTATATACACTCAAAGAAGACAAACTGCCAGCCAAAACATTAGTAGAACAAGACCATTGCGCAGAAGAGCAAGTCTGACTGCAACAGGGCATGGCGTAAGATAAAAACAAAAACGTGAAACCTTAGAAGATGAAGCTCGGGCTTTGGTCAAGGTTATTGAAAGTCTAGGGTCAAATTATTGTGACAATTATTCAAAGCAAGACAAATGACTGACGCAACCTTCTCAAAAAGTTACATTACGCGAATTAAACTATCGATCGAGTTTCTTAGACATTGGATCTCGATTTTGATCCAACGAGGCAACGCTGCGGTGGATGTGGGGTTGTTGTCATAGGAACAAACACTCTAGCACGTTTAGAGGGTTGGCTTCTCCAACAACTAACGGGATTGATAGTTGGAAGTATGCACAAGCAAGCATGGTTTGTGACACCATGACCGCGACAGCTTCTCCTGGATACATCCATCTTTACGCTACTGCGGTGTGCCTTCAACCCTTTCATGTTACTTCAATGAGGTCAGACACTGCGCGGGTTTCCATATTCGAAGCGTGACGATTGTTGTGGTGTATCATTTTTATGTATATAAACAATTCGCGTGATCGTTCAATTCTCTCTCTCTCTCTCTCTCTATATATATATATATATTTTTTTTTAGTTGCGAATTGGCCAGAACTACTCCAACTACTTAAGAGTCCCGAATACGAGAGGAAGGAAGAAATCATCATTCTAAAGCAGTTTTAGAATGTTATTGCAGAAAATGAGAACACGTTTATTATAAAGGAAGGAGTGTAAATTAAATCCGGATACATTTGGCCATGCGCCAGACAAATAACAGTTGTTTACACATTTTGTTTGCGGAACGGGTTTGACGTCATCGAAAGGTGGAACCTTAGACCATTCGATCGGGTGTCATATTAGTTATTTATTCACCATTCTTTGCCATAAGGATTTGTGATACATTTTTATTCACACGTCAGGGTTCAGATGGGCAAGAAGAACTCTTTCATTTTTCAGCTTTTCGCTCAAAGTGGCTTTGCCACTAGTCTCGTGCAAACATTTTTTAACAGTTCGGATTTATGAGCCCATTTTGCTTGGGCGTTTCAAATGCCAGAGGTCCGACTAGGAAACGTTGCTCTGCCCCCATATACTTGTACACTTTGCAGCAGCTACGCTGTTTTGGAGTGGGTTCAAGCATACATATTGGAGATGTCAACGCCAATTTAAAAACGCACCAAAAGAGAACATGTAGATGTGGCTAAGATTGTTTCTGGGCTGGATAATTTACTCATGAAAACGTTTACTCAACCATATCAATCACATATAAGTGTACAGACTGTTTACTTATGTGGGTCCTATTCTGCAAAATATACATTGAGCATTTGCAAAAGACGCATGGCAAAATGGTTAAGAGAGTCTCACCTCGTTGTAGAGTTCCACGCGACGCTTTGGTGCTTCCAGACATGTGCGAGCATCAGGCAGAAATAGATCTTCGTATTCCTAAAAAGCTGGTACGCGCTAACAAGCTTGATTTATATATCATGACGGTTTTCCTGCCAGATATGCTTCGCCATTGCGTATCAATACAACCGCAGGAGATTGCACACATTGCGAGTAGCACATTTGCTTGGAGAGTAGCAAAAGATGCAAGCAATAACTGTGATTATTTAGAATACTTTAAACCCCCTTTTTATTTATAGGAGACTGTGTGGAGTAAAAAAATTGAGCCTAAATAGGCTGTTTGGAAAAGTTTGGCTGAAAATCGAACACCCGATTTTTCGGACGATGCCAGGTGCACACCTAGAGTGGCCAACCTAAAGCACAAAAGGTCCATAACATTTTTTTGCAGCACCGACTCGAAGACCAATGTCCATTAAGGGGTCAATTTCCAAAAGTTGACTTCTAGAACTGGCTCCCAAACGTTGACCTCTAGGAGATATTCTAGCAATCGGAAAAAGCATGGCACTGAAATTTTACCATCAAATTGACTTAAACCTAACGCATAAAAAGGCGTCTGAAGGTTGATGTATGATTAAACAAAAAAACACAAATCGCCCGTAATGCTGGATGTCGCAGCGGGGGCGAAGCAGTTTGTATCCCTAGAAGAAGTTGCTGTAAAATCAATGTATTTGAAAAAACCACCAAGCAAAGTAAACGACAGTTTCGCACATGCCTTCGATACCCGCCGCCAAACTGGGTGGAGGTAACTGGATTTGTAAATAGAGTCACATGTTTTTGCGTGACTGCCTGACTGGATATGCGACGCAAAGGTTTACTGATGCCTGGAAAAATAAAACGAAATCTTGCCACTGGCCGTAACTGCGAGCCTGAATCCTGTAAGGGTTTACCAAAGCATAAAGTAGGTCCTTGTGACCGTCTTTACGGAACCAGTTAAGGTTATCCCCAGTTAAGGCAGCTAGAGTTTGATCCCGATCCTTCTCGATCTGAAAAGACAGTACAGCACTCGTGAATCTAGAAAGACGGGACTGGCAACTTAGCTCAGTGATTCTTGAGCGATCCAAATGTTTGGCATCGACAACGCACTGATACCTTTCTGAGTACCGTCAGGTCAATCCCACTGGGTGCAGGACAACACAGGACCGTGCTAGTGCACCCTTCTTTGGACATACTGAATAGCCTAAGAATCTTGTCAGCGATCGCTTGGAGTAATTCTCGCAGCACCTGGCCGACGACAAACTTCATGGAGGACTATACAGCAGGCTGAGGCTCCAGGTTTTTAGCAACGATCGGGGAAACGTCAGGCAAGGAGCCGCTGGCAGTGGGACACTAAGGCAATTTGACCCAGATAACCTAGCCCTATTTTGAGCTACAGCCGGCAATTGCATTGTACAACTGTCGGATGGCTGAATATCGTCGCTCTGGCGACACATACTTTGCTTCCTAAAATATAGGGTCGAGTCTTGAGAAAGTTTTGGGTAAACCTTTAAGGGAGTTCTATGCTCTGAAGCTTTTGGAGGTAGACCTAAAACATCGCTCCGTATAACCAGTTGCTACGCTGAGCCGGAGTAGTGCACTTTTTTTTCGGTTGTGCGGAGCTGCTTCGCATCGCCTGTAACGTGCCTTAGCATGCAGGCAGTTTGAATTTGAACGCGCTCAGAAGTGTAGCACTTGAAGACGTGCTGGCGCATCTTACAAAGGATCACCGTGTGGTTTTAGAGGCCCAGCACTGTCGACGCAGAAAACTTGCTGCCGGCGAGCATAGACATTACTTGGTATGTCGACGCAGTAAACCCATGGGTGACGTTCAATGCGTACGTTTAGATACTTCGAGTGGAACTACAACATATGGTATTGTGCTCTTCGGCAGAAAATGTGAATGCCGAAAAGTTGTATTTAAATCAATGGCCTCGGTCATCTGTGTTTGTCTATTACTGGTATGCCGCCTGAGCTCGTCAGGGACAGGTATCGAGTTCAATCACTCTGAGCTGTCGCACCCGCCAGAGGGTCTTCTGATAGCATTGACAGCAATCATGTTTTCATGAAGGGTTATTTAATATTTGCATTCAGAACCTCTGTAAGATGTAATCTACCTTTGCATCAAACGCTATGTCATCAAGTCAAAACTGTCGGGCAGTTCGAACATTGACCATTTATGTCTATCAATGCAACGGCGGTTTTTTTCTCGAACGTGCCTGTCACATATCTGCTAATTACTTTAATTTAACTATTCTTTTCTTCTTTAAAGCTTCTCTAGGCTTTTGTCTTGGCCCTTAATCCTTAATGCGACTAAAAGATAGAGGACATTCTTCCCACAGTGTACGCCGATGATTTAGCGTTCTGCAACCGGATCTTTTTTAACGTTAAGTTTAAATTTTCTTTCATGGAACCTAGCACACCATTTTCGGCAGGTCCGTTCGTTGTTTGAGTCGTTACCGAAGACGGTGGAGATGTTTCAACTTGACGTTGGAATTCGAGAAATTCTGAGAAATTCGGTACTCGTTCAGCTGAACCGTTCGCGTTTGCATTTTTGCATTTACCATTTTGTTGTCTTCTCAGAAAGCAACTGAAAGTGAGATGCGGCGATGTGTGATAGATAATGCATTCACTTGTATTGTTAATAACTATACAAAACGTTGCGCTCTTAAACGGCTTCGATGCATTCCCATGTTTGTGGCTGTCTTCTAAATTGAGTTTGTTCTGCTTTCTAGGGGCGGGTCATTCACAATGCGCCCGATATCGCCCGACCGCATGAAGTTGCTGCCGGGAGGCGCGGCCGCGTTTAGGAGTCTCAGCTCGTGTGCCTCGGTGATCCGAATCGTCACGGTGTGCAACGTACTGCTCGCGCTTTACAACTTTATGTGCTTTACTGTGCCGCGGGTCCCATCCGAGCCCTGCGTAGTCATCCTGAACAACTCCGGCCTTCAGGCGGCGGCCGAAAAGGGTCTCCTGAAGATATCCGACCTTCGCACGACCTTCGAGGCTGGCCTCAAGAAGCTGCCGGCGGCGGCGGCGGTGGCGGCTGCGGCGGCGGCCACAGTAGCCACTTACGGACTTGATCCGTCGGAGCCTGCTTATCGGCGCGACTATCGAGGTGCCTACGTTGTGTTGGGCGACTACGTCAGGGCCCAGCGTGAACCGCCGGCATTCAACGAGAGCATCACGTACACGACGCAGGCTAGCCACGAATTTCTTTTTCCGCACACCGAAGAGCTGTGCACCCGATGGTCGGGGCCCGTGTCGATTGCCGTATACGCTCCGGGCAGCGATCTAGCTGTAGTCAACCGCAAGTTGGCCCACCTCGTGCGGTGCGTGCCGTGCGTGGCGAGCAATGTGACGTTTCACCTCGTCTACCATGGCAACCATACGCCGCCCAACATACCCGCCGATCCCCAGCAGTATATCGCGTCGCTCGACGTCAACTGCACGAGTCCTCCGACGGACGCCAGCAGCTATCGGCGGACCGCCAATCTGATCTACCCGATCAACGTGCTCCGAAATGCGGCACGCCTGCGCGCCCGGACCAAGTACGTGCTAGCCTCGGACATCGAGCTGTATCCGTCGGCAAACATCATTCCGCGCTTCATCAAGCTGATCAACAACGAGCCGGCCGCGTCCGGCCGTCACGTCTACACGCTGCCAATCTTCGAGGTTGACCGGTCGCGGCCGGTGCCGCGCACCAAACGCGAACTTCAGCAACTCTACAGTGAGAAGCATGCGATCTTTTTTCATCGCTATGTGTGCGACCAGTGCCAGAACTTCCCGTTGCGAGAGCGCTGGCTACACTGGCTGCCCAGCGACGACCGGGTGAAGAACGCTTCTTCACCGTCGTCAGCATCAGTGGCAGCTTCAGTATCATCATTATCATCATCATCGGCTCCGGCGACGTCTTTATCGGCGCTCGCCGTCTTCACGACGACGAAACGGCGTAAGGACCGCTCGTCGTGGGAGCCCATCTACATAGGCACCAACGCCGAGCCACTGTACGCAGAGGAGCTCAGCTGGGAGGGAAAGCGTGACAAGATGTCGCAGATGTTCGAGCTATGCCTTCTCGATTACGAGTTTCGCGTGCTCGACGACGCGTTTCTCTGTCACGCGCCTGGCATCAAGACGCTCAATCGGCAGGAACTGCTTTGGCGATCGAAATTCGTCCGCCAGACCAATGCCGTGTACAAGACGATATTAAAGAGGATTGCCGCAAAACACACGTCAGGCGTCAAGCCGGATAAGTGCTTATAATCGGACGACGAAGGTGGAATTCGGCGGGGGGGGGGGGGGGGGGGGAGGGCACTGGCCGGAACAGTGTCAATGCAAAATCAACATGCGGACATGACCAGTAATAATAGCTCAATACAAAGTGACAAGCGCAAAGGAACTTTTTTCATGGGAGAGTGCTCCATGGGAGAAATGGACAAGCAAAAGTAGGCATTACATTTATCTTCGTAATGGATGAGGCGATTTTCGAGAGAGGTTGCGGCAAACGCCATTCCGGCCACTAAAGTCAGCACCTAGTAAGGTACTCTAAGTTTCGTTTTCTAGTACAGAGAACAGAACTGGAGAAATAGGGTTTTGTCTTAATGGCAAACAAATGATATACCGTGACTTCAGTGAGCCTGGTTCCTAACGCTATTCCAGCCTCACCTACAAAGTTTTTTCTGCCTATGATAAGCTATATATATATATATACAGGATCTCCCAGAACTCGTCCAACAAACTTTGGGGTCTTGTACAACTCGGCGAAAAAAACAATTTCTTCCAATGGAACAACGACTGGATTTTTTTTTTCAAAAAATGGTAATTGGGCGTGAAAGCCAAAATATACGAATTGCTAAGAATTCAATTTCATGAAAATTATCTTAATGATAATCTTTTTTTTCTGCTGTAAGCAATTCAACAGATGCAAAATTTTCCCCAGTCATCATATCGACAAACACGAAGTTAGGCTTGTTTTTCTCGACATGCTGACTGGGGCTCTAGCAATCGCAGATTTAGTGAATATATATATCAGGATAAAGAGCTTGATACAACCACTTTTGGTCATTTCACTCTTACTCCAAAAGAAAACTTTGGACGTTGGACGAATTCTGGGAGACCCGATATATATATATATATACAAGTGTGTGTGCAAGCACATACGCATATATGTGTTTGCACATATGCGTATTGTTCTGTCTAGAATAGCAGTTCAGACCATCAGGCCGGAGAAGCCGTTCGGCGTACACTGTGATAGCATCGGCGTTTTTAAAACATTGCTCATCATGTGAGCTCCATGAACCTGAGCTATTGACAATAATAGTAGTAAGTGTGATCCTAAGTAACACACTTACATACACGATCATGCACGACACTTGTGTATGAATCGTCGTAGAAATGCAACCTGTGATGTAGCCAGTTATATCTAGTCGATAGCGTCGATGTATATGCACAATATCTGTGTATTTTTAGAACCCGTCGTTTTTAATAAAGTTTAGCAGTAAATGAGAAGAAACCACGACGTTTTGCCATCACTGTGTTTTGTCTGGTAATACAATAATTGAAAACTGATCAGAGGGTTGTGACAACTTTGGAGAGGGTTGGCCGTATGCCTTCAGATATTAAGTATTTAAATTCCGTTCTAAGGTTCATTTTCGTCGTATAGCATCCACTAAGGTGCTCTAATAAACGATTTCTTTGCTTCTAAAAAATAATATATATAGGGGCTAAATCAAAATAAAAAACGGTGAAAACGAATCATTTTACACATTTCAGAGAAAGCTACTACTACGAAAATCCTATAGAAACCTGCTTATTAGCAAGTGCTTTGAACTAAGTTAATCTAGCACAGACGTACAGAGCGCATGGCATTTTGATTTCAACTTAATACGCTTATTAAGGTAACTGTGGGTTGGCAACGGTAAAATACAAGGCCAGTTAACTGCTTAGGATATAGAGTAGACGTATTTTGATAGACTGGTCATTTGCAAAGTTATGTTTCAGTGGTCCATCGAGCCCGATCGTCAGGAATCTTTGGATAGCGATCGTTGAATCTGATTGTTAAGAGTATATAGTCCGCCAGCTGTCGTGGCCCGCCCGCATACTCTTAATGTATAACGTGATGAACCTAGGTGTGGACGACGAGATTTGTCGCTAGGTCTACCAGAGCCATCCTAAGAGGCCCCGTTCGGGTAGGTACAACGACTTCTAGGCGTGTCTATTGACGCGACCGTCACTAACGGCCGGTAGTCACATCTGTCAACTTTGCTGACGATAGAAGCAAGCTCCACCCTGTTCACCTTTTGGCTTTGTTGACCATGTTACGATTTGACGATTTGTCGAGGCGATGAGCCCCGGTACCTGACGAAATGTATCAGTGCGAAATGGAAAGGTTGGCACTCTTTTCAATAATTCCGTACGTTCGTTGAGTAGACACTGAACGAGCTATATGTATGGCTAGCGGGCGTTGCCCAAACGGGCGAAAAATGACGCAGGTGTTTGGCGGCAGCAGTGCAACTTCCCGCGAGCAAAACGTTGCCGATTGATACCTTCTGGTGTCGTTTTCCTCGGCCTTCTATGTCAATTTACGGAGCCAAGCTGTAATCCGGTTGTCGTAAGACTTTCGCAGACCTTCGGTTAATTATAATTTATTATAGTGCTTTTAGAGCTAAAACATCTTTGAGAATCTTAAAAAAGACTGCACACAATTGGCGTCCAGTCGTCAGTTAGTGTTAGTGCATTGCTGCCGCTTATTACTGATCCGCGCACTCAGCTGTTGTCTACGTGAACAAGCAGACAGAAGCATAGATGCCCATTTGATCTATAGTTCGTCATTTAATTGCAATTCAGTTGCACGTAGCTACGCTTTGACGCTAATGTAGCTCTTCACCACGTCAACAAGTATTCAGGCTGCACTTACATGAAACGCTCTATATACTGACGACTGCCCATAGCCGCTTTGGCTGGCTTTCAGATCGTGTGTTGTGGCTCTGTGCATTTGTCTCATCCGGGTTTCGGATGATGTGACTAGAGGTACTGCGCCACAGGGAATTTCTATTAGGTCTCGTTTATCGAGTGATTATCAAACAGTAAGGCAAGACAGGTTCACACCAACGTAATCCCGATAGCTTCCCGTTGGCACGTGGGTTCGCTATAACACTTACGCTACCAGCATGGCATAGGGAGGAACCGACTCCTGGGCTGGAGCAGCTGTAGCACAGCGGCAGCAGTGATGTCGGCCAAATGGCGTGCGACTGATTCGACCCTACGTTTGGGCCATAGCATAGCGAGCGAGCCTGGCCCTGAGGCATTGTCTCTGTATGCGATCAGCAGACGCACTGTCATCAGCAAAGCAATCGGCAAAAAGTTTGGCTAGGCGACAAGATCAGTTCGTGTCGTAAATCTACCGTGACGATCCGGCGGCCAAGCTAAATGGAAGGTCGTCGGTTAGGTTAGAACATCAGAGCCAAATAATAAGCCATTTAGGTCAACCCCGACCTATTACGGTGCTTTCTGCTGGAGCTGATAGATTACCTGTCTGCGACGCCAAAAGGTGAGCCGAAACCAACTAATGATGTGTAGTGAAATCAGGGGCTGAGGTCTATTACCACGTCATTAAGCGATTATTACGACTAGTCGTTATTCAGAAATAAGGTAGTAGAACAAAATTTGACCGCGAGTAACATCAAGACAATATGCAGGTTCCGTCTGTAAAACCTAAATCCTTTGTGGTTAAATGATCCCCCCCCCCGTGTATTAGTGAAACTAACTACTGTGTAAAACTACCCCGACAAATATTGCACTTCTGTATTCTCATTTTCCGTTTCTTTTTTTAATCGGATGTATATAATATGCATAAAGTAAAATAATATTTGGATAGACGCAACAAATTATTATTCTCTGAACACGTATAGTATGCGCACATACACATATGAATGACTAAACACAGCAAACAGGAAAGTTAAGTCTAACTGAACTAAGATCAAGTGTAATTGCGTCCTCCAGAGAGGCCATATAAGACATTTTTATCAAAACGTCTAATAATCCTTAATTTGATTTCCAGCTACCCGTCATGCCCAGACCGTGGTAGAACTGCTTGTGACCGCGTGCACGTAAGAGTCAGAAATCACAGCATTTACGAGGGTATTAACACTTTATTTACTCTGTCCTCTATTTACAGGTAATATTTCGTCTATTTTAAGACTAAGTGCTAACTAGCGTATTAAACCGCTAATTCGCACATTTCAACTGCACTCATCTATTCGTAGTTCGAAGGTCTCTCGCCCAACGTACACGCTGCGGATGTTGTGTTTGCTCTGACAGCAAAGCGAGTCGTGATATGGTGCCCATTGTATATGCGTCATGGCATACAAGCACACATTAGCCTACGTCGGTGCTTTTTCCCGTTGATTGATTCCAAGTCGTCGGAGCATGACCAACGGATCATGGATTCTGCAGCTGAATGAATGCCATGAGATCTATCTTACCTCTCTCCAGCTCAGACCGTCGGTGTCGCTTCTATGGTGCATACACATTTCTGCTCAAATATATATATATATATATAGAAACCCTCATGATGCAAACTATGGCCACTTGGGTGTTGGCTCATGTTGCTCATTTACGTATATATATATATATATATATATATATATATATATATGCATCGGTCAGTTTGACCTAAGCGCCATAAATCATGCTGGTTTGCCGCTTGCTTATTCTGGGTCCCATTGGAATGCCTAGACCTCTCCTAGTGTGCCGTGTCATGGATGCGCCGTCCAGTCATGGACGGTCAGGAAGGAGTGGCAGGTATCGAAGCGTTGACACCCGCAACAGGCTATTAGGTAGCGGTGCAACTAGCAGAAAGCCTATAGAAAGTGTCGAAGACTGGGATACGAGTCACATTCATGTACACGAAGACGTACGTCTATAGACTTCTCTGTTCACCACATGTGATCTAAAACATAGCCTCGGCTCAAGTGCCCGGTAGCCAACGTTTGGTGAATGATCTATCTAGCGTGATTGCGTCATCAAGAGAGATGTCGAATAAATCCGTCATTAGACGTTTCACCACCTGTGATGCTCGTGCTATACTATGACTACAATAATGTTCATCATCAATTCCACAATTAATCTAATATGTTAAAAAAATGCTTGATTAATCTGTATGGCTTCACTTGGCTGTCCATTTTGTTTGCAGTTATTGATGATTGGTATTGTTATGGCGCGATCATCTGTCTGTTACCTAGCTGAAATAAGTGCACTTGGAAAATCGTCCAGAGCCCATATGAGTAGCTGCAAATAGATTTGTAAGGCACCGTTTTTGACTATTGGCCGTGGTACATCTAAATGAGTGTGTGTGCTTGAGTTTTCTCGCAACTTCTAATAAAGTAAAATCCAATAGAGAGGCATCGTCTTACTTGGGCACATCTTGACTCTGAACTTCGTAGTCTCCCGACCCCATTGACATCATTACAGCCAACTTCCAACGGCATGGACCACCCATCCAAACGCCCTCAACGACAAGTCATACATATGACTAATAATATTTGCCCCGTTCGTACAGTGTACCTTAGTTGTAACCACATTACCGCCGGGTACACCAGTCAAGCGTATTCACGAGAAAACGCAAACGCGTTTTACATGAACAACAATACTATACGGTGGACGTCACAAGCTAGCGAAAAACAGAGAACACGACTTTCCTAGCTAGTTAGCATAAGTTGCACTCAATACACGCGCTAGACAAGCGTTAATGTGGCGCCTCTGTTACGGACGCAAAAGCCGCGCGCTTATGTACACGACAGCGAGTTGTCGTTTAAGCAATCTATGGCATTACGTAACTTTTGTTATGTTGAAAAATATTTTCACCACGGCAACCTGCTGTGCTAGAACTAGGTCTGAAACGAATTGAATGTCAAGGTGTGCAAGCGCAAATGGTGAGCCAAAACAAACTGTGTGCCCGTCGCGGTTCCGTATGAGTTCGTTCTCTTGACACTTGAGTCACGCAAGACGAATTAAGGTTGGTCTGTTACCCTACTTTTTGATGTCGTTCAGTTCAGTTGCATCTATTGTTGTAGTTGCTTCAGTCCAGTAGCAACGTGCCCTCTACGTGTAGTCGCTTGCTGTTACCGTACTCCTCGATATCGCTATTTGTGTTACGTGCCATTTACATTGTTACTGCGTATTCCCCTTGTGATTGTTGTAACTGTTGCCGCTATTGCTGCTTTGTGGCGTATTTGCCTACTTTTATACATGCTGCTGCCGTGCTTGTGGCTACTCTTCGTCGTAGGTCGGCATCAGGTTCATTTGTGTAAATTGTTGTCTGTCTTAGAACATTCAATAAAATAATAATAATAATATAATAATATATAATAATAATAAATAATAATAATAACGGGTAAACGTTCGGGTGCCACAATGGTAGAGAAATATAAAAAAATTAATAATGATAACAACAATAACAAAATACATTGCGTATGTGTATGTGCGTGTTCATTGAAATTGTGTTTATAGTTTTCAGGTCCATCTACATGTTTGCGCGAATTGCGGATGACCCCGCTTGTGTAAGATTCTGATGAGGGGATTTTATATATAGGTTTCATATGTGATGTCGGATTAGCGCAACGCATCGATCAGCTGACTTATTTAACAACTGTGTAGGTCTTGTGCGCCGCTCAGAGGCGCTGACAACAAGAACCTGAAGTCGGGGTGGCTTCAGGGTCCGCCAATCTTTGTTACGGTCGGACTCAGCGACAGCCGTTCTTGAGATGCGCGTCTGCTTCGCGTTCCCGAGCCACCGCTGCCGGATGAGCTGAGGGTGTGGCGCATCTCTTTCAGATCCTTATCCATGTTCTTATTCGGTAGCGGCTGTCAGCAGTCGATCAATGCAATGAGAATTGCACAGAGAGACAGGCTTTTAGCTACTCCTTTATGGACATAATAACGCCAACCGACTAATGTGTTTTGTGCATTATTAAGGAACCGTCAATATAAATTATTTCTTAATTTATTCTTTTTACTTATGTTTGTCATTGGAGACTGTGTAGTCGAAAGTACTAAATATTCCAAAGAAAGAGCGGTTAGATAGTGAGTTAGATTTGCAGCACTATTAATGAAATTGCCGACGTAAACGACGATATATATATATATATATATATATATGCATAGTAAGTGGCCTTGCATTTTTAATTTTACCTATAGAGAGTGAACACGATGCATGCGAGCAATTACTCTAAGTGGTTATGTGCCTATCCAAGCAAATAATCCACGTATGTGCGTATCTGTACACAGTACACTGTTTTCATTATGTGCTCTTGCATATATTAATCGATAAAATCCTAATGTCGTTTTCTATTAAAGTTGCAAACCTGCTTGGCGAGCTCATGGAGAGTCCTCCAACTGCCGCTTCCAGCGGACGCCGGGGTTCCCAGCGGTGGGGTCGGAGTGCCTCTAAACATGGCCGGATTCAGACCTTCACCGTTCGTCACGGCGCTGTTTTCATTATCAAACCATTCACCCAAGAGAGAAACAGCACATCATACATCAACAATAAATAGGCAAATCCATTATGTTTTGTACTAAATACATAACCAGCGACAACAATTCATAAACTATACAGAATGGTTGTAAAACTATATATATATATATGTTTTTATTTAGGCAGATTAGGCAGAGATATATACTCACATCTCAAGTTCACGGAGCTTCTTCTGAATGCGCTCGTTCTCTCTGCAAACGGCCTCATGGTCTCGTATGAGAATCTCCCGAATACGGTGCATCTCCGCATTCTCCGCCCTGCAATTGCATTTACAATATTTACGATATATATGCAGTGCAATATATGCTATATACATATATGCAGTGCAATATATACGCAGTACAATATATACTATATATATGCAGTGCAATATTTTAGAACGCTAAATCCTCATTTCTGCCAGACGGTATATTGCAGCTAAGAGGGGACTACCAAACGTAAGCAAGTAGGCAAAAGTCAGACATGTGCGTACTGAGAGGCATAATTTGTACAAAATCGAAACTCAGGTATAATAAATGTTGTAGTTTGTTAAGCAACATTTTATATTTCTTATTTATACGCGCGTGTGTGTATTGCATACCGAAGCTCCTCATTCTCGTTCATGTATTTGGTGATCATCTGCTTTTCTTTAATCGCATCTTCACCGTTTTCCAGTTCAAGACCCGAGTCAGGCGTCTTTGGAGGCACCGCGCCCGTTGACACCACCTGTTGCGACGCAAAGCAGACAAAAGTGCTCGTAGTACTTACATTATGTCCATTATCAGGACTATACATGATATTAGGCATTAAACAAATCGTGCACCCACGGAGCACCATAACGGAGCTCATCACGAAACCACTTTGCTAGACTTTTAGGCGTCACCCATATATCGCCACAATTATTGGCCTATGCATCTGCTCCAATATATATATATATATATATAAATAAATGAAAGCTGCTAGAATAACAATAGCGGTGAAATCCGTACCTTATCGAGTTTGACGCTGCCGGTGTTGTTTTTGACCTGTTGTCGAAGATACGCATTCTCCATGCGAAGCAGTTTTACTTCGCGCCTCAAAGAGAGAATCGTGAGCTCTCGTGGATCCTGTCCAGAAAACAAGGAAGCAGAATAACCCACACAAACACATTAGCAAGTGCCACTCTTGTTCTCAAACGAGTTCTCGTTCGGAATAAGCGATCTAACACACCTATTAGCAGTAATTATCCATCCCGTTACTAAGGTCCCCTCAGATATTGCGCCTAGCATTTAAATGTCCGGTATGGCCTGGCTGAAGGTAGAGATGCAATGACGTCATATAGTAGTCCTCGACCAGCCATTGAGTTGACAATTATTGGACATTAATTCACGGACAAGCCTTTAATGTCCGAAACCCCTTACTCCTTTGAAAAAGCGAGCACAATTGAGTCAGGTGGAGTCGCACAGACGCCATCGAAAGATTTCGGCTGGCTGTAGAAACTTTACCTGCACAAAAATCATGGCGGCTTCTAAGGACAGGGTGAGTACAGGTATATAGTATTACACAAGGTGTGATGGTATCAGGGTACGCAATGTGAAGGTCGTCGCTCGCCACCGCAACTGAAATAACCGTCGTTTCCAAGAGCACGACTGCACACGTGAAGCTCAGGATAAAGCAAATCACACCTACACCCTTGAGAGGACTATTCCACGGGAAGACAGTGGTCTAGATTTAGGCTAGCCCATTATAACGGGTGTTGGCCAGAGTATGAAGCGAGGGCAGTGCTTCGACTTCGACAGATCAATGACGGAGCTGATAAAAAAGAATCAAGCGTGTGCCGCCGAGAGAGACGGTGCCAGTCAAACCGAAACAATACTTTCGCACGTATGAAATTATTTTTAGGTTTTCTTAGCATCTGATACCGCTAGCTACTAGTAGCTTCCAAATATATATATATATATATATATATATATATATGTATATATATATATATATATATATATATACATATATATAGCCCACTCATTCTTGAATTATTGTATATCCATTCTACTTCGCGTTTTCCGATTTTCTTTTGTACACCTGCCAGACTCGATCTGGAAACCATCGCCGATTTCAGTTTGCCTGTATATGACTTATTTACCCTCAATTTTAACATTTTCTCAGACGCCCTCGCTCTTGCTCATTGCTAACTATTGTACCCAATCTCCCTAGCTGCGAACTCTGCTCTGCGATCTTACTTTGTTTTGACTCTTAGTGCTGTCTTCACCAGCTGCACCAGTTCTACTTACTTTTATTTGTGGCATTTTTCACCCTAATACTAAATTGTAGGTTACTTTGTAGCTTACTTTGCACTTCCCTTTGTCCCCCTAGGGGGTCTCTTTGTAGAACGGGATGTCGTTTTGACATCCCCTTTTCCTCCTCAAGAAACGCCCTAGCGCAACCCAATGCAAATCTTATCATTTCTCTTTGTACTGTTTCTAGCTTCTTTCTCAACCCCACGCTGCGGACCAGACAGGCAATAGCAAAAATTAATCCTGGTTATACATGGCCTTCCACATATTCCTTATTACTATATATTTATTAAACCCCCAAACTTTTTCGGACTGACCCTCAGACAACATTTAACGTCCAAGGTACTGCTTTCGCATTATTTCGTGTGGCGGATCTCATAATACAAATGTGCAACGATGGGGCTCGGGCCCGTGCACCTATGTGTCTCCTTCGATCGCAAGGCGCACGCGAATGCACCACGCCACGGAGCTTCTTAAACCCCCGGTCGCATCCAAAAATCGCATTGTGGTCATTGTCATCAAGATACCAGTATCGACTTGACATAGAGGTCTTGAGAACATGTGCTCGGCACCGTCGCATTGCGCAACAACATTGCCCTATTCTGGCGAAACGATGCGGATTTCTTTAGCACAGGAGCAATGCAAAACCAGGTATGGAAAAGATCAAGCCGATCTAACCGCCATGTGGTGACTAGGTTCGCCGTGCATGGCTTTCATAACGTGCTGTGCGCGACACCCGGGTTCCATGATCCCTCGGACTCATGTGTGTGTCAACGTTGTAAACTACCTTTCGGTAGATACCATGCTGCCTCCTGTACCCTAGTCCTGTCTCTAGCTAGTCTAGATAACCAAGCTCGCGTCATAGCTTCATAGCTTTTACATATCTATTATTTTATAAATCCAAATGTGTGTATGTATACATATGCATATATCTTAACTGTACTTTTTATACAGAACATGTGTGATAATAAATCTGATATTATCTATTCTGGCGAAACGGTGGTATGTGTACTGCTACTATTCCCGCAGCTGTGCGCTCTTCTCTGCCTCCCGAAACGTTCCTTCATGTATGCTTTTGTCTTTATCTTCCGCCCTTAAATCCGTTCGAAGCGGTATGGTACCATAGGTATTTACGTCGTGTCCTACAATAATTTGGTTACCTACAACAAGAACACCAAGACTTTCTTTGACGGCCACCTGCACTTCACTTTGGCAACTCTGATCCCATAGCGGCTAACGGCTGCCAACAACACCGTCATCCACTTTCACGCACAAATGTAATTTCAGCAATAACTGAATATATGGTCAGAAAATCGTAAGCATTAAAGAATGTACGCTTGTAACAATGAATACTTTTTATCCTAAACCTGTGTACATAGTAACATGGGTTGCCTAAAACGTTATTGGTATGCGGGAATACTTTTTATTGATATAAAAAGCCTCTTCGGTCGCCACTTGTCATATCAACGTGTTTGCATGTTTGTTAACGGCAGAAATAGTGAACTAGCTATTTATTTAGGTATTTTTATTGAAACCTTTGTAGCATAAGGCCAGCTTCGCGAATTCTTACAAGACGCTACGTAATTTCAAAAGCAATTACCTTAGATCTGTCCAGCTTTAACGTTCCCCAGTCAATTACGAATGCACGTTACTTATAATGAGTATACGAGTATATACGCTATCAGCAATCTTCTTACTTGCTCTGCATCTATACCTGTTGAGGTATTTATGACGGTAATGATTGTGTTCTCGCTCGACTTTTATCATTGTAGGCTATCAAGCAAGGGTTCAAGCTTGCCCGGTTGCCCCAGGACAATTAGCCTAAAGGAATATCGTCACCAGAAGAGACCAGCAGTTGCTTTTTTTTGTTTTCTTGTAGCAGGTTTTGGGAATATGTGATACACATTTGTCTCGACCGGTTAGCGTGGCTAATTATTACTTTGAAACCACAAGAGGTGTCTCCTCGCCGTCCGCCGTCATCGTTTCCTCTATCTCCTCCCTCTCACTACCATGTTGGTCGGACGGATGGGCGGGCGCAATGCCGGTTTGACTAACCTAACGTAGTGGGTGTGTCGAGACCCCAGCTGTGCCCCCCCCCCCCCCTAGTAGTGCCCAGCTGCTTAGCCCCTCTTGTATTCCCCACCGGCATCTCTTCGGCACCGTTGTATCGCTCGAACCTCTCCCTCCTGACGTTTCCAGAGTCCCCTAGACTGGCAAAATGGCACCGGAGCTCCGTCGCCTTCTTTCACGCTCCTCACGCCGACGTCCTCACGTAGTCGAAGACCCTCCTGATAGTAGCAAGGCCACTCACGGCGGTCTAACCCGCGTCCTGCGGAACTCTGAGAGCCCCGCAACCAACGCAACACAAAGTGCTCTACGTCGCCCGGGTCGCCAAAGTCGCACGTTATACAGATGCCGCTGCTAGCCCTGCTAAGCCTCATCATGTAGCTCTGAAACTGACAGTGTAAGATCAGCATCTGCGTCGTACAGTGAGACAGCTCGCCGATCTTAGCTGTAGCCGTGCCACACCCCGAGGACCTGCACAGGACGTTTGATCCAGCTCCCAGCAATCCCGAGTCTTACTGGGATTACTGGGAGTCTATTCCGCCCATTCCTCCTGCCAGGCCGTACTGGTGGCATTCCATGGTTAGGACTAAATCACCGTCTAGAAAGCGTTCGCTTCTTTCCCCCGCGAGCAGGTGGCCGTTGGCTAGGGCCACAAGAGATTCGGTGGAAACCATCGTTCACTCTTAACTAGGCTACGTTAACATCTACGCACGATCTCGAAAACTGGGACGAATAGCCCAAAGTCAGGATGGATTACCTAGATTACGACACTGCCCTTCGCAACGGTCTACGTAGCTGGTCGGTGATAATCAGAAGTGAGCCTGTCTAACCCAACTGTAACGAAAAGCCATTAGAATGGCCACTCAGTGATCCATGAGGCTAACGGCATGTACCAAATGTAAAAAACGACGTTCCTAAAAAGGTGACATAACCCCCAACTTCTTCGCTTTAATTCATTACCTACAGCGTCTGACCGCTGTGCTAGTAATTGTACGATTTTACGTAGGCTTAGACCAATGAAGAATCAAGAAGCTGAAATGCTGCCGGTTTAAGATCACGTACAGATCGTAGACTGATTGGCCTTCGATGCCGTCGTCTCCAGCGTCTCACTAGGTGCTCGGTCTTCGCGGTGTGGTTTACCGTGGCAGACGCGGACTTAGACAGAATTTCGCCGCCAAGTTTCGCCGCCGAATGTTCACTAGTGGAAGATTCCGCTGACATGTTCAGCCTTCCGCCACAACCAGCACCACTGTCAGTGTCATTAACGACGAGAATGGCGTCTCGTTCACACAAAGACACGCAGCGACGTGCGCTCAACGACACGCTCTACCTTGGACGTCTATCACTTGGGTCTACTACCTAGCTGATGGCAAGCGCTATTACTGACTCCGTGACTTGCGTTCCACTCCTTCTCTCTCTCTCGCTTTCGATGTATGTATATATATATATATATATATATATAGGCCTGGTTCCAAGGCAATAGGCTTGATTCCAGTTCACTCGCTATATATATATATATATATATATATAGATGCATCGGTGTGCAATCCTTAAAATGAATGATTTTGGCCGCATGTCGAGGCCATAGACGTCCGATCTATGCAAGTTGGCCCCTAAGCAAGTTGGCTTAGAACCTACTTTTGCCTATTGCGTTGATTGTTAACCACATAGTACGATGTACCTGGCGACCTGATGAGCTAGCTAGCTAGCAACAACAGAGCGTACTTTAGCGGGAGCAAACGCCTGTACCATGTTTTTGTTTTTTTAGGTAGCGAACGCATCTAGTGAGAGACTTCGATAGTGCGGTCGAAGTTGGCGTGACGACGCCAGCCGGGACGCATTTCTGTTCATTTGCCTAAACTGCCACAATTACTGTGCGATCCGTATTAGGACGTATATGACGACTGTTAGATGATCAATATGGCTGCCGATGCTATTGCAATAATGAGTCAACAAAAGCAGGTTCAGATCGTCTTGGAAGATGGCGGCTTGTAGTGCATGCTTCGTCTGCGTATGTACCGTGTGTTTCGTGCTTACGGCCATCACTCGGATAGATCGATTGTGCCAAAGGCTTGAAGGTCATTGCGTATTAAAAGATCATCTGCGAGGAACATGCACTCTTGTGTTGAAACACCAAATGTACTACTGTTTTATTCTACGCTTGCTACTGTTACGATACGCGCTCTTGCTTTCGTTAAGTAATTTACTAAGTATCTGAGACTTTTTTTACGATAATTGTACACTATACCCCAAACTGCCGGTACTCCGTGAGCACCGTAGGCTTAAGAGCAAAATACAGTCAATAACGTTTTAGTTTTAACCATACAAAAGCTTTAGCGTGACACGTCGTTGAAATGTAACATGAATACATCATCCTTGCAGTAAGCTTTTCAGGCAGATTGATATTATGAACCGAATGGCAACCGTTTCTAAACCAAAATTGTGAAAATTGAATATATATATTTTAAGTTTAAAAATAATACAATACAAATGACATTAGTCCGATAATGAATTAAAACAACTAACAAGCACAACTGATTCATTTGCAATTACAAGCTCTGCGCAGCAAATCTTAGAAGGCGGAAAAACAAAAGTAGATCTCGATCTGTCTCACAGACAAGTCTCCGACTAAACAATTCCGTCAGTCTTGGCACTAGTGTGGGTATCACTAACACGAGATATTATTACACCGTAGTGGGAGTTATATTACCATTGATTTAAAACTCTATGAGCCAAAAAGACAGTGTGATACGCATTGCAATCTGCTTCTTTGTAAAGAAAAAAAAACGTTGGAACATTAAGTGTTTAATTAACTCTCTCATGCCACGTGCAGACAGAGTTCCGTTAGACAGCTTGGGTGGTTAACAGGTTACACGCGGCCGGCGGAAACGACAGTAGATATATATATATATATATATATATATATATATATATATATATAAAGGTATATTGTACGTGTACGCGAACGTTTAGGAATGTTTTCATACCTATATGCATATTTAAAATATGTCAAGTTAAATGATGATTAGTAATTTTCAACTCGGGCAACGTGGCTTAAATGTCAGTAGTTCAAACGTATGTACTAACTTGTTAAAAACACTTTTTAAAGTCCAGATTGTTAGTTATTTCTGGGCACCGGACATGTCTTTGGAGAACCGGATCCTCAGGAAAATCAAGTCAGGGAACGTATTATACCAGATAATCTGCCGCTATAGGCAGCAACCTTCTTTGCTTCTCCCCAGCCTGCTTGATTGCCCACATTAATCAGTTGAAGCTGTTTTTTTGTTCTGTGAAGGACTTTACTCACTTCCCGTTCTTGCCGTGTCTGTTATCTCTGGAATTATATCTGTATTGTGTAACTTGTCAGCTGTTTCAGTGTTTTTAGTATTACTCTTTCAAGTTTGCTTCTAACTAGTTCGTAAGGTTTTACACCCAGCAGATACCTCCCGGCTCTGCCCCTAGGCGGCTCCAGTCTGAGCGGACATGTCACTGCGGGCGGCGAAATAGTGGGGAGCGTTAAGGCTAGTCCAGCAGACGCTGGCGATTCGGATAAGTCGCGCATATCGGACGGTTTCGACCGAATTTGTCCTGGTCCTGACTAAGATGCTGCCATGAAACTTGCTTGCGGGAGAGAAAAGCAAGCGCCGCCTAGACGTATATTTGAACCTGACCATGGCCAGGAATGCCGCCATCGCGACCTGGCAGGAAGAATGGGCGGAAGAATTAAGACCCGGATTGACCCGGGGCGCGGTAGGAGGCGACGAACTTGTTCGACGCCATTTTGACACTCAAGGGGACCGGAAGGGCCAGGAGGAGGCCAGAAGGGCACTCGCCCATCTGGACGAACCACACGGTGGCGCGCGAGGTTAGGGAAAGCAGAAGAAACGATGACGGCGGACGGCTCTGAGACGCCTTTCGCCTGGTTTCGAGGTTTTGTTAAAGCAGCACTGAACCTCGAAGTGGGGAAGAATACGGGTTTAGTGGGTTTGTGAGCTCCACACTAGTCACGTTAGCTGTTCGTGACGTATGTACATCAATCATTTCCGGAAGCAACTGGAAAGGGGAGTTAAGGCATAATCAAAACTACTTATTCCGAGTAGGTAGAGGATCGCCATATACCCTGATTGGTATGGGTGCCTCCCGACAACGGTATAACCCTGTTAGGTTCGAAAAGTACCCTAGTTTTCGTCCACCGCCTCGCTTGAAGCGGCGGAAATGTTATAAGTAAGTACTAATATGTTTAGTAAATAATAATAATAATAATAATAATATTTCTCTCTGTTCTAAGCCGCGTCCATCAAGGAAATTTCAAAGAATATGTCTACCCAAAACTCTGTTTTACATTATCAGCCGTGCCGTATAACTCAGACATGACTTCAACCCTTCCCATAATCGTTGCGTTATGAACATACCATTCGAACCATCGGTTTGGTTTTGACCCGCCGAGCCCTTGACGCATACCGCAGGGTCTGGATAGTCTCTAGCGTATTGGATTTTGCCGGAGAGACACAGGCCACCTAGAAGATGCAGGCGAGGCCATAAATACAAGGACGTTAGGCAAACCGGTTTACATTCACACATATATGGCTCTCAATACCTCAAACTCTGACTAAAGTTCACTATTATTGAGATCATTTCTTTTTTTTTGTTTCCATGTTCGACTGTAATATCTCCTACTGGACATATGCCCCAACTCTCAGGCTATGTATTCATATAACCATATTCCAGCGGTACACTTTCGTTTTACATCACTGATCTCAGGCTATGTAAACGCGATATATGTAAATACGATTGCCTAGCCCTCTTCTTAAGCATGACACGACCAGCGGTATTAGCTAAGACGTCAGAAATTACTGGCCGAGCAGAATAAGCAGTAAGGATAACCATTTTACTTAATAATGCTTGAAACACTCGTATTTGCAGCTATAATACATTTGGGAGACAGAGAAACGAATATCAAAATAGTACAGCATAAGAGTCCAAACAAAGCTACCAAAAGAGCAGACGTAGTTAAACGATTTGTAGCCACATTGATAGCAAGATCATCGGCAGCATCAGCAAGAACAACAACAACAACGCTTAATTCTGCTGCTACTGTTACAAGCACGCTAGATAGAACCAGCCGATAGGAAAGAAACTTTTAGCGCTTGATCTATTCGCCGGTGCTGGTCGTGAGTCGCTCACAATAAGGGCCATTCCGTTCCCGGCCAGTGAATCGGAGAGCAGTTTCGTGAGCGTCGAGTCCCGGTACGGAATGTGTCCGTTGCGCTTCTTCGGATCGGCCAACATTGAAATGCAATTGCCTGTGGTTTCGAGCGACACAACCGTAGTTAACCAGTCATTAAAAACATCGAAAAATCACAGTTGAAGTTGAAGAAGACCATTGACTACTCCTCATGACATAGTCACAGCTATATGTGTGTATATATACATATACATATATATATATATATATATTATATATATAAAAATATTGTGACGATTTATTAATCATTTACAATACGTTTGCACACTCGGCATTGCTCGCCTGTATATATATATATATATATATATATATATATATATATATATATATATATATATATATATATATATATTCACACAGACAGATATAAAATAATTTACCATAATTATGACGTTACATGACGATACCATGTCTATTATTGCTATATGCAAGAATTTATGGAATTATAAACAAGTCTTTCCGATTGCTAATAATCTTCGCTAACGGCAGCTCTACGTATTCACGTATACACGTTTGCTGGTCAAACAATTTGCCGTATATCGCAAACAAAATAAGAGAGTACATGGACACACATGCATTTAAATATAGCGCAACATACATATGTGCTTGTGGTGTTCTATTAGAAAAGAATACCTTCATGGGCATTATTAAGTTATATACTAGCTGCATCAGTATAGAGATCGGGCTTAAACGTGCGTCTCACAACAATTTGTTATTTAAAACCCTAGACTATCTGCTGAGCTCTGTATTTGAATAATATTTACGCGTATTTTAAATTATCCAGTACTTTATGTTCCGAACAGGAGAGATAATATGGCAGTAAAATATATACTTACCAAGAACAAGTAGACTTTTGTTAATATTGTTTGCTTCCTTGAGCGTTGTGCCTTGCGATTTTGTCTTTTTGGTTTTTTCGGAGCCTGCCAGGTCGACAAAGCTTAGTTTTCCCTGCAATGCGGAATATATGACACTTAAAAATCCACCCTTTTTGTATACATATCAAATATGTTGAATAAAGAGGTTTCAACCATTAGGCGCCGTGTTCGGATCGAACAGATACCTCAAAGTAAAGATTCTATTGACGGTGTCCAGCTTCTAAGATACCTAAAATCGAGTTCACAAAAACTTCATATGCTTATAGATCTCGTTGTGACGGTTTGCGGACTTCCTCGCCGACGCATTAGCAAACCTAACCTATACGCTGATCAAGGGAGATCAACCAATAGAGCTCGTGCATATCACGTTTGCCGCAAGATTATTTCCTTTGCAAAGTAGAACGAATCCATTTGTGTCATTGGCTGTTCGTCGTCCTCCCGACGGACTACGGCAAAGATGGAATCCTGGAGCAACTCGGCATGAATCTCACAGAGAGGACTGCTGGGTCCTCTGACACTGTGCTATCAATCAATGATCTTGTACTATGCACCACAATGAGTCGACACTGGAAAGTCTTTTGAAGGTATGGCACCAAGATGATGATGTACTGACAGTAGATCTAGCACTAGTTTACCGGGGCATTCACACTAACAATATAAGTCTGATTTGTAGAAAAAGCGATCCACAGAAATGCCAGTTTTTGTTTCAACTACTGAACCATCCCTGCTGGCGTCTTAAGTCGAGAGCATCAGAAACTTACTCATCGGCTACATAAAAGTAGACAGAATAGGGACTCTGAGGTGCGCCGTTGTGGACTCACAGGAAGGAACAGTAGATAGCACGATGGGTGGAAAAGCTTAGATCCTCCTCATGACGCTTTGCCTCTTTTGATGGCTCACCGCGGCTTGTTTCTATTGAGTGTCTGTTCCTCGACCATTAGAACGTTCCACCTTTACCAGACCGTGATTGATTTGATGGACCAGGGGGGCTCGCTAGAACCGATTAACCGCAAGTTTTCAAAGCAATTCTCGTTCTCAAGTCTCTGTTGACTTAGCTCTACCATAACCAGCACGCACACTGGCCTTGTTTTCAGAGTTAGATAACTCTGACGCAGTTCTAATGCCTGGGCCGAACCCCACAAGTAAAAATGGCACATGCCTTCCTTGGAGTTCACCAAGGCTCAATTGCCTGCACACACGGGGGCTCCGGTACCTGAAAACGTAGGAGTACAGGCAGTCTGCGCAGTACCTTTAGAATACTCGCGTTTTGCCCCAGCTAATCAACAATGCAAAAGAAAGCGTTAACATAGAGCCAGCACTGCCAAAACCCCCGGTTGGACGAATTTAACACATAAATCGCTGTCGCCGTTGGCGGCGCACGAACATACTACCAGTCGTTCGACCGTACTCCTTTACGCCAATATGGACTGTATTGTATGAGCAGCACGCCCGTCAGGCACAACACGCTGCCTCGAACGCTGCCTCGTATGAGCCCATAAATCATATGGATCTTCAAAGTTGAAACACTCGGCGGATCGGGCCGCATGGCGATGGAGGTATCGGATAGATTATGAGGGACTAAAACTGACCAACAGGTGACTACCGGTATAGAGATTTTTCCACCAAAGGTTACATTTACAGATTCAATGTAGAAACGCTGCTGCGGTTGTGGGCACGTTGTTCAAATGTAAAGTGCCTAGGTTCGTCAAGAAGTGAAACCGCCTTAGGGTGACATTGCACGTTCATAGAGAGTGCAGTTGTTTATACTTGACCTTTTAAATATCCCGCTTGCATCAAAGAAGAAGCTAATTGTCTTCTATTATTTTTAGATACGGCTTCTAGCACAAATAAGTGTCTGGCGATCAGTGTCCGGCAACGATTTATTTGGCTAAATGGTCCATACATGGTTAGTCGACGAACGGTGGACTCACTAACCTGTTTTCGAATGTAGCTGCTCGGGTCATCAAAGTCTTTTTGCTCGGAGTTGAGATACACGGTGAGGATCGTATGCGAACGCGAAGAATGCTCATTCATTTCGTGCGATCGAATCTGACGGTTCTTGCGACCTGTTCAACAGACCCACATGGTCACACCGGTCCAGCCAACAAGGTTTTCTCAGGTAAGAATAGATTCTACTTACCACCACCATTCGCTACATTTGCTATCTCATGGTCAACTACAACACAATTAGGGTTAATATGATTCCTTCGAAAGATAGCTCAATGGACTCAATGCCTACGCGAAACAACCACCTCTAGTCCCTCAACATATTTGCAATTGCATTTTGTATCAAAAACAAGGTCTCAGCAACGAATATTTCCTGTGCTACAAAGCATATGGTCAATATATTTCCTAGCCCCAGATACTAAAAGAGACACATCTCGCCCTAATCGAGGTATGAAGCATTGAATGGCAGCACTGTTTTTGTATAAAAGAAAACATGTTGCTTTGAGGTCAACGATCAAGCACGATTATAGTAGTGTTGCAAAGAGAAAAGAGAAAGATGTTGCAAAGAATATTACCTTACTTCTATAAACTTCCTTCTATCTTTGCTGACATTGCTGCATTATCCTGAAGGCCAGCACTCTCAATCAAGCTTGCTCAAGATTATCACTAGCCCACGATATTGGGGCTCCTAGCGATAGAGAACGTAGGACTTTTAACCGTTAGCACTCCAACACCAACAGGAGTACCACATGACCTTGCGTCATATTTCTGCAGGCAGTACATGCATAAACCCTTCTAAATTATAAAAAGCTTAAGCTAGCTAGGAATATATTAATATAATATAAACATTTCATCTGTCTTCGTCGAACTTTGGCGTTTGTATTTCTGTCTGTAAAATGCTTAACTCTTTTGTAAAACGTCTTTAAAGATTTAAGCTTAAATCTTTGTTTCTAACTATTGCATACATGAGGGCCGATGCAAAATACCTCCATGATGGGCAGAATGAAAGCAATTGTGACATCTAGTAAAGTAAAGGAATGCGCAAGAGCAAATACTTCATAGACACTGCCGACGGCTCAACCGTCGGACGCGGGACGGCAGTTTGTAGCATTTGTCTAAATTATTTAAGGATAGAAAGTATCTTGAAAAAGGATTCTTCAGAGAATTATATTTTGGCTGATTTTGGGGGCGGAGTTTGTCGCAGAATCGTCATACACCATCACATAGCTTGACTACCAACCTAGAGCGCCGTAGAAACCCAAAAAAAGCGAGATTAGGTGACGAGAATATAGAACATTCGCTTCGTCCTGATTTTTCCGCGGAGCTAGAAGAGATGTTAAGACGCCGATACGCGCAACTGGGGATTATCGTAGCGGACAACGAATCCGGCACCTCTCAAGGCAAGATCGAACTAAGCCTGTTCCTCTATGTATGTTGGCAACGTTTGCTATAGCCGAAGGAATACGAATGGCTGACAAAAAGCCAACGGTGACGACACCATTCAGTCGACCAATGTGTGGGGAGAGGTTGCGTAGATAGTATTTTAGTGCGTGACTTAGGCTGTTTATACTTATGGCAAATTGATAACAATCAACATATTTTTGTGTGTGAAATTTATAATATCCCAGTGGCAGACAAGGTCTCACCAGTCAGTTATGTTAAGGTGCAGCACAATCAAGCTGATATTTATATTCGTCTAGCCAACTCGATCATCGACTCTTGCAGGTATGGACTACCTCACTCAAACATCATGAATCGATGCTAGGCCGATCGTTGATAATAAAATCCTGCATTATAAATTAGATTACTAACAAGTGATGTTTAATACTCCTGTCAAGCGCCTTAAGTGCAGATCGAAGAGCACGCCACTCGACTTTGAATGACACTTTTAGTCGAGCACTGAGATCTGCTGGCTTTCCGTGTGTACTAGAACCTCCGGGTCTATTCAGGGACGACGAAAAAAGACCTAACGGTCTCACTCTATTCTCTTTTGAGCGTGGGCGCATACTTGTTTGACATGCAACTGTAAGCGACTCATTGGCAACTTCGACGGTCGGTGTAGGTGCGAACCAGGCAGGTCATGCTTCCAGGTTAGCAGATGCTACCAAATGCAGAAAATACTCTGACGTTGGTTATCCGCATCAATTTTGACCGCTGGCATTCAAAACAATGAGACAACACACATTGTCGAAATAGGCTAATCCTTGGTTAGAAAACCCGTGACTACACGTTCACGTGGAGACAACTGTTTAATTCAAGATGCTAACATAAACACAACGTTATATAAAGAAACCTTACTTTAATACCGCCTTGAAGCAAAATTTAGAAAAACAGTGATCTAGAGAATTCTGAATCGTTGAAGCAGACGGTATTTGCCAGGGTAGACTGAATTCAATTTAGCAACGCTGACGGAATTGGGGGCAGGCGTACAGAGGCCGTCGCCACGTGTAGCTTCACCCACAAAATAAGCGAAGGGCAGGTGGAGAAGAAGGAAATTCTTTTTTAATAGACAGGAAGTCGCTTGGGATAAAGTAGAAAGCCATAAGCTTTACATCACTGGCCAAATACCTCTGTGTCGCGTGAATTAGAGTCCCGTATTACTGAATGCGAGCAATCTAAAAAAAAAATACTTTTTGGGCTGAACCTCAGGCAAGATTTAACGTCCACGGGGCTGCTTTTCGCATTGCTTCATTGATGGACTCTCTAGATAAGTCCTGGTGTGCCTACTGCGTCATCCGCTTGCAGCTTATGTAGATTTCGTATCGTCTTCTTTGGCTACGTCTCGCTCAAGGTTTTGCACCTGGCTGAAGGCCCCCTGAAGCTAACCTCTACCAAATTTTCTGAGTTTTATTCAGCAGAAGAAAGTAGCAGCAGAACAAGGCCTAATTTTTCTGAATGGTACGTCTCATGAACAAAATAAATATAATAGGAATAAATATAAACATTTTATGGCAATGAGATTTTCTTTTCAGGAGAATGGTAGCATGATTCAGTTTAAATTCTAAATAAAGTGAGCGAGCACTAAATGTCCTTACCACTATGTGAAAAAATTGCAAAATTAATACCCACGAATTTGGGAGGTTTACACTCCGATGAATTAAGTAAAAGTTTGGGTACGTAAAACGAGTATCGATCGCTAGTCCACATCAATCATAAGTAGTACACATCGCAATCCGACTTAGGTTTGCGTCCTGGGGTCCCAGATTAATTAACAGCTCGCGGCCGCATTTAACACGACGTCCAAGAAAATGTTCTACAAGAAAAAAAAGCGATTTTCTACACCCATTAATGATCTTCATCAACATTATTCTCTACATCAATGGCGACCACGCCAGCCATCTCAATGAGCCAACGAAGTGTCTTGACACGTGCTCAGCGTCCACTCCCTTTCTCCCTGTATTTATCTCGCTCCTCTTCTCTATGATTCGTCTTTACATATGAGCACACGCCGCCCGGCAGTAATCTTCAGATCGATATCATGCCTAGCGTGTCTACAAGACTACAAACACAGAGTGTGCGGCACCACACAGACATCTACCAACCAACGAACGCTCTCGTTCCACATTTTTCGGACTGCCATGAGATTTCATCGAATATCGGCGTCTATCAGAAATCGATTGATCATCGATTCTTGATGGACAAAGCCACAAACATACCACCACTATGTGCTACAACTATTCTATTGTTGCTAACTGACGCGTAGATCTGAAGAATAAGCTTATACCCCGCCGCATCTGCGTGCAGCTACGTGGTCAAATGTTTTTGTCTCTGTGACTTTAAACATATATATATTTATATACTAATATATATATATATATATATATATATATATATATATATATATATATATATATATATATATATGCCCAACCATACATGCAGCCGTTCTGGAGTTCCGGCAATAAATTGAGAAATCTATGACAAGAAAACAAGCCGTGGTGGCCTCCGGACGCTGGTCACAATGCGAGGCTTTCGCCACGCTTGTGTTTAGGCGTGCGTGTTCGTGCAGTGAGGCATACGTAGAGGCAGGCATGTGCAAGAGCCACAATGTTGGCGGGCCGCCCTCGATGGGCAGTGTTTTAATGACGTGCACGAACACAGAGTCGGCGGTACACCGGGATGGGGGAAACGCCAAACGGGGTGATATTGACCGAGGTGTCATTCGCTTTGCAATCCCGGCTTGTTGGCCACGCAAGGCACGCTACACACTGCCATGCACAATTTCGTGAAGTGCTGCTACTACCGAAGGAGATATATACAAATATATATATATATATATATATACATGCGCAGTCGCCTAACGATACGCAAGCTCATACCTCACGATCGAATGACCTAACGGCGCACTACGGGGAGCTGGTCAAACGACCATGCGAAATGTCGTGTTGCTTGGGCCTTGGGCGTGCTAGCGTAATCAGAACTTCAACCCAGTAAACACGAATACATTTGCTATATATACTGTATTATAAAAAATAGATTTATATATATATATATATATATATATACATACGGATATATACGGATGACATTCATAAGTACCACTATAAACGCATTGCTAGTACCAAAGATATATTTCTGGAAGAGGTGTTATCTTTTGTAGATTTAGTTTTAGGTATTTATTTAGTCTTGTCCCCTGTTTTACCTTAGTATATGGAGATCCCCACGTGGTCGTAACGTACAATGCAGTAAGTTACAGTTGGCGCAGTTCGGCGATGAAAGTGTATCTACCCAACATTACTGTTACACCCTGAGTACAAATCGGCTGCTTTTTGGATAGACATTATACATTATACGTACCCTCTTCCAAGACGCCTTGAAGATCGCCAACGTCCTCGCACTCGACTACAAACAGATTCTCAGCATAGTGACCTTTGCTTTTATTCCAGCGTACTTGAAGAGTCTTCGGTGATGGGTTTAGCAGGTCCAGGACGTGCTCTTTGTAGATCTCCAGATAGGATGCACGTACCACGTATGAAGTGTCCTGGCAAAGGCAATAAGCTGGCCATTGGGATAGTGATCACGTTGATTTGATGCTCTATGTATGCATTAGTTAGTCTGTATAATCTACCTGTCCTCAGCACATTAAGGGGATTGGCAATGGACTTTCACATAATGTTTATTGCAATTTAATTAATTGCTTATTAGTTATATATATGAGAATACCATTATGGCTATTCCATTTTTGTTGGACATATATATATATACATAAATGCGATACCAATATTACCCTAATATTTATAACACAAATAGTTATTTACGATTTAATTCCATGTTTAATTTGTCGTAATGGGGTATTTTACGGTGAAATCATTTATATGGCTATTACCCTTCACTGATTCAAGGTATGCTTTCACCATCACGCTTCAGAGGTATTTCCACTAGCACTACAAGCAAATTAAAGTTAAACTATGATGGTTCTTGAAAAAGAGGCAAGCCACATAAAACAATCATAATATTCGATAACGATTACTGCAATACGTAATACTGGTCTACAGGCAATTTATATATAAAAAATGTGTAGACGTAAACATTATGTCACACAGCTGATAACTGTTTGAAGATCCTGACTAAGAACATATAACGAAATTTGCAGTGATATTTTTGTTCGGTTCGGCAAATCTTTAGAGTAGGAAACGTATCATCAAGTCATATATATATATATATAATCTATATATATATATATATATATATCTATATATTATATCTATCTATATAATATATTATATATATATAATAATATATATATATATATTATATATATATATATATATATATATATATATATATATATATATATATGAAAATTCCGCGAGCTTGTCTTGGGCACTCCAGACGTAGTGGTTTCTACCAGATGATACGATAACTAGGTAAAGTTAGGGCTTAGTCTGTTAACGAAATGTTGACGAAGTTTGAAAAGGCATGCATATTTCTAAATACATAAGGTACGGGAGACAAGGAGATTCGGTCGATAACATAGACACTGTGTTAACTGGCGTCCGCCGGCGTACTGAGACCTGCCTTTCTTTGTTTGAGCTCATTGAAAACGTAGGCAAATGCCAGTTGGATCAGACCGGGGTGGGCATCCTTGCCTTTCCGTCCCATCGACTCTGTGCCCATCATGGTGTAGGTCTTGCCGGCTCCAGTTTGTCCGTACGCCATAATGGTCGACGCAAACCTGGTGAACAACCACAGTGCCAAATTCAGTACGACGTATGACGTTGAGGTATCAAACTACAACAGCTTTAATGTACGCGATTGTTGAGGAACGAAACATCCAGATAATGGAAAACAGTTCCTTGTAGTATCAAACATATTTATAATGCAAACATATAATAGTAAGTGTGCTTACTGGCAATAAAGCATAGCTTTTTCTACAAGAGTGTAATCAAAAATAGTTTTGTTGAACGTGCGGACAGTTTTTACGGTCGATAAAAAATGATACATTTACTCTAGAATGCTATATTCTTTTAGGAATATTAAGTGGGCCGTTTTTGTTTTGAAATACGTAATTATAATTATTTCGCGCGGCGTGCATGCAAAAATAGCCTCCCAGCGGACAGAACATGCGTTGTTTTTGACTGTATTTATTCGATAAATGAGTTTCTACACATGTAAATATATAAAACGCGTTTATATTTACCCGTCAAGTGCTGCATCGCAAAGGCGTTTAACTCCGCAGTACTCAAAACATCTTCTTGAGTCGCTTCAGGTTCGAAGACAACGCTAAATGTGAACAGCTTGGTTTGAGTCGTCTGATCTTCATCCACCTATAATCGATGTATAAAAAAGAAAATCAGTAATAACCTTAATATAACGTCAATCCAATTCCAACTTGTAGATGTATATAAAACCTAGAATCGTCTAGAAAAGCATCTCTTCTTTCTTCTTCATATATATATATATATATATATATTATATATATATATATATATAGGAAGCTATAACTAAATAGGTTGCCATCTAAAATACCGCGATAGAAGAATAAGCTTTAAAGAATCAAAGCACAGTTGAAGTTTATAATGGATAATCAACTAAGCTTATGTGTCGTATGACGCTAGAAAGAAAGCAGCATGACCCATTCCGTAGCACAATCGTGTGGCAATATTAAAGCGCAAATGATTCCGGAAGGTAAGTGGTAATTGCAGTGACTCTTGCTGATGATTCCAGAGTTTCAGGGTGTGGAACAGAGTGCAACATAGACAAAAAGACACAGGTCTCATAAACTCTAATGATTAAATAATTTTTTTTATTGATAAACTATTTTAATTGTAATGTACGAGTATATGCATGTACCACTTTGTAGGTTGCTATGGGCTACAAAGGCATGGAAAGAAGTCCTTTGAAACCCATAGGACCTGACATTCGTCCATGAATGTGAGCGGCACTAGTAATTAAGAACCCGGAATGTTATCAATGCATACCGCGTCCGCCCTTTTTAAGATTAAAGTAGAACCATTAGCAACATTCGGTATATCATTTATATGAGAAAAATTAGGAGAGGCAGATCTACAATTACTAGTTAGAGTCAGATTTTTTGTTCATGAAAAGGGTTTGGAGTTAGCCATTTCTTGTAGGAATAGAATAGTTCAAAATTTAGACGAGGGGCTCTGTTGACGCAGGAACTACAACTTAGATGGGGTTTACCTAAGCCGAGAGCGTTTGAGGCCTATACTATGAAGTAGACGGAAAAGTAAGATACATCAGCATAGAAATATATACTGCAGTGGCGATGACAGTCACGGCCTGGCGAGCAGTCGGATTTAAGAGCAGACATTTAACTACGGCGCTTGCGGCCCACGGGTTTCATCACGTGTTATGCAACACGGAAGAATTCCACGATCCTCAGAAGTGTTGCAGGTGCACGAGGTGTGCTCTGGCTAGTGTGACAGATACCACGCCGCAGCATGTCCAGAAGTTCAGTCAATAGCTGAACTAGCAAGGTGAAAGAAAATCCAGTGATGTGTTGGTGTAAGCACCAGTTGTGTCTGATGAATATGTTTATAATTTACCCAACCTGGGTGTTAAAAACATAATTTGTCGGTTAAATGCACCCACTGCTGTTATGTTCTACAATATATTCTCAATTAATCGTTTTTTGCTCTCTCTTGACACTGCGGCCGTGTTCCTAATCATAGAGCATCCGCTTCATGGTCAGTGAGGCGGCCTTTCCAATGGTGGTAGCGTGGGAGGGTGGGGAGACGGAGGAAGACATATGACCACGATACATCTGTTTCACCCTCGTACCCCCGATGGCCTCGCCCCGCCCCCTAGTAAGAATGGCAGATGGCGTGAAACTTGACGCCCAAATTCTAGTGGCTTGAAATAGACGAGGGTTGCAAACAACTGGGAGACACGGTGGGGGATGAATATCAAATAATTAGCATACTCTCTACAGCATGCGAGAAAGCTGCTCCCTCACAACACCATGGGAGCCGCCACCCTCCTAATTACTGGTGGAACAAAGGGATCGCAGCTGCCCGCAGGGCTTGCATCAGGCTAAATAGGATTTTCACGAGAACACGCAGCTGGTTAACGCAAAGAAAACGACGGGTGGGATTTTACGGGGAGCGAGAGACCGCAAGAGCTGAATCCCAATTGGCGGAGTACAAGGCTGCTCGATTGAGACTCCGAGGACTCATCGCCAAAAGTAAAGCCCGAGCGGAGAAAGAGCTGATAGACGCGGTGGAGAGCGACGTATGGGGCCTGCCGTACCGAATAGTTATGGCCAAACTCCGGAGACCTCCCCCGAAACTCCCCCCGGATGTGCTGCGGGAGACTGTAACCGGTCTTTTTCCGGCACAGCCGCGGAGAGAAAACGAGGAGTTCTCGGTCACCCCGGAAAACATTCCGGAGGTGACGCTGGAGGAGGTCGAACAAGCCCGGATTCGGTTGGCAACCGGTAAAGCGCCCGGCCTAGACGGAATTCCCCCAGAGGTAGCGAGGCTACTGGTCAAAAGGTGGCCTAAGGTCTTCCAAGACCTTGCCAACAAGCTTTTGAGAGAGGGGAGATTCCCGAGGCTGTGGAAAAGGGCAAGCCTGGTTCTAATCCCCAAACCCGGGAGGAAGACGGGGCCTTCGGCTTACCGGCCCATATGCCTCATTGACGCCATGGGTAAGCTCCTGGAGAACGTTATAGTCAAGAGACTAAACGACGAGATTCAGGAAAAGAACGCCCTATCAGATGCCCAGTACGGCTTCCGGAAGGGCAGATCCGCATTAGGGGCTCTAAAGAAGGTTCTGAAACGGGCGGGTGAGGAGACTATGAAGACCCCTAAAACAAGGGGATTCGTGCTCCTGATCCTCCTGGATGTCAAAAATGCCTTCAACACAATGAATTGGAAAGTAATTGTGGAGGCGATGAAGAGGAAGGGCTTTTCCCTCTACCTCCGTCGAATGATTTCATCCTACCTGGATGACAGAGGCTTGGTTGCAGGGGGGCAGGAGTACGAGGTTACTGCCGGAGTCCCACAGGGCTCGATTCTAGGACCCGTGCTCTGGAACATAGCTTACGACGGGGTGCTCGAGATCCCAGGTCTCCCGTATGGGGTGGAGACGTTGGCGTACGCCGATGACCTTGCACTCATGATAACGGCCAGGACCGAAAGAGCCCTGGAGAGCGCCGCCAATGAGGCCTTGTCAATGGTGTCCGAGTGGATGGAGTCCCATCACTTGAAACTGGCACCCGACAAGACGGAGGCGATGTACCTAACAGGCAGAAAGAGGACGACCGGCATTAACCTCGTGATGGCGGGCCACCCGATAGAAATCAGAAAGAAGGTAAAGTACCTTGGGGTCATGCTAGACACCGGACTGACCGGATCGGCACACGTTAAGTACGTGGCCGAAAAGGCCCAAAGGGTCTCCCTGAACCTGGCGCGGATCATGCCTAGGGTCGGTGGGGTGGCTGAGGTGAAAAGAAGGCTCCTGGCCTCGGTGGCCGAATCAACGGCGCTATACGCAGCCCCAGTCTGGGGGGACATGGCAATGCGGACGGCGAAAAATAGGGGGGCACTAAGGTCGACCCAACGAACGCTGGCAATCAGGGTAAGCCGGGCGTATCGAACAGTCTCGACCGAAGCTCTCCTGGTCCTAGCCAAAATGCTGCCATGGGACCTCCTAGTGGCTGAACGAAGTAAAATGTATCTAGACGAAGGTCTGGATCTCACCAGGGCCAGGAGTGCCACCATATCGGCCTGGCATGAGGAATGGGCGCAGGTAAGACCCGGTGTGACCACAGGGAGCTGGACCAAGAGTCTGATACCGGACCTCAGGGTATGGTATGACCGCCGACACGGGGAGCTTTCCTACTGGACGACTCAGGTTCTGACCGGACACGGCCAGTTCCAGAGCTACCTGTCAAGGATCAAGAAGGCCATCAGCGATATCTGCGTACTGTGCGACTCTGGAGAAACGGACAACGTAGAGCATACTGTTCTGCGGTGTGATGCTCTCAGGGAAGCACGGGACGCAGCACCAACCGCTGTGAGGGGCCGACCCATCAAGGAGGTGGTCTCCCATATGATGACTTCGGCGGAGGCATGGAGGGAGGCGACGAACTTGTTCGACGCTGTTTTGACACTCAAGACAGCCAAGGAAACGGCCAGGCGGGAGAGGTTTGAGCGGGTCTCTCGGGAGAGTGGTCGAGACGAGGAGCCGAGGGAGGGGGGGAGGGGGTGGGGAGCAGCCAGGCCCTCATGGTCTCGACGCACCCTCACAGGACGGATTACAAAATGGCATCCCCCTATCCAACCGCAGGTAGACATGCGGGATGATAGTCAGGGATAGAGCTGATTGAAGGAGAACGGCAGGGACGCCTCTCCCACGGTTTCGATGTAATGCCAAAGTAATACCGAGCCTGGGGGGGTGGGGAGGAATCCGGGTTTAGTGGGTTTGCGAGTCTCACACTAGTCACGCAGGCTGCTAGTGGCGCATGTGCATCATGCATTACCGAAACCTCCCAGAACAAAAAAAAAAAAAAAAAAAAAAAAAAAAGAGCATCCGCTTACACTGGAGCAGTACAACAAGAATCTGCCTTTTAAGTTGAATAGCGAATCGAACAACTACTTTTTTTGATTTTTTTTAGGGTTTCCCGTAAGGCTATTGCCCGTGTACGTTTTTTTCATGTCATGGCTAATTTTTAATCGACTCCGGCATTTACCTTGTCTGAATTGGAAACCATGCAAGCCAATTTAAGAGCGGCCGGTCTAAGTCTCGAACCCAGTCCTTCCGAATGCAAGGCAGAGGCTTTGCCACTAAGCCATCTTGCTCGGATAAGGACAGTGAGTTCGGACTATATATATATATATACATTCCCGTGGATGCCACAAATTGCTCCGCAAACTATTAAAGTCGACGTTTAATTGTTGTTTTTCGTTGGGAAAACACGATCAATGTATACGTTTGCATGTATTTATTACAAAACAATCATTACTATTACAAAATCGAAACATTACAATTGTTTGACATTTATACCTTTCAATGTGAAATAGTACTAAGAAAAGGGAGCAACCCTTCATCTGCCGCCCCAGACAAACATGACTTAGTTTCACGCCAAACTTAGCAAAAGAGGCGTCATCTATCACTCGCACATATGTCGACGATCTTTTTGCGTTTCTCGCCGTTACTTTGCTGGCCCCCAGTGGCTCCATCTGTGGAGTCGAGTGCTTCGCTTTATTTGACTTTGAGAGCTTTAACCACGTGCACACAGACGCCTATACACACACACACACCCCTAGTCTGTGGAAAATCGTGGCCAACGCTGCCAGTTTTAGAGGCTAGCTAGAGCACATGCTATGCTCTGTTGGCAATAGTTGCCAGAACGGTCTGAAAGTCGCCGCCCAAATGCCATTGACCCCTTGATCCACACCGAGGATGTCGACAGGTAAGCACTCGCTACACGCTCGTCACATATGCGGGCGGCATATAACCACAACTACTACAAACTGCTACTGGAACAACCGCGGCCTGTCGTAGAAAATAAGGTGTTCCCGGGCTTCCGAGCTCACGGAGCAAGCCACTGCCGGCTGCCATCTCCGTATGTCCATCTACGTGGGCCTGCGTGTGACGTTTGTTGTCGCTTCTCGGGTTTAGTCGCCACGTTCGATTGCCTTTCAATTCGTCTTTAGCCGATCTTTCTTGTGTAGTCGCAATTTTTACTAGGGCTTCTGCTGCTGCTGCTGCTGCTGCTGGAGTCGCTGCCGTTATCTGCTTTTACGCCTACGAGACTACCGTTACTACGACGAGTTATGTAATTGCTATCTGACACTAGCAGTTGCCCTGTCGCTGCGCGTTGACGCATCGCTTTAGTCCGATATAGTCCGTGTTATCCATGCTGTGCTAGTGTGGAGGAGCGGAGACGAAGCTGTCCGAGTACAGAAGGTTGCCCCAAGAAGACATGAAGTACTGCCCCGTCCCACGAATGGCAGCACCAGCCTTTATGCTGGCCGTAAAACAAGCGTTGTCGTCGTCGTCGTCATCATCGTCGTCATCGTCTCTAATTCTAACATCTAACGAATAGTAGCTGTAACAACAGTAGCAGTTGTAGGCGTAACCAGCCATTCAGCGGCCGAAGATGACGCGCTGCAGAACTTCCTCAACAAGTACAATGCCGAAACCATACTTCATGACACCGAACACATCAGGGAAGACTTGAAAGACCTCGTCAACTTCACCCAGCATGGCAGCTTATCGGAGGAGCAGTCCGTGTTCTACGTGATGCGGATGCATGATTTCGACAACGACAACCTGCTTGACGGCCTCGAGCTGATGAAGATGCTATGGCACTCACACGGAGTACACGCCCCTAGTGGTGAGGAACTTTCCGTTGGCCACCTGGAGGCGGGCGTCGATTCGTTCTTGAAGCTCGACGACAATCAGGACGGCTTTATTAGCTTACGCTGAGTGGATCAACGCCGTAAAAAGACCTAAGCTCTCAATATAGATCTCACAGTAGACTCGGTCGCCCACATCAATGCTCGGTCAGATCGCGGCATGTGCCGTCATTAGACCTAAACTTCTACCTGATTGCCATAATGAGAAGGAGGCCGATTGTGAACATAGGTGAAATTCGCCGAAGTGTAGTAATGTTGCTGTAAGTGTGTGTGTGTGTGTCGTCGGCTGTAACTATCACGTGTGTATTTGATCGTTTGTGCCATGCATATAATGCATGATTTTGTATCTTTAAAGTGTGTTAGTTCGAAATGTATCTATTAAACGCATTCTGCCAAGGAAATACAAGAAAGTCGAACGTCGCACTGAATTCAAGCTGCGGCTGCGTAAAAAAGCGGATAGACCGAGCAAATCTTCTCCAGTGTCGGTCACCTTCACAACTGCACCTTCGTTAGCCATTATAAAGCCCATGGAGCGAAAACTAAGGCATCTCTCAGTATATATATATATATATATATATATATATGTGTGCGTAGATAAACATAACGCTATCTAGCTAAAGTGGAAGCATAAAATAATCGGAGTAGTTTCCGAAAAGCATAATCGGTAATCCTCTATATATATATATATGTTTTTTTTTCTTTTGTTTTATACAAACTGCAGATGTGTAGGGCCTAGACAATGCCCGAGTCTAGGCCTTTGTAATAAGTCCATATCGCCATATAAGAACTCCAGTACGTTTTGCCTCGTCTAGAAATGGCAATACATGCGTACTTCGATCCGCAGATGCGTCGTAGAGAAGTCGCATTTGCTGTTCGCAGCAACCAACTCGTATTGATCTAGCTTGGTTACCCGTTCGCGAGCTAGTGGCTTCTCCTTGTACTGTTTACCATAATGGCCATGCGTCGTAGGTTTCATACCGCACCCACAGCTGAGAGACATAACCTAATGGGTTGTTCGTAATTGCATATATTGGTATTACCTATAAATGTACATATCTTGCATATATAATGACTTGCTTTATTTAATGCAAAATCTACACGTCTTCCACGTCTTGTAACGAATCATAGCAACTCCAACACAACGGATCAGGACAATCAAGGCATTGTGTATTAGCCATACTGGGGCATCCAAGCAAAATTGGTACTCCCAAGCAATATATATATATATATATACATATATATATATACGCTTCATCATGGAATTAACTCCAGAGAGTTTGCTATCCAAACTCCACACAAGTGCTTTTTATGTTTACGAGGGAATCAAAACACCTGCGCTGCTTATATAGATATACATATATGCACTTGTTAATAATTTTAATAAATACGCTGTGTCTCCCCTTACTGATGTTAAGTTCTAAACTGCTACTGTAACCCTGGGAAAATGAGTCAATTCTTCTTGACATTTCAATCCTTTCGGCGTCGATTTGTGCGACAGGCAAACTCATGCGCGCGCCATTTACATAAGAGGTGGCCCCATAATGCACGCCGCAGTACATATATATATATATATATATATATACACCATTTACCAGGGGCACTTGAGGTCTATTGAAGTTACAAAAGCCGGTTATTGTATACCTAGATAGGTTAATGTATGTAGGTATATGTCATGTGTCTGCTAAGTTAAATGCCTGAAACTGTTAACAATAAGTCGTCGCATAGGACGCGTTTTGCTTACGCAATGTTGCTAGTGCCGCGTTTATTTCGCGTACAGCGCAATTACTGTTAAGCAGTAATCGTTTTGTGTAAGAAAAAGAACTTGCTTTGACCATTCCCTTAAATGCTCCGTTATTTACCATCCGCAGACTAGTTTCATTTTCTATACGTGAAATCCAAATTGAACAATGCTGTTTTGACTTGATTTCTGAAATTTATCGGGACGTAACGCTCTAAAAGGATTTCATGAGAGGACGACCACTAAGCTAGCTAGAGAATTGAAATGCGCCACTCTTCTTATACGTATTTGTATTGTGCAAGTCCTAATACTTAGTTAACGTAGTACATATTCTGTTAAAGCGATGCCATTCACTAACTAATATATATATATCTATCGTTGGCCTAGTCGGTTCTAATCCTCTCAGAATTCAGGCAGTTTAAAGGGTGTTTAAAGGAAGGGTTGGTGTATTATCAGAGACACGAAAGTGAAGGTTCTATTTATGGAAATGAACTATGTATTTACGGTTTCTTTTACCAATACGTTTCAGCAAGTTAACTAAACGTTGCCCTTAATGCATTAACGATTTAACGACAGGAAATAAGTTATTTACAGCTAGTTTGGGAAAAGCTCCGGCTGCACAATAAAAAGCAATTGTTTTTGACTCCGCGCAGAATAGTACAGAAAATAGTAAAACCGAGAAGTTTGATGATTAGCTTAACATTGTGTAAACTATTATTTCTGTAATAGAAAAATTAAGAAAAAACATCTGCATCACTATAATAAATCATCATGATCAAACGTTTTTCTTAATTCGCGGGACGAACTAATACCAACAATTTCAATCCATAGCATAACAAAAATGGTAAAAGTAACACTCCAGATAGAATTAAGCAATAATATTGCTAATACTAAGGTCCTTACTACGCACGAGAACTCAACAAATGTTAACTTCGACTCCACTAGCCCAGACTGATTTTACGTGTCCGCTCATTGTTTGCCAACATTAAGCTTTGCATTAACTTTATATTTCAGTCGAGCGCAATATCTAGGTGAAACTGCGGTGCCAGAATGCAAACAGTTTTGTATGTGCTTGAGATTGATTGTATATACGACGTGATTAAATGAGGACCTAATGCTGTGGTAGTACTAGTAGTAATGCTCGTTGATGCATGTCGTGAAAACATACCAAGATTTGCCCTTCGCCGGGATACTGTAGACTGTGTGAGTCATTCTGGCGTTCTTCGATATCATTAATAGGCCGCACCCGAACCACCACGTTGATGTTGTCCGACGAGTCTCCATTGGAGACCGACGAGGTCTCAGGACTTCCCGCCGTCATCAGCGAGTCCTGCGATGAGGCCGTCGACGGTCTGCAGTTCACCGCAACAGAGAGAGTTTTTGTTAGTCTCGTCCAATTGAAACAGTTCCAGTGACCGACTTTCAGCTACTCTACTAAGGTAGGACACAAGTAGATGTAGTAGAGCAACAAGAAAAGGAGAGTTTACACAAAGTGCAGCAGACAAAATAACAAAATCCGATTTAACGTATTTCAAATGTATGGATTACTGTTTTTTTAGTTCTGATTTGATTGTTTTAACGTTAGCGCACGTCTACAACTCTTCTTTGCGTTTCTAGTATGTATTTGCACGTACGTTGCCATTTATGTGGCGGCTACTTGCTGGTCTTGTTTAAATATCTGCGACCCATGCGATTATGAGCGCCCTAACGTGGTCCTTGCCAACGTTAACGACGACGACTATCCGAAAGTAGGATACATGTTGTAAAAAGTCGGCTGAGCGAATAACAATAACGTTAGTGTCTAGAGTGCGAGTCACTACAACGTTTTTTATGCCACACCTGGTAATTATCATATCATAATTAGGTGCGCCGAAAGCTTTAAGGTAAAGTCACTCCAGTCAAGAAGTTGCTACCAGAGTGGGGACCCTGCAGGTGCTTCGCACGCTTAGCAATTTCCAGCATACAATAATCCTAGCGGCGTGCTGTAAGGGGCTAGTGCGTTAGTCATGATTATGGACCTACCGGGATGCTACCGGTTCGATTTCCGTTGTTTATCGAAACTTCTGATTGAAAATAGATTATAAACCATACCACAGTGAATCAGCTGCCATAAAAAAAACTGTCGGGGGACCTAGGAATCTTGACATGTCCGGCGCTCGGTGTAATGAAGATATGCCTCACTGCGATTCCAAACCAAACGCAGAAGACGGAAGATGGTCTTAAATTAAAACCAACCTTTTTAGATAATCTTTTTGATCCCACCACAAATAGTATTTTTTAAAGCTGCATTATGAAAACAAAAACGCCGCATAGATATACCGGTGAATATGCATAAGATGAATGGTACAGAGTTGTCAACATTTATTTTGTAGAAATTGGAGTCATCACGAGTTGTGCAACGATTGTTTTTCCTTATTTACACTTCGGTGGTGCACTTGGTTATTGTGCTTGATCATTTCACATTGCTGTCACAAAGAATTATTAGAAGTTATTGCAAAAGTGCACAATTCCTTAGAAATTAGCCCTTCCACCGGTCATCTGTGGTCTCTCCCCTGTACATCTTGCCAGAGAACAACTATTGCTCTTGTTGACAGGCCACAGTTTTTCAGCACCAACAGATACAAAATGGTATAATTTCTCTAGCTCCGAATATTCGCTTTGCCTTTCTGCAATATCATGCTTCGCGATCTATCCAGGCCTAACTAAGCTGTGATGCAAGTCGGTGAAAACAGACGTGCCTACAGCCGTTACATCTATGGCTGGTATTCAAAATAGTAGGACTTATAATCATGAATAAAATAATATGACTAATAATAGGCATCATTGAACATAGTTCACTATCAGACAAGAGTACTCTTAGTTCACGGATGGTGCTCCTGCTCTGCTAAGAGCTTTTTTGCCAAGAGCCCTATGATCCCACAATGTGGGGAAAGGCAGTCCTGGTGGCTGTTAACCATTAGAGCCCACGGTGCCACCGGAAAGCTTTGCAAAAAAAAGGTTTGCACATGAAAGCTAATACTTTTCTAGGTATATGTTACGCATAAGACACTCGCGAGCTAGACTATTAGAACTATACTAGAACGTGTGCTTATTTCTCTTACCGTTAATAATATATGTAGACAGTATCTAAGATATTTTAAACAATTTAATTTCAATGCAGATATAGTAAAATACAATTCCAAGTAGGCGATGATCTTTTTAGTGTTTGCAGGCTGTATACAGGACACCATTTTTTTAGCGCTTTTCCTCGTCATTCAGGTTAAATCACATTCATTTGCGCGTAAGTGTTATAATTCGCTTATATTCGTAGGTTATTAGCATGCACGTTACTCTTTAAAAAATGAAAAAGTCCAAATTAATGATGTGAATGTCCCTGTTACGCGAGACTACTTATGACGCATTAATTATGACGCCGGCCATGTGGCACCAAAAATAGGTTCCAATGATTCATTTGGACCAAAAGCCGCACCAGCTATTATACATATTGCCTAGGGACTTCTACCTACAGGTGTTTCCGGACACTTTCGGCCAAAGGGGCAACTATTTTCAGCAAGTTCAAGAATAGTGTTCTCACATGGCCGGTAATGCCGACTGTAACGTGAATAAAGAGCTCTGCCATCATGTCCGTACAGACTTTCCCTTTTCAAGACAACTTTTCAATATTAAGCGTTCTTCCGTTGAGTAACGCTATATTTTGGATTTTATAGTCCTATCGTATATATATATATATATATATATATATATATATGGATTATTACTATTTGCTTGACTTGTATACCTAAAAATATATATATATATATATATGCAGTATTACTATTTGCTTGACATGTATACCTAAATACCTATGTCATTTTTTTGCATCAGGGGTGCTTAGTGTGGTAGCATACACATACCGTTAGAGTCTGCAACAGTCATTGTGGCAGCATGGTCGCTAACTTTTAGCGGTATAGTTTATCATCTATTCTCAATGAACATCGCTCAAAGAAAATTTGATCAACAACGAAAGATCGAACCGGCGATACTCCAATAGATGGTGGCGCAGTTGTCAGTCTCCTAACCACGCCGCCATTTAGGCCGCGCGCTATATATATATATATAATATATATATAAATATATATGCGTGACCCGTATACGGTTCATCAATCTTTTATAGTCATCTGGCAGTTAGACTATCGTTGTCATTCATTTACTTTTCCCTATTTGATTTACGTATTGTTGACGACGGCCCTCGGGCAGCCCCTGCCATTCTGCGATTACCACTGATGCTTCAGAAACATCGGCTCTTCCTGGCGTCACAGCCATTTAGCAAGCCACAGTACGGCAACTCGTTGACTAGGTACGTACAGGGCCTTACGCTAAATATCTGTATCACAGCAATACTAACGACAATCGCAACAATAGCAGCAACCTCGCGCCGTTCTTGTCTTTTATTTACACGAAAGGGTCGCGCCGTCTGCCCTACAAGTCTCGACTTAGTTCCAGGTCATGAGGTCGAGACGAGGATACGTAAGTGTATGTGCGCTAATTTTTGAACGCAAGCCTTGACTGGCCCCTCACATGCCGCCCCGGCTCCCAGCGTCGTTATTTTGTGTTCATGTCACGTAATACGCCCAGTCAACATCGGGGCGGCATCAGGCGGCAAAAACAAGAGCATCTGTGCTGCCATTCGTCACAAGATCGTATGACATGTAATAATAATAGCGGCGAATAGAAACAAATCCAGAGATGTAGAAAGTTGTCGCTTTCGTCGACCATCGCTAAAGATAACGGCGTATTCCGTGAACAAATAGCAGGATAGGCGCTTGCTTTGTCAGGCTCGGTTTATCCCGGCTATGTTCCGTCAGCCATTGCCTTTTTGACGAGATACTATAAAATACAACAAGCAGTGTTTGACTTCTCAATATGCCCTTGCGGACAACAACACGTCAACCAGCATGATTCTACTGTCATTCGTCGCATCATACTGCGGGCTACTTTATTTTGAGTATTCCACGTAAGCCATAAGCAGACAAACAAATTTCTAAAAACGCTGTAAACGCATTTATATATATATATATATATATATATATATATATGTAGTATATATAATATATATATATAATATATAATATATATATATATATATATATAATATATATATATATATATATATATGTATATATATATATATATATATATATATATATATATATATATAATATATATATATATATATATATATAATATATATATATATATATATTGAACTAAATCAATAGCGCTATAGCTTGGTCGATGCGCTACGTCCAGCGCTCAAGAAACTGCTGCCAAAGAGGATAGCATAGTTCTGGTCAGATCGGCTGTACCCCGACACCAACCAAGTACTTTCTCGCAGAGAAGTCCTATGCGACCTTACATTTCGTGCTAGAAACCTACAAGCTCATGATGATTCACCGCCAACTGAATTTGCACGATATAGGCGCAGAAATAAAGATAGGCATTAGCTATGGTGCAGTAAATCAAATATTGTATCAGCATATAGTCTTTCAATAACTACAGCAACGTGGTTACCGCGTGAGCTAACAATTGCTAGCAAACACTAAAACTATTACAATTACATCGCTAAGATAGAAAACGCTTATTCTGATATAAGTTAACAATTATTATAAGCGGCGTTACAACATTGTGAACATTATTAAATAGATTATTTGCATGCTGAGAAACGCATCCAGTATGTAGTGAAATTTTAAATACATACATGTATCATATAATTATTTACAAGCTATAGTGGTACTCCGAAATGATTAATTATTCACAATTTGATGGATGTCACAGTCCATAAAGCAAATGTTTTATAAACTGAGATGGAGCTTACAATCGTTTTTTAATTATTGGCACGTCACGATAGTGGGAGGCCATAGGGTTAGCGTGCCGGAAACGGTAGGCTTGGACTGCAGCGTAGAATAATCACGAGTTTGTCGACTGAGCGAGCCTCGTTAGACCAGTGGTCACGACACCGGTACAAACTAACTGGGAAAACAAAACTGTTTATATATATATATATATATATATATATATATATATATTATATATATATATATATATATATATATATATATATATATATATATATATATTTATATATATATATATATATATATTTCTTTCTTGATTGGACCGAGTAATGCCATCCTGACAACATAGGAGCCCCCGGAAGCGATTGAGTAAGAATAGACACATACCATGCCAATATGTATATGCATTTTCAATATATATATATATATATATATAAACCATTAATAGACTGGAGAACACATTCTGCAAAGAATAGTTTGGATATTTTTGAGACTAACATTTTGATTGCACGTTTTGCATGATCATGGGTATTTGCTTGAGCTATTCACTGTGACCATTCTTGATTTTTCTTTAAATAAATGCGAATTTAAAAGGTTTACCCGGGATAAAGGCTTTCAAGCACGCACGTCGTGGACGCTAAAAAGAGTGCTGCTATTGACGTATTGTCAAGCAATTTGTTAATGCCACACCGAAACAGAAGTTTCGTCAGAAAATCTGTGTGATCCTTCAAAGTGCAAATCAAAATCTTCGCACAAATCTGGTATAAGTGTTGAGATATAATATACCGAAGCTAGCCTACACGTAGTAATACAGCAGCAGAAACAAGATACTAATAGATGACCTAGTATCTGACTACCTCAAAATTTTGTTTATACTGAAAACTAACTAATGCACGCTTCTCCGGAACCGTCGCCTGCTGCATTGCCCGGGCGCCACGGCGCCCAACTAATTATTTACCAGCGTACACTGCTTATTTGGCAGCATGTACAAATAATACACGGTGTCGCCGTTGTACCATGCAGACAACGTTTTGTTATAGTTAATCTTATCTATAGGACTGTTTCCCATCGTATTTCCTTGCGCTTTATCTACTCATTAGGTGGTATTGAAGTAAATTGTCAGCTGAACACGAAGACTTAAGCCGCGGGACTCTTGCACGTTCACAACGTCAACAATGTGACGCATATACAACAGAAATAGCTAAAATATTGGCTATCGACCAAACACGGATTCTAAGAGTCATACTGCGCTGGGCCACAAGCGAGGCCCTGTTCATCGAGCTGCTGCAAAGTCGAGTAAAGCTATCAGACAATCTCAAAGCACCCGAAACGATTCGAATTGAGACTTATCGACTGGCATTCAACAAGTTTTGTTGAAAAAATAGCCTTCACAGGGTGAATTTAGCCTAAAAAAGCATGAGACTCGTACAGCATCAGGACGATAAAAAACATGATCTATCAACCTCTAGCTACTTCAGCATTTGTCGGCTTCCTACCTGCCTCTACCCTGCATATCGTAACGGATATCGAACAAACCATATGTAAAGGCTCACATGGGTATATTGCCCCAAAGGTGAATACCTTTAATTACTGTATAAATGTCATTCGTCGCCGACGAGTGAAGTAATGAACTAGTAAAGCCAGCACATGCGGGTTGCGGCATTTTTATATCTAAAGGCGTCTTGAACGGCCCGTTGTTTGCGTTTCTCTAACCGATCTGAAGGGTTTTAAACAACGTCCTACTTTTAACAATATAATTAGGCACAGTATTCGTCTGTATTGATAGCTTGGCCTTCTAGCAGTAGTAGCGGTAATGCACCCGTTGCTCTGATATCCTACCAATTGCACATCATGCCATTTTTGAGTGAGGCCCAGATTTAGCAGCATAGCAGTGGAGAAGGGAAGTACGTTATTTAAAAAAAATCTAGTTTTTAACCCTTGTATGTTTCATTCTAACATAAAGGCTGTAAAAACCAGTCGGGAGCTGCATAAGCATAACGTTATATAATCGGAAGGGGAAAGTTACTCAAGATCTACCTGTTCCGGGACGCTTCGCAGGATTTGTCATGTAAGACTGTTGTTCTTCTCCTGTTCGTGCAGGATGTTCGTAATAGTGCGGGCAATACCGACCCTGTCGTCGCATAACTTGATGATAAGCTATTTCAGCGTCTTGAGTATTTCGCCGTTTGCCCTAGGTTACCCGCACGCTGGAAGACCCACGCCAGACACCACAGGACTGCGCGTTTAGCTGTGCCTTCAGTTTCGCTATGGCGGAACTTGCAGAAAGGGGATGTTGATTTTTACGATTATGAGTAGGTAAGACGAAAAATCTCCGTCTCCGGTGAGGGCCTATGCTGCGTAGAACGCCAGCTCACTGTCTGTCCGATCCGCCCAGGTCTAATATCCGGACTCAAGTTCCTACACCGAGCGCTGCATAGCGTCGCTCTGTTGCTGGCTGCGGACAATGGGGTTCCCGACCACACTGAAGCCGCGACCAAAACAGACGGTATAGACGAGCTTTCCATCTAGTGTTTGTTTCTGAAAAGAGTACTTTCTTGGCCGTACTATAACGATGTCTTTACTTTTATTTGGCGCCGGTGTTAGGCTAGCTTTCTTCACCCAGCCCGCTACTTCCGCCTAGGCATGGTTGGCCCTTAGGTCCCAGTTGTTGGAGTAAGCGGGTCTGGACGTGCATTGTAAGGTAACCTGTGTACGTCAGAATTCTAATGTTTTCTAGGAGGTTGTCTAAGCGCAAGACGTTTTACTTTGCCAGGTTCCATAAGAGCGGACTCTAAAGCCAAGCTCTAGAATACCCCGTCCGTCATGCCAAATTATTGTTGAGCCATTGTTGACTATACGCGTCCCGCTTAGGTAGGCGGCAATAGTGCGGCCCGGGTAGAGCAAGGCTCTCTTATTGAGTAAGGTGGCGTGCCAGTTATGCAAATTGGCCTCTTTCTGTTTATAGGGGGACTAGGAACTGGGCAAACTGGTCTATAGAAGTTAATCCTTTTCGGCATGAGTACAGGACTTGGAAGCCAGACCAAGAGATCCGCTGCGGCGTATCCTTGTGTCTACGTTAGCTACTACATCATCGAACTCTTTTAAGAGTGCTTTCGTGGCCGAGACCGGAATGTAATCCGTGTCTTCCGGTCTTCAATCTTGCTCACGGCGGGTACTTCCTTTGAGGATAACCCTAGGATGTAGTTCTTGCCCGCTTTCGTTTCATACGGTATCCTGTTAAAGGGTTAACACTGGGGGCGAGCATGCATAAGCAGACCTTGGTTGACCACACTATGCTTTACAACATGTCGTTATAATCTTTAAGCGTTCCATTGGGGCCGCTGTAACATGAGTCAAATCCTGGATAATCCTATCAATGTCAATCTATGTGAAATTTAGTTATACAGATATTTTTGCGTCGTCTATCATCTTGTTCAGGCGGTTTAACATTTATATTGCTGATGAGGGAGAAAAGTCATCTAGTCCCTCTCTCGTGCCGCGTTAGGTGGGATGCACGACTTTGGTTATAGCTCTCTTAATCAGTCATTTAAGCGTTTGTAGACTCGTTGTCCGCTGTAGGCATGTTAGCCATGTAGTCTGGCCCCCCTAGGGCGTTACTCGGTGGGAATTCGAGGTGAGCTGTCAGGTCCGGGAAGGCTGAAAGGGTGACCAGGTCGCTTTGGCGTCTTTTAGTTTAGGGTCTAGGTCGTCCAGTTGGAAAAAAATGGCTCTAATAAGTAGTATACAATTATACAATTATGATGTTTATTATCACCTTTGTTAGGTACATTGTAAAACTTGTGTTAGTATACACATGACTGTTCCGTATTCAAATATACATCGAGGACAATCTCCTTTCCGATGTACTCATGATAAAATAATACGCTATTGGGACCCCTTCGTTAGAGCGAGACTACCTAGCGAAGTCACTCTTGGGCATGACGCTGCGTGCTACCTGGCGCAAAAGTTCCCGCACCTACTGCAAATACAGGTATCACACAGGGCATAAAAACCTAATGTTTCACAGAGAATGCGGTGATACCCATGAACCGCAAAACGTGTTACTATATGCCTAGTGGTCCTGTTAGGTCCCTTCCATGCGTCGTTGGTCATTGCACCCGTATCATATAATTCAGGGTCGATTTCTGCCATCTTCCGCTCCTATAAGCTAATGAACTCTAAGCAAGCTGAAGTAGTCGGAAAGTCGAAACGTCGTTTAAGATCTTCTATAAAAAGCGGCGTGTCATCCAAGAGGTAAACTAATCTGTTTCGTGTTGAGCGGTGCAGCCCCATGACACGTTTGAGAAATGCTGGCTCTTGACGATCGAGCACCTCGAGCTGCGACGCCGAAAGGTACTCCCAGATCACTTGAATTCCGTATGCAGCAACAGGTGCAGCTTTCATCTCGAACAAGGCCATTGCTGACTGTAGCGATAGCTTCGATGGCGTCTGCACCCCAACACTCGCAACCAAGGCTCGCCTGACCCTGTCCTTAAAGTGGTCTAATAAGTAAAAATTGGCAGAACGTAAGCGCCGGCCGGCATTTCTAAAAAAATCCACAACCCTTTTGTCCAACACACTTGCAATCTCATGAGCTTTCTGAATCATCATATGCAAGTTTACATTTATTAGAGTCTTAATGTAACCTGTACCCACTGTTTAAAGAAAACTTAACGGTTACGCGTCTTCAATTCTAAAGTTTCCGTCATAAGCTGTACAAACCATTTTTGAGCCTTGTGTTTTATTAAGACGTAAGAGCCGTATACTGCATACATTATATAAGCAGATTCTACAACATAGAGTCATTTAAACACAATGTAAAGTGATATTTGAAAAGTAACAGAAACCCTAAAACCTTAGATTACATTGGTAGACATGAGATATGTATATAAATCCAATCAGCAAATCCTATGAGATATTGCTTCCGAAAAGTATGTGTCGCTCCTAGATCGAACCCGCATTACTTCGTGCTTGCCGGCCATCTCCTTCACTCCGTTTCATTTATATATATATATATATATATATATATATAACCAATCCTGTAATGACTACAGTGTTACATTCTCTTAGAGCAACAGCTGAGACTTCCATCGACAGTTGGGGTCTCGGATTAGTTTGAAACACGAGATCTCCACATTTGCCACAATTACACCGCAAAAAATTGTACAGCCACTTGCAAGATGCTTGTCTTAGCAAGTGAATTAGGCGAATGTCTTAGCGAGTGAGCGATCGGATTATCGACGTTTGGGCTCATTTCATGGCTCGACTGAAACAAAGGCACACACATCGAGTGCACCCAGCAACTACACTTAATACTCAGTAAACTTCCCGTTAAGTCGGATAGCCTCAAAAATGCGGTTTAGTATAGTGTTGGGCATGTGTTGGATGACGTCCTGCGAGAGCTCGTCCCAAGCCGTCGCAATTGCTTCTTTTAGTTCAACCTTGTTTTAAATGTGTTTTCGCCGGTGTAAACCTTTCGAGCGAGACAGCCCCACACATTCTCGATGATTTATTTAAGTTCAGGTGAGACTGCAGACCAGCGTAGGACCTCAATGTGACGTTGTTCGAACCAGCTTTCGATCAGCCTAGTGGTGTGGATCGGGGCTTTATCATGTTGAAAAACGAATTCGGGCCCAAAATGCGCCGATTGCTCTTCTAGTAGATCCCTAACGCGTCAAATTAACATGATCGTCTAAAAACCCAACAGACTACTCTGCATGATACCCGACAGCGGCCCAGATCATCAGGAGAAAATATTATAATTCGTTAACTTAATAATAGAATCCTGAACCGCCGTCACCGAGAGCCTTTTTTTGTCAAAATCCGTTCTTCCTTGCTTTAAGTTAATTCTATCTGGTTCATCAAAATTGAACTTTTTTTCATCTGAAAATAGGAGTCGGTGCCACTCAGTTGTCTATGACACCGTATTATGGGCGAAGTCAAGACGAGCTTTCTGATGCCCAGCGGTTCGCACTCCGGCCGCCGCCGCAATTGCCCTTGCTGAGTGCACAGAGTCTGACGCTTTCTTCAGAATCGTGCGCTTGCTTCATTCCGAAATGGTATTTGGACGCCCGGAATTCCTTTTTGCGGCGTACTTCACTACTTGGGGACAACGCCCTAATCGAGGGAAAATTTTGCGATTAGAGTCTGTCTTCCTCATAAGCCTTGATTTGAGCGTTTTCGTCACTCGTGGGGCACCGGCCTAAGCCCACCGTTTCAACACAGAAAAAGTTCTGGTAAAAGGTCTGACTTTGTTTGCGTCGAGCCGCCAAATGAGCCCAAACGTTGGTATTCCGTTCAATTAATTCGCCTAAGACGCATAATGCTAGTGACTGTATATTTTTTTGCGGTGTAGCTGTGTCAAATGTGGAAATCTTGTTGTTTCAAAGTAATCAGAGCCCCAAATTTCAATGGAAGTCTCCGCTGTTACTCTATAAGCATATATCGCTATAGTCTTTGCATGATCGGTTTTAATAAATGCGTGTAATGTGGCAAACATTTAATAAAACAAAAACGTGTTTAAAGGTGGTTATCTTTTTTTTGCGGATATATATATATATATATATATATATATATATATATATATGTACGTATGTTTTTCTACGAATCTATCTACTTATATGTTCTTGCTGTATTTGGGCTTTTGTTAAATGATTCCATCAGTAGGAGCGGGAAAATACTTTGCTGGACGCAAAGTAAGCCACTCATATATATTTATATATAAAGGGTTTTACTTAATTCGAGTTTCGGTAGAGCTCGGATGTAATATTTCTCAATGGTAGGAGGCGGCGGAAACGTCTTGTTTAGAAGTAAGAATGAAATTTATACGAGTAGTTAAATCTTCCTTTCTACTTGTCACCTACATAGTTGTGCACAATCTACGTTTAGTTTTCTTTTTCGCGATACAAGAAAGTGCATCCATACAATACACACGAAGTAGTGTTGCTCTAATGAGGTGTAACGCTCGGCGCGACTTCAAAGCGCATTTCTCAACTACTAAACTATAAGGTGTTAGGCGGTAAGTCATTTGCTTTTATATCTTTGTTGTGTTAACACCTTGGAGGTCTTAGGCTAAACTTAATATGCGATCACCGCTCTACTAAGGAAGAACTTTATCTGGCGAATGCTATAAGTGTGATGTAACTTCCATCTTTCCAGGAACGTTTTCGTTCCTATGTTATCATGTATCAGATCTTCTTCGTGGAAAATTGCCTCAGAGCACTCAATGATTTGCCGACACTCTTACGTTGTGCTTTTATCAGATGTAAAAGATAAACCCTTGCCAGGCTTACCTGCTCGATACAAAGCCCGTAGCGCAGGTCCTAGGCTATTCATGGAAGAACTGCGAAACCCCTTAATTAGCCTTAAATATGGTGTTGCGTTCTAGGCTGGACGTCGTTTCAATAGACGTCTATTGAGCCAAACCTCTATGCTTCTTGCTCCAATACGTGTCTGCTATTGGGCCCAAACAAATCTAGGGTGTCGCAAATCCTTCTACAAAACTTATCTGTCCATCATTGTGTTCGTGTATTTAAAAACAAAAAAAGAATCGTAGGTTACTAAGCAGTGAAAACTGCGAAACAACACATTCACAAGTATAGATACTGCCTTGAGTAGTTCTTAGGTATGCGCTGAAAAGGTGAGGTTCGTCGAGACTAAAACTTCACGAGTCCGCGTCACATTGGCAGTTAGAGGGGTCGTCATATATTTTGAGATTGTCGGTGTATAAAAGATTCATAACACAAAGTTTTATATTTAGAAAAAAAGTGTACAAAAGCACAGAGGTGCAGGTTCCCTGTGTTTCGCCAGACGGTGCCGGGTGCGGACTGCTTAAAGCGTCCCCTTGCTAGGCACAATGTTTCCAGAATCAGAGCGCAGTAAGCTAAACGTTTTGTTTGTGCTTTGGCCAGAAACTTCGACAGGATCTCGGTAAAAAAGCTACACCCACAAGCGGAATGTAGCTGGCATGTATTCCTGATGAACGCTTGCTATTTATCGGTGCTCTGTCGTACGCGGTTGGAAAGTTAGAAAGCGTTACTCCTAAGCACTTATTGGTCACGGTTATTATTCGAATACTATTGGCACGGTGGGTGCACACCGTCATCACCATAACACATTGCCATCGCGGACATTTCCTCGCCATGAAGAGAGGGAGGGAAAATTATATATATATATATATATATATATATATATATATATATATATATATATATATATATATATAAGACTAAAGGAGGACCCTATACCATGCGGCTGCTACATTCTCGCTGCCACAGGTACTCTGCTGGTTTAGTACTAGCATGTTCGCGATTGCCATAGTTATAAAATATACATCAATACATATGATTCTTGACTCGGCGGTATCTAAGAGATACGATGGTCTTTATATGATAAAGTGTACCTTTATGAAAAGCTAAAAACATTTTTATAGTTGGTAATAGTTTATGTAGTACAACAGTGACAACGTCTCTCATCCATACTTACAAGAAAGCCAATTTTTACAGCACAGAGAAGGTTTGCCGCTGAAGATACCCTTATCGCACTAGAGCATTGCGAATTCGCCACTCACGATGGCACAGCTCAACCCATACTTGAGTCCTGACAGGATGGTGGACAGTGAACGTATGCCCGATCAATCCACAAATGATTTTTCAACACGGTCGAAAGACGCCAACAGCGAGAAAGATTGCAGTTGAAATCCTGATCACAAACATGGTCGAGAAGGCCTCACACACTAGTTTAATTTTGCTAGTTTTTGGCGATACACTTTTTTAAGGATAGACGCTAGGTACAGTCGACGTGTCAATAAACAACGAAGCCACGCGCACGATGGCGAAGAACGCTTGTTCACACTTCACGGCTCTCGCGCAATTGCGAGGTCAGCGAGGAAGGATCCCTACTGTTAGCTAGGTTCGTGTTTTCCGCGACCACTCGTTACTTCAAGCACTCAGACGAGCCAGGATGAATCACGAAGTCCGCTTGAAAACTCTTGTGTCTACTACTCATTATTATTTTATGCGATATACCTGTACGTAACCCTTGTTAAAAAAATATCATTATTATTACTCTTTATACTATTAATATTCGTGTCATTGCCAACACTACCCGTATGATGTCGTGAACAGCGTTGTGTACGGGTCCAACCGAAGACAAGAAGGCAAGTAAGCACACCGGGACCGGGCGGCCTGGGAGTTAGCGTGCAGCTTTGGATGAAGGCTCGGAGAATTGCGCGCCTCCGTCCCGTCCACCTAGTCGTCGTGAGCCATCATGCTACTATACACATCTATCTAGTATATACATCCATACACATTTACATACATAAATACACACGTATATGTATGAAGGCATGCATGCATGCATATATGTATATATATATATGCCTGTTGTTGCTACATGTCCACAAACTACTGCTGCTGCCGCTGCTGGGGCCAGTGGGGCGTCTATGGGCGCCGCCGATTGGCCCGGCGTGTGCGCTTCAATCGAACTCGGCAAAACCGTCGTTTGCCGGATGGGGTTGAGACCACGAGAGAGAGGTGGCTGCTGCACGACGTCTGCACGATGGCAGCAGGGAACCGCTGCTGCTGCTGCCGCTGCTACCGGGGGCTGCGGCGGCGGCTGGAGGGGCCTCCGATCGTGTTCTTCGTCGTCGTCCACCTGACGGGATCGCGGACCGTGGAGGAGGGCACACCTACCTGAATGGATGACGATTCGGGGCCCGCCTTCGGATGAAGATAGGCTGCGTACAATCTCGTGCTTCGTATCGTCCGTCTACTATCACCGACAACTGCCAAGAACCGGCTGGAGCGCTCGACGCAGGAACGCAGCGAGAAGCCGTGGTATTGCCAAACGATGGCACAACAACAACAACATAGACAGCAACATGAAGAAGAAAAATAAAGAGAGAGGGGAAGTAGAGAAAGAGGGGGGGGGGAGTAGAGAGAGAAAAGGGGGAACGTAGAGAGAGAGAGATGAACAGTGAGGAAGGGACACGGAGTGGAGAGGCCTAATTCAATGGTGCACGGCACAACACTGTGTCCCATCTTAAAGTTTCGCCGCTACACAGGTAACAACGTTCAAGGGACAACCGCTCCCGCATAGAGGACCGTGAAAACGACAATGATGATGATGATGATGGTGTTAAATATGGTAATATGCGTGGTGATGATGATGGTTGTAATGATGATGATGATGATACAGTGGCAACGATACTTGACGATAAGTGTAAACTTAACCACCATGAGCGCAACGGACCAGCAACGCACGCAGTTGATTTAGAACTCGGCCTGTTACGCAGTGCGTCACCTACCTTGGCAGCAGGATCATCATTTTACAGTTCGGCTTTAAAAGCTCGAGCGTTTTGTTGGCTACTAACAGACCTGTCTCCTTTTTGTTCTGCACTAAATAGTTCGTAGTAGTTCCACATAGACTTCATTAGTACATGGAGAAGGCGCAGGAGAAAGACCGAAATAAACGCCGCTTCGCTGATTATTTAGCTAGAGGGAACAAACTTTTTCCTACTTTTATTTTCTTTGTTTGGTCTCTACCCCCCCCCCCCCCCAGAAAAAAAAACATGTGGTATTAGATGTATATATGTATAATATATTCCTTAGGTTTAATTTGTCAGCTTTGCCTGATTCCTTACTTCTACAAGCCTGCATACAGAGGCAGGTAGGCAAATCGGCGACCCATAAGGCCCGTACAAAGGTTGTTCCTCGTGACGGCAAACCGACCACACAAATCGCAAAAAGCATTCTTACTGCTATCACGAATATTATTAAGTAGCCACGCGCATGTACAAAATAGGGTGCGTGCGCGCCTTGAGCATCCATGGTGGCCGTGGATAGCAAGTCAGACTGGTGCCGAAGTTGTTCCCGTTGTCGTCATTGTCATTAAAGTTCCGACATTGCTGTTGCTTCTAATGTTGCTTCTCTACTAGTAGCCGCAGTAGAAGAAGTAGTTGTAGTAGTTGTTGTTTGCATTAAAAACATGTGGTTATAGTAGTTGTTGTTGCTGTTGTTCTTTTTGTTGTAGCCATTATTGTTGCGGCTGCTGCTGCCTTCAATGTTTTGAAGCGGTCGTCGCCCATCGATTGTCGTCGGTATTCGTATAACCGATTGATTTTTTACCTTCTTGTGGAGGCGAGGCAAATTCCGCCACACAACAAGAATCCGGCCAATGCAATGAAGCTCTGCTCTGCGTCGTGACTGGACTAACTAGCTAGCAGGCTGGATGGATATTTGTCGCGCTGCCGTTGTTATGGCTTTGGCGAGTCGTCGATAGAAGTCGACCATCCAGGCGCCGCGACCGAGGCGCGTGGGGGTGGTCTGGGAACCCCACCCCGTCTCCGCCTCTCCACCCCACCCCCCGAAACGACGAGGCTGTGAGCTGTAGTTGGCACGCAGCGACACGCAACCACCGACCGCCAGTCACGACGGCCATGAACAATCGCCTCACGTCACAAACAGCACTGCTGTGGATCCCGACAAGCCTTGTTTGGCCATGGTGGTCATTTGGAACGAGAGCTCAAAAGAGGGGGCGAGAGAAAGAGAGAGAGAGAGAGCGGGCGCGAGCGGGGGAGGCGGAGAGCAGTCAACGTAATCACAGAGATCGTTTTCATTGTCACCTCTTCCATTCCGCAACACGCCGCGGTCTCACAAACTGCACTGGCGAACGTTCCGCCGCCAGCCATAGCGAAGTCAAAGGCGGCGTGAAACGGCAGCACCGCTAGGCTAAGCTTCGTTGACATATGATGTTGATTCGATTGGAACCTGCAGATGAGAACATTGATAACTCCATGATGACGTCCTGTTATCCTTCAACAGGTCTTCTACAAGCTGCGTGGCTCGTCGATCTATACGAGTACCCAGCGTGCGCGTGTCACAACAATAGACGCGATGCAAGGAAACGCATGAAAATTAAGACTTCAGTCCCAAAAACAGCGTATCCGAGAACTCTGCCAGCCGGCATTCTTCAACAGATCGGTGAGTACTAATTATGTATTGCTATACTATATACAACATTGCTAGTTATATTATTGTCAGCATGTCGATCCCGGTGACTTAAGTCGTGACTTAAGTCTGCGCCTCGCAACCGGAGGAGACACATAGCAGGTGCGCGGGTTCGAGCCCCACCGTTGCACATTGGTATTTATGGGGGTCCGTCTATAAAGCAATGTGAAAAACAGCTACATGGACGTTAAATCTTGGCTGGAGGTCAGCTCGAAAACTTTTCTTACGTCGTTTAAGAAAGCGCTTAAGAGCACAATGAACGGATGCACTCTGTGTACTCCTTTATAGCGGTTCATAATTAAACAGACCAAGCGATAAGAGCCACGAGTTATGTATTCGGTATAGACGTGGCGATTGTCACATGCAAGACCAGGCCAAAGGTGAGAAGTACTGAAAATATCCAGGTCTCCAATCTCCAGTCAGACTTGCTCAACTTTACTTTTTCATTTCAAGACAAGGCTTTCGATTGTACTGTATGCGGCGTCTTCAAGATGTATGTCAAGATAGAGGTTTACTAAAATGCACGGTTTTTAGGTTAAATAATGCCTTCAAACATTAACGTACCTAAAAGGTTTAACGTTGAACATGAGTCATTAATAGCAGATCTATCAAGGACAGTCATGATTGTTACAGATGATGAAACGAAGGCTGACATTTAACTGACATGTTGTTCGAATGAGAACCGTTATGTGTCCATCATTTTGCTACCTAATGTTATCGGAAGTGATTTACGCATAGAATAGGAAGCATGCAAATTGTGCAGAAAGTCTGAACGGTGCTTATGTCACGGCATATAATTGAATTTATGTTGGGACAATTGATGCAGATATTACCTGGCCAATCAGTTTTGAGAATAGGCACGAAATGGATCTGCAGTATCCGTAAGAAAACTACACTCAAAATCCTATTATTCTAGTTAAGCTTAACTATGCTAAACATTTGCGAAATTAATGGAACGAGAATTGTCTAGCAATATGTACTTACCGGTACAGCGTATAGCTTAAAAATAAGACCTAATAGTGCATCTCAGTCAAACATAAAAAAGGTCACCGAGGAAGCAGGATCGGCAGGATGCCCCGTATACGGGTTTCATGAATCTTGGAGGCTGTGATCCAGACTACACAATATTGAGTTGGAATTAGCAGTCTTCCTGCTAATTCCAGGAAGACTGGAATATATAATTGTCTTTCGACGACGCGTCGTCGTGGTAGTCGTTGAATTGGCTTGGTCGTATACAACACCTCAACGGTCGTGACGAGAAGCCGCGCGTGCGTCGCCTTCACTATTTCACAGGGACGCTTCCGCATCATCGGCTCTATGGCGATGGCATAGAGCCGAGGGTCCGGTGTTTCGGGCGGGCTGCGAGCGGGCGCCGATTCGCGGGTGCGATCCCACTACTGTCCGACGCGGGCTCTTTTGCCTGCTGTGTTTCCACCCTGAGCCTTTGCGAGCCTCCTCAGACGACCTGTCCACGCTACGGTTCCCCGCAACGGGGCATATCGACGCCGGGCTTAGTGCGGACACCCGGTCAACATGGACGACTCCGCACGCAGTAGTCCCGTCCTGACATCGTCCCCTCAAGCCAGCCTCCCAGACGCAGGATCACAGAGCGCGCCACCGCTCTGGGGGGACATGGCAATGCGGACGGCGAAAAATAGGGGGGCACTAAGGTCGACCCAACGAACGCTGGCAATCAGGGTAAGCCGGGCGTATCGAACAGTCTCGACCGAAGCTCTCCTGGTCCTAGCCAAAATGCTGCCATGGGACCTCCTAGTGGCCGAACGAAGTAAAATGTATCTAGACGAAGGTCTGGATCTCACCAGGGCCAGGAGTGCCACCATATCGGCCTGGCATGAGGAATGGGCGCAGGTAAGACCCGGTGTGACCACAGGGAGCTGGACCAAGAGTCTGATACCGGACCTCAGGGTATGGTATGACCGCCGACACGGGGAGCTTTCCTACTGGACGACTCAGGTTCTGACCGGACACGGCCAGTTCCAGAGCTACCTGTCAAGGATCAAGAAGGCCATCAGCGATATCTGCGTACTGTGCGACTCTGGAGAAACGGACAACGTAGAGCATACTGTTCTGCGGTGTGATGCTCTCAGGGAAGCACGGGACGCAGCACCAACCGCTGTGAGGGGCCGACCCATCAAGGAGGTGGTCTCCCATATGATGACTTCGGCGGAGGCATGGAGGGAGGCGACGAACTTGTTCGACGCTGTTTTGACACTCAAGACAGCCAAGGAAACGGCCAGGCGGGAGAGGTTTGAGCGGGTCTCTCGGGAGAGTGGTCGAGACGAGGAGCCGAGGGAGGGGGGAGGGGGTGGGGAGCAGCCAGGCCCTCATGGTCTCGACGCACCCTCACAGGACGGATTACAAAATGGCATCCCCCTATCCAACCGCAGGTAGACATGCGGGATGATAGTCAGGGATAGAGCTGATTGAAGGAGAACGGCAGGGACGCCTCTCCCACGGTTTCGATGTAATGCCAAAGTAATACCGAGCCTGGGGGGGTGGGGAGGAATCCGGGTTTAGTGGGTTTGCGAGTCTCACACTAGTCACGCAGGCTGCTAGTGGCGCATGTGCATCATGCATTACCGAAACCTCCCAGAACAAAAAAAAAAAAAAAAAAAAAAAAAAACAGTCTTCAGATGTTCTACCCGTCATCTATTCAACGCATTCTAACGAGACATTCGAATCACACAAAGGTAAGTTTTGGCTGCTGTGTGACGCTTGCTTCTTGCAAAAAGGTAAGCCCGCTCACCATGGTGCACTAAAAAGATTGCAGGAGAACTGAAAGTGGCTATAGGTTTTCCTAGTAAAATCTGCGGCCGTGGCAAGAAGTTCGAAGCTGTGCCTAGTCGACTTCAGTCGAAGAGAGTTGGAGTGCAAGAGAGCCGGAGAAGGTCCCTGAGATAGTGGGCGCATTCAATTCTCCTTACCTACCGGTGCTAAAACTACATCCAGAATTTCCCTTTAGAAGCCGAGCGATAGTTTTCTCCCAAGCATATGGAGATCTGAGACCAAAATACATTCCCTTAGTGTAATCACAGCTTAGAAGAGTTAGATTCACTCGACAGAAGTGGAAACGCGCTTGGCAAGTTCTAACTTTACTGACATTTGAATGCCCTCTGTCTACCGTATTTTTAATTCCTTCCACCTCAAAAGTAGTGAAGCAGCTGAAAATGTATTTGAATATTTGTTTAGCTTTTCCACGGCTTTTTCTCTGAATATCAATTGGGAGACACGGTTAACTGAGCTTTCATTGAAACTTTCTCGTAGCTAGTAGAAGGTCGCTAAAGCTGCAGAGAAAATATGTGCCTTGGTGCACTTCTTGACGTGGCCAACGCGACCACCTTATTATTTTTAAGATTCTTCAACAACTGGGCTGCGCACCAGGAGTAACATCTTGACTTAAATCATGTCTAGTGGACAGAGGCAATTTGTAGCTTTAGGAGCCTTGAGTTGCGCGACAACAATGCACCACTGGCACGTCTTAGGGAACGGTAAGGCGTATTAAGGCCATAATTGGTAGTGCAGGTGTAATTCCATGGTATTTCAAATTCGGGCTTATCAGGCTTGGCCAGTTTGAAGAACGAAGAAACAAGTAAAATTTGTTTTAAACTTCTGTCGGTTTAATTATTTAATGATTTTATTGCTCGAAGTAATATAGTATATATATATATATATATATATATATATATATATATATATATATATATATGGCCTAGTAGCATATTAGCGACGCCTCCCCTTGATCACAATGTTATCAATTTCTAATGCACATTAATATATATATATATATATATAAACATACATACTACACTCAATTTGGCGAAATAAACAGAATTGATGACAAAACTTGATGACTTAAAACTTTGAAAAAGAACATCCTTATCCATACATACAGATTATATGTCGAGCTTAACGAAAAAAATCGTCGCTAACCACAGAGCAGCTCAATCACTATAGAGCTTCGATCAGTTTCGAGCGTCAAAGTAAACAACGACCCAATAATGTAACGAAGAACGTTATTGGGGGCGACAAGTGGTTCGTAAAGTGTAGTTTCAAAAGACTGAAGTTGAGTAGACGCGCAAAACGCAATCGATCCGACGACGGCTTCTCGAGAAATATAATGTTTCGAAGCAATACTTGATGGTAAGACAGACAAATGAAGGCATAGCGTGCTCGACCAGCGCCGTATACCGGCGGGCCATCAATTTAGTCTGGCAGTGCTTGCAGGAGGTACACCGCAGCTCGTAACAAGCGACGTCAACTCAATCATATTATAGATGAATAGCAGCAAAATAGTGAAAACTTATTTTGGTGAACCAGGAGTAATAGTGAGTTGGAGACGTTTGAAAAAACAACTGCAAGAACTGATTAACCTAATTCGTCTCTCAACATAGATTGCAGTCTTCGTATCAAAATATATGAAAAATATCAGATGCGTATTTAATTATATGATTTAGTTCTGTTATACACGTTATTTAAAAGAAAAGCGTAAAATCGAACTATGTAGGGCTCAGAAAGACAATCAAAACAGTCGACTTATTTCAATTAACGCCTGGTACTTGCAAGAAATCTATACCGCAATGCACAAAGGCATTACTCAATCGATGGATATGTTATTTGTTTGTCTTGTGTATATATATATATATATATATATTTAGTTTTTGTATCTGTAATACGTTATTTAAAAAAAAAATCCTGTCAGCCAAAATTTAACGTCCATGGAACTGCCTTTCGCATTGCTTTACAGACGGACCCCCATAAATACAAATGTGCAACGGTGGGGCTCGAACCCGCGCACCTATGTATCTCCTTCTTGTTTAATTTACTCTCGTTTTTTGTCGCTTGGATATTTACTAGTACGGTGCCGGAGTTGGCAGTGTAAAGTGAGATAAAATCGTGTCTTTGTAATAATTAGACAGGCAACACCAGTGATCATAGCCTCAAATGCAACAAAACCTAAATATCTTCATAAACATGAAAACTTAGTACATACGCAGGTGCAAATACAATAATCTCAGATTTGATTAATTTGCTTTTAATAATATGTTTATTATTGAAAACAAATCGTTGTATTTAAATCATCCACCCTTTTATTCTTAAGCTGGCGTTGAGTGCTTATAAACGCAATTATCTTAAGTTTGTTTTTCCACCTGATTTTCTGGGGTTTGATTTAAGTTTTCCGGGATTTTCAAATACGAGCCTACAAGCTCGACGTTCTGAACTGCTTGTCAATTTTTCTGTCATCAAATATCTATATTCATACATCATTTTGTAGGCTCACAATATCGTTGACACTTGACTGTAGGAACGACGTTTCGAAAAACGAGCAGTTGAGTATGTGGTAACGTCTGATATTGCACTCTCCACAATATTTACATACGCACTCGTCGTTCATAGATCAGCTTTCCATTATAACAATTTATACCTGTTACTGCAAAAAGCAGGCCCCTAGATATAGAGACCCATTTCAAATGCCATGTAGCGATTTTCTCTATATTCTGTGTGGGCTTCTAAGGTTTGTGTACGTAACCGCATATAGTCCAGAACTGTTTTGGCAAGCCCAACGTACTCTTTACAAAGTCGAATTTTATCATATATATACTTTATGTTTGACGTTGTAAAACAAGGGGCATTTGCGCGAGGACAATATCTTACAATAGGTACAATTTGTATTATTAAGTTTTTCGCAAAATTCGATATCAGTAATGGTTCAAGTAGAAGCATGACCGTGGTGGACTTGCCACGCATGTGTTCTATTTGCCTAATGAATGACAGCCGGGGCGTCACTGTTATTATTATCAGGCGTGGTTTTGTGTTTTTGTGAGAACACTAAGTCATCGGCATAAAATGCGATTATTACTTTCACATTTCTGAGGGCGACTCTTTACGTAGATCGTCCTCTTAGGAATCCATGTGTTCGCATGGTAAATCTAAAAAGCTGCGTTTCGTGTATTTTGTTTTAATAGATCACATCCAACACAATGTATTATATGATTGCCTATCTGGTGGAATATAGATGCGTACTAGGTAATATTCTGTTAGTTCTAACACTATTTGTAGTGCCTTTGAGTAAGTGTGACGGCGTTCGTTCGGACAGCGATAGCCACATCCCATTTGAGTCGGCCTCTCCCTCGAGATTCAACTGCAAGTCCATGATATATTTTGCGTTGTGGGAACCGATTTATATTTGCTGTGCTTGCCACAAACGTTTCTGTTAAAACATATTATATATGTCGAGAGAGTCGTTGTCGCCTGGTTTATTATATAATTATTCCAGTAACTCAACGTACAACAATCAAAACCGGCGCCACGTATAACTATTCAAACTGCTGCCACGTACAATTATTCGTACCGGCAAAACGGCTTCTAATAAACAGAGCAGCAAGTGCGCGTAATACTCGCACATTAGCTAAATTGTTCAGCGCGGACTCGAATCAAGTCGTGCGGCCTTGGTCTAACCTGAACGAATTCATCGAGCCCTAGGATATTCTCAAAGAGCTCGCTAAAGACTGAGCTCCGCAAATGGCGTTCACTCTGGGCCTCTAAAGGAAACCCGGGCAGGCGACTACTCATGTTTTGCAAAATGCTCGCGGCAAAGCCTAAAGACTCTTACGACAAAGACATAAATATCTTGTTTGGATACCTCATAGACCGGGAAACCCAAACAAAGGCGTTTAGTAGAATTTCTGATAGCTGTTTGCGTTGGCTTCATAATGCAGAAAAGAATCTGTCTATCTAAGGACGTAACTTCTTCGAATTCTTTCTATAAAGCTGATGCTAGATGACCTATTGAGTTTGCTTTGATTGGTTCTCATTGTTTGCAAGGCGAAATATGCAGAATGATGCAGTCGGACCGTATGTTTTTAGGTCAAGTGCACTATCGCAACTCTATACTATTTCAGAGATTTAACCCTTTGCCGATGAGCGCATTTCGCTTATTTGTATCTAAATGTCGGCTCCTGTTAGCTCTTGAGGGTAGTGTCATTGTCCAGCTTTATCGCGATTTTAATAGCGTTCAGCGCGTTTCCCTTGCAGGCATAATAAAACTCTTCCATGTTTTCTGTGACCGACTTTGCTGTAAAGTCGTAGATATTTTATTGTCGGCTCATGAAACTGACCTATTTAGGTTTATTGTCGGTACTCTTACTAACTCTACTCAAGCCAAAAGCACTTTAGGAGCAGGCATTCGTTCTGAGCAGGCCATCAGACCAAGTTATTCACCTCCGTAACCATCGTACGCTTTACCTAAGTTCACGTTTGCCGGTCCGTTTCGTGGAACAGTTTTTCCTAGTTATATTTATATATATATATATATATACTGTGAAAAAAAACAAAGCCAGATCTCATGCGGAAAATTGTGGATAGTCTATCTGGTATAAAAGTAAATCCTTCTTTAGCGAACAAAACAGTCAAGACTATGGCTTTAATTATATAAAAATGCAATAAAGCGTCAATTTCAAGTAATACAGGACATAGAAATAGCATGTTTTCCGGAAGGTCTAGCGACCACTTGTTATACGAGGAGTGCCCAACCACAAAGTTAAATTAAATTAAATTCTCTGTACATTTTTATTAGAAAAGTAAATGCATTTCCGGGTATGTTCTACTGTTACTAAAATACTCGCGTGAGGATTAGCAAAGTAAATTAAAATGAAAAAACAGTAAGTAAACAAATGGAATTCGCCGTGCGCAAGGTTATGACTAATTGATACTGTGTTGACCTTGACCATTCCATTACCTATGTCGTGGATGGTTCACTGCGATTTGTTCATCCCCTTTCTCGCTGTTGCATTCTAAACACACCTGGATTGTATTTTCGTTTGAACAAAGCACTTGCTCTTCCTAAGCTTACTCACAGCTCTCCGTTTTTTGAGAGCCCTAACAGGCAAAATATATAAAGCTGTTTAATTATAACCATAGCTGTACATTTTAATTCGTAATAATAATCCGACCTGGCCTATTAGACAATTTTAGTTCGAGATTTGGGCGAAATTTATATCTTTCCATACTGCAAACATTAAAACCTAACTCATCTGGCCAATATTTTTTCGATAACTAAACAATTTTGATGTCGCCTCAGTAGTTAGTGCACGTTACCGCAGCAGCGTTCCTGCGCACAGCAAGTAACCCATATCGTCCTAAGGTCGTTCAGGTCTTGGCTGAAAGCAGAAGCTGCCTTTTGTTCATCCGGAGTTCTGAACGTATCGCTGCCAGCGCACGAACTCACACAAATCCCACTGCGATGGACGCTAGCAGCTCGGCAACTTTCGGTATGTAGATTGTGGTCGAGACTATGTAAGTAATGAGAACGGCAATGTCGAGTACTGCCACAATGATCAGAACCTCCTCTGAAGTTAAACCAAACACATCTAATGACGGACAGAGCATGGCAGCTTCTTCCAGCCAGGTTGGACGAGGAGTCACCATTTGAACTGGCTTCATTGCCTATCTAACTCTAATATTTGCTCTTCTCCAACGGCATCCGCCCAATTTTTACAGGTTCGTTGTCCTTGGAACTGACGGCTATTTGCCGTCAGTCAACACTACTCATCTCTGATAACGACGAAGACCAGCTTTCGTTCTATAAATACATACATGTTCGGGTACATGACCGTTGCTCTCTCGCAGTGGGCAGGCGTCTTAGACTTGATCTATGTTCCCGGGTAAACAGCTTAGGGACAGGGGAATATTAGTTCATTAGCTTTAGTCAGTAGCTATATAACTCAATGTTCTCGCAGTGGGTACGCGCCTATACTCGTACATAGGTTGTGTGTGACTTTTAGAAACAGGCACTAGGATATAAACATATGTGCTTTTGTTATCGGTCCATACTTTCATACACGTGGCTTGCGACGCACGACGCATAATGGCTGCATGCGTATAGAGGGAAACTTAGTATTACTGTCAACGTCTACAGAATAGCCACACGGTAGCCACTTTGCATAATTTCAGTATCATATCGATGGTTCGATTTGTGATATTGTAACGATGGTTGTTACTAAAAGAGAGAACCGGAAATGTAGACTCTGTCGAACAGCGACTACACCGCAAGGAATCCAGGAACGATAAATGATGATGACACGCAGCAAAACGCAGCCGAGCAACGAATGGGTGATTAAACCATGTTTCTCGGTCTATTTATTGGTTCACGAGACACCGCGGCGTGCCGGCACCCGAAAGGGTACCATTATACTCCGCTCTCAAATCGGTGGAATTTTACAGCGGTTTGTGTTGGTTTCGTATAGAAATACAGGTTAAGTTAAGGTTTGACTTGGATGGAGCGGAATATGCCGACCCTCTCTCGGCGTCGGTCGATAAACGCTTGGACGGTGGAGGACATTAAGGTTTCGGCGCGAAAGGCTGTGGCTGCTCTGTGCTGGCTGGTAGAAAGACATGTCTTGTTTGGTTGAGACATGTATCGGTCGGTGAACGTTGGCAGTACGTTGATGTTTGGCGCGGACGCGGTAACCATTGGACGAGGTCGGTTAGAATTGATTTGAATTCTGTTGGCGGGGACGCCGTGGCCGTTGGACGTGGTCGGTTAGGACTTATTTGAATTGTGCCATGATGCGTATACAGTGTATCGCCGTACTGGCCAAAGGAAGGGGAACTTCGTCATAATATGATTACCGTATGCCACCCCCCCCCCCTTTGCTTGATGTGGAAGTCCCATAGGGTCGTTTAGGACAGTGGGGTTAGCGACTTGTGGAGGGTCCGTATCTGACGGCCGCTATCGTCCCTCGTCTGCTATCACGCGACCATATGCGAGTCCGATATCAAGGGCGGGGAAAGCGGCTTAAAGTAATCCTATCACAAATCGAACCACCATCAATATAGTACCTAAATGGTTGCTATAATGAGTACATTCTTCTAGTTGTTCGATGAACGTTGCTCTTAATACTAAGTTTTGAACGCAAAAGTTAGAAAAGCGGTTATGCAAGGACACTATTTTTGCGAACTGTTCTTAATGTCACTATTCTGTACCCAGCGTCTCTGACCGAACCACTCGTTCACTCGTTTAATGGTGCCCTTTGCGAAATTATGTCCGGCTATCCACATCGGTATAACAGATAAACATGACATTTCCGTCCCCTCCCCGTTTCTATTCAATTGGGAACAAAGATATTTGGAACAAGACGCAGCATGTCCAGCAGTGCAGTCAATAGCTGAACTCGCAAGATGAGAGAAGATCCGGTGACGCAGAAAAACCACTGATTAAGACTGACGTACTTATTTAAAATTTACCCAACCTGGGTGTTAATCAACCATAATAATAATATTTGGAACAAGTTCTACCACCTTTTAAAGTGACTGTACTGAATTTCAGAAAACCTTGTGTATTGATGAATCTACGCTCCCCTAAATAACAAGATCTGATTTTAGCAGCATAAAGATGCATCAAATGCATTTGTTTAAATCGTTTATATGATCCTAGCTCGCGTATGTACGCCAAATTATGACAGACTAATAAACTATAGTATTAGTACAAATATCGCAACCTTGGCGAAACCCGATTACCATACACGTAATTGCCTCGCATCCGCATTATCTAGATGCTGATATTCGTAGTAGATGATGAGCCATTGGACAACTTAAGGGTTTGGCTATAACGATTTGTAACGCAAGCGTATTATCGATTATTCATCAGCACCAGTTTGGCCTGTTAGACAAACAAACAGATGATTCGAATTGCCTAGATACATAGTTGGCTATTCAAACAGCAAAAAATACTCTACATTTACCTTTCACACGAGTCACACTTGGTGCCATGCTCCACGGCCGTTTGCCCTTGCATAGGAAAGTTCTTTCGAAAGTAAGGCTTGACCTGATAGTGATGAACTTCTACAACACACCTTAACTATCAGATGTAGCGAGTTCCTTATTCGTGCTCGGTGCGCAGCTTCCACGATTACTGACCAAATCCGAGAAAAACCCGCTGTACCGGCAAAAGAAAACAGTCGTGCAGTACTTAAACAACTAGCCTAGCATCTGCTTGCCACATATTCCCTGATCGCTGTATGCAATTAGACCCTTAAAAATTGCGATCAATCGGTCTGTGCTGTAGTTACTGTGGAGCGCATCCACGCACGCGCGCACGCCTATAAACAAGTACCAAATGTCCAAATGAAAAAGGCGACCCCTAGCCACGGGTATCTCACGGCTACCGGCGTTCTCAAACCGTCGAATTGATGCCGGCCACGTTTATAAGACAAACAGCAAAAATTAAAACCGACTAGAAACCACAGTTTCCCGCCTCTGCTCGAGCGACTGAAAACGTATTGCCTTTCGGACTCAAAACCGCGCCTACTATAATAGCTAAAAGCACGTGGCCTGCATGATGATGAACCAGAAGTGAGAGCGGTGCAGCCTGAACTGCTCGCGCTCTCTCTAACATCAGCGTGTGTCATGGCTGGTCGTTTGAAGCAGCACCACAAATTACGGTATACGCCAGTCCGTGGGCGGGATAAGAGTCGAAGTCACGTTCATTCGGTGAACTCTCGAAACTCCACTCCTCTACAGCCTCACCCATAGCGACCTCACCGAAACGGCCAGAACTCGATACCATCTTGGTGGAATTATATACAATTACAGATGGTTGTCAATAATCTGATATTAAAACGTCTACTCGCCAATCTGGCGAGCAGCGAGCGAGAGAGACCCACGTGTACCGGTTCACTCGAGAGCAATTACTTACGAGCGCTATTAAGTACTGTGATCGAGGCGGCTTCAGACAACCTATTCATGATGAATACGCTAGCAAAACACACACAGAAGAGGCACGCGATGTTCGCATGTGGAACCAGGTAGAGGGCAACAATAATAACCACGTCAAAAATGATATATCTGGCTATGACCCTTAATTCTCAGTCTTTATTTTTTGTCGTGTTACTTTCTCTACCTTCTACTGCTAAATGTGCTTCTGGGCCGCAGTAGGCCCTATCATATAGGGGTATGATAACATTTACAGCATGCACAGCAATTGTTTTGATTGCACACGAGGGTGTGCCTTTCCATCAACTCTACTTCTCAACTCTTTTTAGAAGTTTTGCAGAATGCAGAAAGAATGAAGCGACGCTGCATTCTTTCAAGTCCACGATCACCCACGTCATCGCCTGGGCGATCCACGATCACCCAGTCACACAGGGCACAACATGCAATTTGTAAAGTTTTAAATAGGCAGATGTACTTCTTACAACAAACACACGAAGCATCCAGTTGCACAACAGTGAGCATTTTGCGGCGAGATATGTAACATGCTTAGTAAATGCCAATGGCGTCGAGAATAGTACACAAGGTTTTGCACACACTACATTTTGTTAGAACTGGGCCGTCTAACAGGTGGTTATGCTTGGTAATACAAATACCGAGATGCAGTACTCCACACACGTGTAAGCGGAGATTACTCACAGGCCGGAGCACACTTATAATCTTCGCGCTAGCTGGAAGTGGATATGCGTATCGTGTCTAATCGCAAGGCGATTGGTGACTTCGCGGCCTGGCAGCGATTGATAAGGCTGTAAAAAGAACTTCCTTAGATGTGTAGTGTAATTACAATTATGTTTATTTCACTCAAATTGAGTATAATATACATTTCAAATGTATCTTCATGAAGCTCTACCTTCTTCACGCTTCCGACGAGAGAAGTAGTGCAACGATTTTCGGTCCAGCGCTGTGCACTCCACTGCATGGTACTTGGCACACCTCTAGAAGCAGAACCGGCAGGTGCACAACTCGTACTCCTCGTGAAACGTAGCGTTTGAACATACCAGGTAGTGATAATCATGCACTATGAACCTGGTGTATACGGCATATGTAAATAAGACAATTGTCACATGCAGGACCAGACCAAAGGTGCAAGGTATTGAAAACGTCCAAACCACCAACCTTGCGTCTGGCCTGTTCGACTTTAGCTTTCCACTCCGAAATAAAACATTCGTAAGGTACTGTACGCGGCATCTTCAGCCTTAGTCGGATTGTTTCAACAGCCGGTGAACAGCCTGACATGAGATTCACAAAGCGGCTCCTTGCTCGGATAGGCAAGCAAAGCACTCGCTTCAGTTATAATGAAAAACACCTTTTAAGCTGGTTAAAGTTCGCCAGTTTGAGGTGGTTCCATATCCTGTCAAGACCATGCATCAGCCCCGGAACAATCTTAAGCATGAAGGGCCTCACTGCTGAGAAAACGGACAATCTTGGCTGAGGGTCAGCCCGAAAACTTTACTTTAGGTGCCATTTAGGGGCGACGTTTCTTTATGTATTTGCAGTATATAAACGATTTCAAATTTAAGTTTTGTTCACGGAACCGCAATTTTACAATGCTTAAGTTCTCGTAGACTAAATATGTATTGTATGCAAAAGCATTGTGTATATATAGATTAGAAAGAAAGAAAAAAAAAAAAAAAAAAATATATATATATATATATATATATATATGCAGGCAATGAACTAGAACACTGGGTCCATGAAACACTTCAGGTAAAGAGACCAGACGGCTCTTTCCCTACAAACGATATCGTTCGTCTTACGGGACGCTTCGGCCCTAAACTCACGTGTTAGATTCGCCTAATTGAATTGCGGGTGTACCTATAACGTTACAAGCTTAACATGCGCATGGCTTACGTACTTCGCCACTAGAATATATCACTTTTACCATGCAATATATATACAGGGTCATTCACATCGCTATGTACTTATTGTGAGGTTTGGTACAACTTGGCAAGAAAATATTTGTGTGCGAAACCTACGTTTGCGGGAGAACCAGTCAACGCGTGAAGGAATTATACCGGCGTGTTCGGATGAAAATTCTGCACAACGGAAGACATTTTACTAGCTTGCGTAGCGAAAAGCGAATTACCAGATTAAGGAAAATCATACAAAGTCGATACGTTACGTTAACGCTTTTTCATGAATAATTGTAAAATGTTTCCACTACGATTAAAAATGTACGTCCAAAATACTACTCTCACGCAATAGCAAATTTAATGCCCACCGTTTTTGTACCAATGTGATGCGTTGCGTAGTTGTCAAGTAACTAAGCTTTTTCGACAGTCATACTTGTTATGTTTTACGTGCAAGTTTTCACGTTCAGAACCGTCAAATTTTGCTAAGGCGTTTCCGCCCCCTCCTTCCATTAGGACAAATGATTCTCTTGCCGAGTTCTACCAAATCTCAAAATATGTACCTAACTATCTCATACACCCTATGCAAGTATGCATGCCTTCGCTTTCAATATGGCTATCGAAAAAGCTAAGTTACTTGACAACTACGTAACGCAGTACAATCACGTTGGTACGAAAATAGTGCTATTTGCATGAGACTGTTTTTGGACATACGTTTTTGTTCGTAATGGAAAAAAATTACGATTTTTCACGAAAAAGCGTTAACGTAAGACTTTTCGTTACACAAGCTAGTAAAGTGTCTTCCGCTGTGCAGAATTTTCCTCCGAACACGCCGGTATGATCGGTTGCTTTATGCGTTAACTGGTTCTCCCGCAAACGTAGATTTCGCACAACTATGTAGAGAAGAAAAGGCAGAATAACTATTTTTTTCATTTCACTCTCTCCCTCCTAAACAAGACGCTTCCGCGTCCTCCTTCCATTTGGAATTCTTTTTTTGTTGCCGAACTTTTTTTTTGTTTTTTCTACCAAACCTCGAAATAAGTACATAACGATATAAATGACCCTGTATATATATATATATATATATATATATATATATATATATATATATATATACAGCATCACGTGACGGCAGCAACACCGCCGGAAGACTCAGCTGCCAGACTTGCGGGCGAGTATGCAAATCTGGCGCGGGCCTCGCGAGCCACATTAGATTGACTCACAACCAACGAGAAGTTCGTGCCACCTCCCAAACTCCTAACCGATCATAGACTAATAATTTGATTTTAAGTTCCTCACAAAATGACACTGCTGCTTCTAATAATAATTTTAACCCCCCTAGTACTTCACGCGTCTCCCAGCCAAGTTGTAAATGTCCATCTAGTACTTGCTTAAAGGTCTTTAATTCTAAATCAGGTCTTAATTTACACCGTCGTCGTGCCCATCCGGACGAATATAATGAGAACATTTAAGCCCCCCCCCCTCTAAGAAGGCCAGATGGAACCCACAAGACCGTGAACTTTTAGCAACATTAGAAGCAGATTTTATATTAGATAATAATAACGAAACTCCTAGAGAAATTGACCACCTTTTAGCTACTAATTTTAACTCACGCACACCTGGGGCGATTAGAGGCCAACGTAATTCTCAGGCGCATAAGGATCTGGTAGAGGACCTCCTTAAAAAGAGGTCTCTCCTGGATTCCAACCTTGACGGATCTGAGCTTCCTGAGCGTAGTCGGCCTCGATACTCTGAATCAGATGGCCCCTATAATCCATCCCAAAAAGATATTATTATATCTAAAATACAAGCCCTCACAAACACATTTCCCAAACGCAACATAATTTCAACAGACCTTACTCATCTGTCAAATATAATTTGCTCAGGTGAGGACCACACTATCGCCTTAAACGAATTTCTGAACAAACATTTCACACACACTGTCCGACGTCGTGCCTTTAGAGAAACACCTTCCACTGAAGCGCGAGTATCTAAAAGGCAACAGCGACGTCAAGACTACGCAACCACTCAAAAACTTTTTAGCCAAAACCGATCCAAATGCGCTCATGAGGTGCTGGACGGCAAACACACCATACACAACATGCAGGCCACCGAAGTTGTAGAACACTGGGCCAACACGATGACACAACCGCCCCCTGAACCACTCCCTTGCCCCGTATACACTCCCAACTCTGATCTCTTTGAGGTTTCCCTCCCTATCTCCCTAAAGGAAACCCACGTAGCTCTCCGCGGACCTTCTAAAGCACTAGGCTTGGACGGGATTTGTCTTTCGTCCCTCCGTAAACTCCCGTTAGAAGTAGTCTGTTGTATTCTTTACATACTATTAATCAGCGATATTGCCTCAGCCCATGAAACTGCTCGCTTAGCGTTCATCCCTAAAATTAAGAATGCCACATCCCCAAGCGATCTGCGACCCCTATCTATTAGTTCATACTTACAACGAACGCTTAACAAAATTCTCTCTAGACGCCTCCAGAACTCTATTAAGCTTCTCCCAATCCAGCGAGCGTTGTGTGCAAACGTATTGTAAATGATTAATAAATCATTACAATATTCTCTATATATATATATATATATATATGTGTGCACACGCACTTACTTGGCTACAACTATTGCAATTTCTGGGTGGCTTAGTGCAGTATATACATAATATTGATTATTCGCTTGACATGTATACCTAAATACACTTGTCACCATTTTATATCAGAGACACATAGGGCGGCAGCATATATTACCTACGCATCCATCTCATTAATGTATCATTTAATACCTACTGAGTCCATTGGGACAACCTCTGTTTTTTAATACCGACTTGGTCCTTTCTAACATTTGGTCTTCAACCTAGGACCTCCGACAAGTCTTAATTTTTGCTCCCCCCAAGGCTGTACATTATTTTACAGAATGCTCATTGACTCAATATACCTGCCACTGTCGATTGCCAAATTCAATTTGCCCGCGTATGACCCTTTACACTTGATTTCACAATTTTCTTCGATTGTACCCAATCTCCCTAGCTGCGAACTCTACACTGTGTTCCCACTTCGTTTTGATCCTTAGTGCTGTCTTCACCAGCTGCATCAACTTAACTCATTTTTTATTTGAGACATTTTTTGCGTACTTTTCACTTACTTCCCTATGTTTAATTTTTACGGCGACCCAATATAAATCTTAGCTTTTCTCTTTGTATAGTTTCTAACTTCTTTCCCAACCCCGCGCGGTGGACCAGAGACATTAGCAAAAATCAATCCTTGTACAAACATGTCCTTCCGTTTATTACTATAGATTTATTAAACCCCCTGAGGCCCTTACACCTTGCTGTATTTCTTCCTCATCCAGCCTTAGTCCTCCGTAATATCTCTTTTTCATCTAAATAATCATCTCATGTAGTCATTATTACCTTAAGTTACTTGTACTGACTTAGATAGTCAAAATTCAACCCGGTGGCGTGGTGCATTCGCCTGCATCTCGCGGCCGGAGAAGCCACATATGTGCGTGGTTCCGAGCCCTACCGTTGCACATTTGTATTAATGAGGGCCCGTCTATGAAGCAATGCGAAAAGGAGTCCCGTAGGCGTTAAATCTTGGCTGGAGGTCAGCCCAAAACGTATAGATAGTCTAATTCCCTCTTCTATTATACCCAATAGGCTTCCTTCCCTCTTTTGCTAATGCCACGCCCTAACGCTACCGTATCGTTAGCAAACAGCAGCACTAGTGTCATATATTAACGAAAATATTTAATTTCGTATGAAAGTAAAAAATATGCATCTAATGCGGATGAATATAATAATCCTGCAACAAACGTCTATCAAAGTAGGATCCCTTAAAGAACCATGCTATCGAGTTTTAATATGATTATAATTGTTATCGTATATATGGGCCACAACCGTTCTAATCAATATTATTATAATATAATATTGCTAGGAGCGGTCTATATATATATATATGTTTATAGACTGTTCTCAATATTATATTATAATAGTATTGATTAAAACGGTCGTGATTCAGTGGCAGTATTTATTAGGGTGGCAAGGCAGAGGATAGAACACGTTCACAGAACGCTCAGTTAATTATTGGATTCAAAACAGACGTGGAAACGTATTTATTGTCAAACACACACTGACATATAGGTAAAGGGGGGGAATTGTAAATTGCGGTGTAACTTCGCAAAGCACACATAGATTGAGCTACGTGAAGGAGTCAGACGCTTCATCGTCTTGTATCTCTGCCCAGAGCAGGTCGTCAGACCAACTCCCGAAAACGTTTTCGGCACACATATTCAGGAACCATAGTCGCGAATTCACCATTCTCTGTATGAGACGACCATAAAAATCTTCACCCGCTAGGAACATGTCTTCAGTACAGAAAGGGACCAAGCGGCGAAGTTCCCTGTTCTGTAACCGAGCCTCGAGTCTGGCTAGAATGGCTATGATTGCACCCAAGGTCAGCTCTAGGGGGACTCCTGCTGGTCTTGCAGTTTCCAGCGATAATTGTTCGTACCATATTGGAATAAGTCTTGCGAAGTGTAACATTTTTACAAAACTGATGTACAGGCAACGTGCTGCATAGAACGTGTAAAAGGTCGTACGGGAATGGGCTTTTGTCCCTGCCTTTCCTAATGGTGGCCAGCTGCAACAGAAGCAAACGAGCGCTGATACAGGGCCAGCAGTTTTCGCTTACTTACAGGCCCGGTACACTTCACCTTTGTCCGCGTACAGGTGTACTTCTTAGGAGAGCCAGTCTTTGGACCAGAATAGCGGCCCATAGGCTCGGCGTGACCTGCTGGTTTTATGCAGTCTATTTTTCCTGTGAGTGATCTATTGGTTTTTACGCGCCTTCGGTTATGCACGGTCTACAAGCTCTATAAGAACGCCGCCGAGTCGACTAGACCTGGTGAAGATGCCTAACGTACCGTAAGAACAATGACAAAGATGCCCTGGCTCTATGCAATTTGTTATTCGATTCGTTGGTCGCACGATATGCGGTGCCCGCCCAGGTTGAATGACCAGGCGACCAGAGATAAGAAACTAGCTTGCGCACATACATACACACACTCACACCGGTACACGCACCACTTGATCTTTTGCAGAATTTTAGACCGCACTTGCAAAAAGCTATCCATTCACCAACATCGTTGTCGTGTCATATCAAGCGTAGTATCGTAAGAGATCAGACCCCTGGGACCAATGTCGCCACTAAGCAGAAACCAGACAAGCAAACACTCGCCCGAGATGCTAGAAATACAAGCTAGAGACTCAACAGATACTCTGTCGTAGCAGAAACAGAAGATTAAATGTCGCAGCGCGTTAGTTCTATATCCAGCATGGTCCTAAGGCTATTCCCGTCGTTGGCCAAAAGCAGTGTCTTCCGCCCAGGCTAATCTTCGCTGGTACAAAGATTAGGATTGTCAATACGGCTCGGTATCTGGGAACCCATATCAACTATGGCCTATTTGGTCTGCATACAGCCGCTACGGCACCTTTAGACGTCATGATCACAGCTGGTACTCGTGTCTGCCGGGCGGATCAGCACTTGGCACTGGCAACTTGCTGGCAACAATCATGTAATATCATATTATGTGATATGTATTGTGATTGTGTGTATTGGTTATTAACTAATATTTGGTTCAACCCCTTTTCTTGCCTCCAACCGTTGATATTTGGCGCAAGACTATTTGCCTTTAAGATAAAGGACGGATCGGTACGTCCAATTGCGTGTTCGTTTACACTACGCAGGCTTGCAGCGAAAATCGAATGCAACCACAACAAAGCCGTTATTTCTTACGCAACTGATGCACATCCGTTGGGATTTGCGACGCCGGGTGGGACCGAGGTAGCAACACGTGCCTTCCTCGATTCGCGCGAACCTCCAGGGGTTCTTGTAAAGCTCGATTTTAGAAACGCTTTTAACAGTATGAGACGCGATCACTTGATGAAGGTCGTTGCATCTCACGTCCCTCATCTATTGCACCACGTCGGGCTGTTGTGTCTGGGTATCAATGATCTGGTAGATTTCTTTAAGAGCCCACTGAACCTCTGGTGCCTTGACGATGGCCTATTAAGAGGAAACATTCATACGGTAGCCGAGGACATCCGACGGGTCCTTAACTTCGGTGTAACATCTGGGTTCGAGTTAAATCCTGCCTAATGCGAACTGTGCATCTTTGGTTCTACCCATTAGGCTTCTCCTGACATACATTTACTCCAATACCTCCTGCCCGGCTGCAAGGTGACCGCCAAGAACGATCTGGAGCTACTAGGTGTGCCACTTTGTCCCGAAGGGCCTACAGCAGCAATCGAGCGTTGGAGGTTAAAGCTGGAAAATGCCGCCGCTCGCTTTCCTCTTCTAGAAACCCATTGGGAACTCTTCTTACTCAGGTCTTCTTTCTCTTACTTAAGACTCATCCATCTTCTTTGAGGAGCTGACCTATCTAATCGGGCCGAAGGCTTGCAAGCGCTCAACGAGTTGACACTGTCTACCCTCGAGGCCCTGCTATACACATCTCTACCACCTAGCGCATGGCAACAGGCATTACTGCCCGTCTCTGAAGAGGGCCTCGGGTTCCGAATTTGAAGACCCTGGCCGGTCTCATCAATGCTAAGCGCAGAAAACAGGGCAATCCCCCTTTTAGATACACCAGGAGTCGGCCAGTTTAGAAGCCGCTTAGCCCAGCTTCAGGTGAATCTTGAGGCCCGGTGCGGAGATAAGCCTGAAAACGTACTATCCTAACATGACTGGAGCGCCCCTTTGCACGCTGAGGTACCACGAAGTCTCTTTAATGAAGCTGCCGACGACACGACCAGAGCTCGCCTAAACGCCGTGTCCGCCAAGGATTCAGGCGCCTGGTTACACGCGCTTCCCAGTGCACGCATAGGTACCCTTCTTGATGACGAGACGATTCCCATAGCAGTAGGCCTACGACTAGGGACAGACCTAGTTAGCCCTCATCGATGTCAATGTGGTCACCCCGTCGACAAACTGGGACATCACGACCTATCGTGTATCATCAGCGCAGGCCGACACCCTAGACATGCCGCTATCAATGAGACCTTTAGCAGAGCCCTTAGGTCATGCGGTCGCCCGTGCATCCTTGAACCCCCGGGCCTCTGTGCGGAGAACGGCAGGCGCCCAGATGGGATGACACTTACACCATTCGAGGGAGGCAAAATGCTGGTTTGGGATGCAACCGTTACCGACTCCCTAGCACCATCTATGGTCGGTGGCGGCGCATCCGAAGCTGGTTATGCAGCCCACCTTGCGGAGACCAACAAGCTAAGAAAATACTCATCAATTGGGTACACCCACGAATTCTGGCTTCTCGCGTTTGAGACCTTGGGTGCTCGTGGTGTTCGGACCAGACAGCTGATCCGCAAAGTCGGCACTTCAATTATGCAGCGGTAGTTAAATATGTCAACCGGTAATAGCAGATCGTCGTCCTTTTTTAAACAACGTCTGAATCTTGACATACAACGTGGAAACGCAGCCTCCGATCGTGGCACTCTTCTGATGTGGTCTCGGCCTAGCCTAGACGAAGCAGACACGTGATAGTCACAATACACACCCGCTAGGCCCATTGGCATAGCTAAGCTTCCGTATATGTGCCCCACGTACATATGTAATATAGGAAAATTAATTACCTATATATATAATACATATTTGGTTCATGCACATATATGTTGCAGCTCTCCTACATAACTTTCATCAGCGATATTGCTTTTGTACACTGTTTGACATAATACAGATCACACGATTTTCCGCATAGCTTGCATTTACACTCGGTTGATATCTCATGCAACCCATTTCGTATACATATCTTCATATTTGATGTTCCCTCAGGAGCACAACAAAACTTGTGATATGTATGTAAGCAGGCACATATATACGTATATTTGTTTGCAGAATATTTATTCTTTAAAATGTGAGACCACATTTATGTAATTAGCTATCCGTTACAATTGTTGACACTGTTTATATATTACGTATGTGTTTTTATGCTAATATATACTTATTCTAAATGCAAAATAAGGGCCAACTAGTATCTTCAGGAAAGATGTGTGCGCATATTTCTGTACCTCAGATGCTAGATCATCAGTACAAGCTGGGACCACTTCGCCATCGTGCAGTACTGAGGCATTGCGTCGACGGACGCTTTGTTGACAAACACTGATTCGAAAGATCCTTGCTCTCTGATGTAGCCAATGCATCAAATATATATATACATACGTATATATATGTTTTTTATTGTTTACGAAAAATACACGCCCCGATACCAGCGAAAAGTGGGCAACAAATTAACTTCCAAGGCACGTCACTGGAATCGTAAGGGGGAGTAGCCGCACAGCAGGGCTAGCTGTATAAACACCTATGCCGACCTGTATTGAGCGTTCAGTCTCGTGTCGCTAATGGCTAATCTTACAATATCTTCGAGTACGCGAGTCCTTGATGCCTAGACAGAGTGTAGCCCCAGCCGCCTGCGCCTTGAGTCTACCTGATAGACATTGGCTGCCTTGTTTTATGCATTATCATGCACCTATAGGATGCATGTACGACTGCCAAATGCTGCTACTGCGGGGTGTTCTTGTGTGAGAACGTTGCAGTAGGAGCCCAGACGCAAGAAAGGTGGCAGACTGCTCGACACGCGTTGTCAGGGAATCAATGCCGGCAATGCCAGAACGATGCGGCGACATTGATCTGGCCTAGAAAATGCGAGCGTTATCGAACGCCAGCCGAATTATTAACGATCTGAGCAGCCTATTGGCGCGCGATTTGCGGTGTCCGTGAATCACGTGAATCGCCGACCTAGAAAAAGCCTACCTGCTTTCACACGTCGTAGGTCAACGAGTTTGAATTCGCTCATTCGCTTTGAACCAGCTGCGTTATGACCATGACCTAGATCGCACACACACACACACACACACAGGCCCGGAATATCACCAAACGTTAACATGTTCGGCAAGCCGTCCGATTATACGACAATTTACACCGCCGACAACATGCTGCGGCTGATGATGTCTCTCGGGGGGGGGGTATCGCGGTGTGCAGGTTGAGGTCAAGCGATGATGATCAGGGAATTCCCTGTTGCAGTCGTGAGAACCCTCCGTGCCAACTCCAATCCACACTCGTTTCGCTGGAACTGCTCTCCGTGCACATATAGTCTGGGCACGCCAGTATGTACGGCTGTTAGTGGGAAAGAGCCTGCACTATTTGGCGCACGTACTCGACGGCGGTATGCTGAGAGACTTTAGGGCGGCATTCTCATTTACTGATGAGTAACATCCTTATTGTAATCAATAGATAATTTAGGATCACTATTTTTTAAGTTATATTAAATTCGGTAAAATTAAATATGTATATATATATATATATACTTAATTCATGTTCATCGCTCATGTAATCAATGAGACGCATTATATATATGTATATATATATTTTTTTTTGAATCCTGAATTACAGGAAATCTCTGCCAACATATGCTCAATTAACCGTGCAGCATCTATACAAACACGTATGCACGTGCCTACACGCATGCGTACTTTCTGCAGAAGATCCATATGTTTTCAAAATCATTCCGGATTCCCAGAAGCATACTGAGTACGCTATCACCGTGCTATGTAAGATCTCGTCAGCTCCGGATCTTTCTAGCAAGCCTAACGTACAGCTTTTGGACGACCGAGGACGTCGATTGGGGTCACGTCAGTCTGGCCTTTTTGATTCATAGTGTTATTCACCCTGTCCCCAAATAAAATACGCTTCTTGCTTATCTTTATTGAAAGCGTCTCGTATCATCTTAACATACGGGCCGTAGCCTCGTGAGAGTCTGGGTTTAAGGACAGCTCATGACTAAGTTCTTCATTTGCTTACTAGCTATCTCGTCGCGCATAAGCGCTTGTTTTAAGCTGACGCGAACGGAGGGAGCCGCCTTCGGCATTCAGCGAATATAGCGGTATCATTCGACAATCGGCACTTTTGTATTCGCCACCTGGATGGCCCGTTAGGGGATCGGAGCAACGTTTTGCTCCATCCAGAGGATTATAGCAGACAACAGAAAACAGGTCGATGTTCATTGAACTTCATCGAATGCATAGCCGATCGCATCCTCCATCGACTGCCTAGGAAGCCAGTGGCGTGCTTAGTGATGCAATTAGCTAGATGTCAGTGCGTTTTGTCACAGAAGGTTCTAATAAAGCAGTTTTAATCTTACAGGTAAGAAGAATATTTTTGTGCTAGGATTCTAAAGTAAAGTTTTTGGGCTGACCCTCAGCCAATATTTAACGTCCACGGACTACTTTTCGCATTGCTTTATAGACGGGCCCCCGTAAATACAAATCGGTGCAACGGTGGGGCTCGAACCCGCGCTCCTCCGATTGCGAGGCGCAGACGAATGAATGCACTACGCCACCGGGCTCGACAAGTGCTAGGATTCTAATGTAATTTACACGTAATGGTGGTATTGTCTTAAGCCCTAGCTTCTTGATCTTTTTCAGATTTATTGTTTATAAGAGGGCGGTGGGGATACTGCTCCAGGTGTTTTGGTATTTAGTTCAAATGTAAGCACTAATCCTATCTGCTCAGTTTTTTCTCAATGTGCAAGGGAATGCTAACGTGCTACTCCGGACTCTGGAATTGTTAACCAAAACTTCTAATAAGGCTTGCGTAGCTAAACCAGTCTACAAAAAGACTTTGGCACCCACCACAGTTGCTGTTAGTCCGTATCACTATTAAATGAAGATCCGGACTGACAGAGTGCGAAGCTTAAGGGGGGAGGTGTGTATAGTGGGGATGGGTCTCGATAGCACAAGATCCAGCCGTCGGGTGCCGAGTCTCACACAGCGCGGGTAGGCTGCCATGCTATGCCCGTCGCGCCAGTGCGTAAATGCATTCACCCTCATCAACAATAATAATATATATAAATGTTGCAACATTTTGTGCGCCGTTTATCCTGCATGGTAACTTGAAGATGGAAGAGGTTCTTGCTTTTCCGCGAAATGTAGCCAGTAAGTAAAAGCATCTCACCAATGGTCTACATACGGTGAAAAACCTCCAAAGAGGATGCGGACAACGCCGCCGTCTGTAAGCAATGGCTACGGTTTTTAGGAACCAACGTAGAATAATTACACTAGAGATTTCTTGAGGAGCGGTAAAACGATCACAAATGAATGTTTTGCGGGACGAGTGGACCGTCCGCAGCTCACTTAGAAACTGTCAGCTTTGCAGAAGAAGGTTGTCATGTTTTAGCAGGACAGTGCTCCTGCACACAAGTCACGTCTAGCATTGGCAAAACTGGTAAAATTGAGCCGCTCGAGCCGCTTGATCAACTTCTTCCCTTCATTCTCCGGAACTCACCCCCTGTGATTATACTGGGAGGGGGGGGGGGGGGATTGAGGGCAATTTGCACTGGGTTTCTTGGGGACTATCTTAAGACATTTTGGTTTTGTAAATTTAAATTAAACAGCCGTTAAAACAAACATGAATTATATTCAATATATTATTACTACTGCGGTTACACTGTGGACCTTACAACCTCGTAGCAGGAGGCATCGAGCTCCGCTCCCCCCTGCCGCCCACCAGTTGTCTAGACTTGTTGCGTCGTAACGAATGAATAGCACGCTGTCTTGGCTTAGTAGGCATGAGGGTTCGTCTTTTGAGATCACCTCGCTCTATTGCCGTTCTTCCTAGTACATGGACTGGTTGTTGCTCTATTGCAATGCCAACCAATGCGTACGTTGTATGGCTGACGTCTGCTGACGGCAGCTTGCGGTGGACACCGGGTCTGCCGTCGCTGTCGTCGCCGTCATGACGGACCACAGTCCAGCCACGTCGATGACGGCGTCTGCGTCGAAATCGTTGCAATTTACCAGCAGCGGAAATGCAGTCGGCATTTACCGTCGGTCGGTCATATCGATTTCTACATTTCAGCGTCGCCACTCTCTTCCTGCGCGTTCTCTCCATGTCCCTCTCACTATTTCTTTCGATCTCAAACTCGAACTTATACGTTCTCTCTACACGCCGTAATAGTGCAAGGCAGCAAACGAGCTTAAGAGGAGCACTCCACGCCGCTGTGGCGGCATACGCACACCTGCCACTAAAGCTGAATACATAAGGCATGGAGGCCTTGCCAAACATACGGGCAGCCATACGTATATTCACACACACACACAAACGAATATACATCCACATACATATCTCATTTATTTGCATTTTGGTCCCTCTTATATGCGCAGTTATGTAAATGTGCAAGCTTAAATTGTACACAGGTAAAAGGGTACGTAATACAAAAACAAATATGTTTGAGTGATATATTAGTGGTAATAAAAAACTGTAATATATGTATATATACATGTAGACACATCGGCGTAGTTATTACTTCGTGATATATATATATATATATCGGAAGGCAAGAAGCCGCTTCGTGTACCTACTAGCGGGTTGCGGGCCGGCATTGGAAACAATCAGAGTCAGGCTTTACAAGATCATTTTAGCAATTTTTGTTGGAGTGGCAGGCAAAAGTGACCGAGGCCTCGGCAGAGATAGCGCAGTTTGAATATGTACCTCGCCAGGGAGCTTTGAGATGAAATGGCATGCACTTGCCGGCACGTGTACACAAAGGTACCTTGTGCATGGCTATCATCACTTGGTATGTTCGACCCAAGGATCCACGCAGCGAGCTGCCAGACGCATCCGCGGCCTTTGCACTTTTTCGCCCGGTGGGACGGCCGCTGAAGTGTTCAAATTGTATAAAATTGACTGTATTGTAATTATGTACCATCTTGAAATGCAATGTTATTGCGAAATAAACAATATGTAAACTATATGCGTATGTATATGGCTTAACGACAATTAAAAAATGTTTTACATGGCGGTCGATAGTTAACCAAGTTTCACAGCATCCGCATAGACTTTAACTGACCCGGCTTTGAGCACCGCATTTTTCAAGAAGCCGGTTAATAGAATATATAGTCACTGAATTGTCGGACAATTGTTCCTTACCGGCAGCCAGAAGTAAATTTGCCGCCACATGACAGACTATTGTTCACGCAAACATTTCTCTTTTTTTAAGAATGACGGGAAACCAATCACATATTTGCTTGCTTATGAGTCATTTGAGTTGACGACGGTTAAACGCTTGCTGTACGTTACGAATTTAAGCGCTGACTTAAGATCCATAAATATATTGTCCAATGTGTTCCGTCATTTAGCGTGATTGCCCACCCATTATGCGTTCTAGCATTGGGAGCGCGGCGCGAATCGCTTATTGAGGTAGGGACCCTGTCGATTGGCATTGTGGTAAATAGCCTTAGCTGGAATGCATTCTAACAGAGTCTAACGAGGCAGGGTGTTTGTTATTTGAGTTTGCCTTGTTACTTTTCTTATGCACAGGATCGTAGGTCGGAACGCGTGCGAAACTTGTCTATCCTCTGAATACCTGCGAAACATCAGAGACAGCGGTGCACGCAGCGCGTCCCGCATTTCTTATACAAGAGTGTAGAAACTCCCTTAGGGGTTCGCTACGTTTGTTTGCAAAACCTTTCAATTGTCAAGTCAGGTAGGCGGGAAAAGTAGGATTCGGGATTTCTGCTTTTTCTATGGTTCCATTTGTACGCCTGATCTTTCCAAGGTAAACTTCTACCTTAATTAATATATCTGTAAATCAGAGAGGTGTTGCGAGATTGAGCGAATCTACTTTCATCGAAGATGCCATTCTTTGGGCAGCTTAACTTGAATCTCTTCACGGAGTGGCCATTTGATGACCATTGACGGCTCGTGATGGCCTATTTTTTACCGCATCAATAGACTTGCCATTGACAAGCATCACGTCCAAGATATTGTCTCCCCTGGTAGGATGTTCGACAAGATGCCTAAGACCGGCTTTATAGCAAAATCGAAACAACAACTCATCTTTCATCACCGTTCGTCGCCAACCAAAACCGAAGTAAATTTGTCTGTTGGAAGCCGTTCTTACTCCGTCACAATAGTTTCTATTCTAATCTTGATATCTAAAAACCATCACTGAGGCTGTTTTATGCATATATATGCAGGATTCCTGGACAGTTGCAAGACTATAGCAAGAATTTCAACTGCAGGGCTTAGCACTTGAATCACCATAAAAATATATAAGAACTTATCAGGATTGCTATCGCATATTGTGATTTATTAGATAGCTCGGAAGATAAAACGGCACACGAGAAGAGTGTTATATTTTCGGCAGTAATTATATATATATATATATAATCTTTTCCACGCTCAGCTCTGCTCTCTCCACAAATTTTGAAAAATAATATTTTACGACAGAGCCCATTTAAATGGAAGTGTAAATAAACAAAGTCGCACCTGGGCAACCGAGAACCGTCACGTGATTCATGAAAAGCCGACACATGTGACAGCCTGGTGCGGCCCCCGAACCAAAGGAATCATTGAACCTCATCTTGATCACGCCACAGTGAATAAAAAGCTGGTATTATATATATATATATATATATATATATATATATATGAATTGTTACTAATATTTAAACAAATAAAACCCTGATATATATATATATATATATATATATATATATATATATATATATATATATATATATATTTATTTGTTTTTTCTTTATAAAGCAATGGACGAACACGCAGCGTAATTTTACCTCAAACTCTAGGAATGACCAGCTGGGATTATTTATATGATTGTGTATATATTGATTATGTTTATATATATATATATATATATATATATATATATATATATACAGTTTGTGTGTGATGCTTTGAGAGGTTTATTAGTCATATATAGTTGATGGTAATCAAAAACGAAATACGCCAGTTTTCATCATCTAACTTACCGATTACTTTCTCGGTCCATTTTGCTGAAGGCAAATCTCATCACGGAGTTCCTCGCGCGAGAAATTTGTTCGCCAGACACGCCTTCACCGCCGCCGATCTATAGACAACAGAGTTCTGCAGGTTTGTTGACTCGTCTTGTGAAAAATTTACCCTCGTCTTGTTCTTGATTGTCTTGGTTTTGATTCACCTGCTTTTGGTCCAATCGTCAATCGTCGCCGTGACCTGTTTTCCTAGCTGCTGTTCAGCAAAACGGCGACTATTGTTATCAGCTCGGATCTTGCACTTTGCACAGATATCATCATGCGCGCGAGACAAAGCACTACCCTAGTTTAGGGTTGTTCAAACAAAAGCTGACACAGTTTTTTGATAACACAATCACCACCACCACCACCACAAGTACCTAACTTTCATTCTCGGAATCGTAACAGTATTAGCATTAGTATGCTCGTCGTAGTGTTCACGGTGTGTTTGCTGCTCGCCGTCAAACTTAGGCGGTGTGTTGAATTTAGATTTTGCTATTTACTTGTTACGCAAGGATTTTGCTATTCACTCGTTACGTTACTCGAGGCCGAGACCGCCGTATCCCTGTCTCTTGTGTGACGTTTTTTTTTGTTATACCATCGGCGGTTAACAGGTAGAGAATAATTGTCAATAATCGCAACAGTTCGAATATCGCAATAGAAGTGCCTCGACAGTCAGTTGGCTCCACATCGGCGGCCGGCTATAGCCGCTTCTAATGTCCCCGATCAAAGCCTCGTCACTCCATCCATAGCTTAGGAGCCGGTTCGACGGCCGAGGTGCTGAGCCATACGCTGGGGCTGGACCCCGGGGGGGGGGGGAGAAGGGGGTGTGCTCCTGAGCGGCTGCTGGCTGCCATAGCAATCCTCTGTAAGGACAACACAGGCGGCTCTGTTGCGGACATGCCTTGCTGGACAGGTGGCGCCGCCTAGCGTCGACGCCTGACATGATATGGCACACTTTCACGGGATGCTCTATGTATATATATATAGTCTAGTGCATACATTTGCAACCAAGATGCATATCGAACTTCTGACGTATTCAACATTCATGTTCAATAACCTATCAGGATAAGCACGATAGTTATAAGCGGCCTCAGCATCTCAGCGTAGCTTAGGAAAATAATGCGATAATGCACAGAGTAAACAAATGTGCTAATAAGGTAACGATATAATATAATTTAACGGTTGCAACAACAACAACAACAACAACAACAATAACAACGACAGCGACGACAACAACAACGACAACGACGACAACAACAACAATTGATTATAAGAACAACCTTATACATAATGTCTATATTGTACTCAATTTTAGTGAAATAAATAAAATAAATACTTCGCTTACGGAAGCCTCTTTTACTACAACTATGAATATATTGTTTTATGTCAGATAAGCGTTGTTGTGTGTCAGTTTTTAGCCAAATGAGAGATCACAGTCTCTGAAGGACCCCGTATTCGCCAGATTTAGTCCTGGCAGGTACTATGCTCTTTCCAAACTCAAATTTGCCTTTAAGGGGTGTGTTTTGGCCGGGTAGTGTGGTGGAGATGTTTCTCGACGCTGATGTCATGAATCAAGGGTGCGATTCCGACACGACGCATGGGTATGATAGACTAGCTTCATCATTTAGGTGCCGTGGACTTGCCTCATATGCAACCCAATAATTTAGAATAAAGATGTACACAATTAAACACTAATCGACTCAATTGGACCGCACCATCCCTATTTTTTTAATTCTTTTGTACGGTTTATTTGCCAGCAAATTACCTATCCGGTAATGAGTTTGTATCCAAGATCGGTCGCTCTTAGACTAATGTTCGCGAGTTATTCTCTTAGAAGCGCATTCGAAGGAGGCGGTTCCAAGCCATGCAAAAAGAAAGCAGAGGCTTATGCTCGAAAAGTAGGTGATGCAACGCTGCTTTTTCTTACACAGACATATATATATACCCTTGAATACTATTCATACATCAAATGACTAGTTAAGACTTACTTACTCTCCTTCCCCCACACCCGCCACGCGGGCATTAGTAGTAGCCGGGGCGGGTGGAAGAAAGGCAAAAGTACACAGCAGTTACATGCGGTTCATGAGTAGACTAACCCGTTGGCCAGAGTTCCACGTACGTAGCTGCCTAAATAAGCGTTCGCTTAAGGCCTGCTTTCGTCGACTAGTAAGTACAATGGTGGTGCCGTTGTCCTAGTAGTTAACAGTGGCCGCAGATGCAGTAGCTGTAGAAGTCTTCCAGCTAGAGGATGGGATTCCTTCTGCGTACTATTACTACTACTACGACTGCTTTGCCGCTATCTCCGCTGACTCAGCATCTCGGGGCCAACCTCTCCGGCAACACTGGACAACGCGTTGTGCCGCTGTTCGACGCTGTCCGTGAACAGTGAACGAAAAGCCCATTGCGGCGCCATGAGACCTCTGGTTCTGCTTGTGCTTGTGTGCCTTCACGTGGGGCTACCTGCCTTCAACCGCGTCCTCGGTACGCTAACCTCTTGACCTACTCGCCTCCTTCCTCTGTTTCACTAGCTGTTGTTGATTTTGTTGATACAATTGTGATGCTCATCGTTCGTCCTCCGGAATACGGCCTAAAGTGTGTGCTCCAAGCCAGATTCCCCAACGGGGTTTCTCCAGATCGTCAGATGTCCTCTGTAGCAAGGCGCTCCAAAGGTCTGCCAGCGAAGTCTCGATAACTACCGCTATTGCTGTGTTAGGCGACTTGAACGTGGTGTCGTTGTAGAGATGGCTCACGCTGGGCGTCGGCGTTGCGCGTCTAAAAGGTCGCGCTAGTCTTATTCCAGGGGCGTGTCATTATTCGAGAAAAGTGCATTAAGTACTAATGTACGTGTATAACGTGTTTTCAGCACTTCAATCGGTTAACTATGACGATCCGGAGGTGCTGGGGGACTGCACTCATTACGGTGGACGACATGGAAGACTTCAACCAGGCCAGCGTGTTACGGTTCGGCATCTCTTTCTCTCTTCCTGTATATAGGTATAAATATAATATCTTTTGTTGACTATTGACTTCAGCAAAACTCACGAGTTACTAAGATGGTCAATGTTAAGCTCCTAAATACTATATAACTTTTTTGAAAAGCATGTGCGAATAATCAAAACGTACAATACATAATTCGTTAACTGACTTAATTTTCTTCGCATGACGGGCTGGAAATTCTGAACTAACCCAGGTCAACGAAACGGTGGAGATTGCCAACGGTAAGTTAAAGTATAACATATATATATATATATATATATATATATATATATATATATATACATTTTCACGCTTCTAATGTAAGAGGGTGACATGTGTACTTTGGTATACATGTCAAGCAAATAATAAATCAATCCTATATATATATACTTCCACGGACACTAAGTAGGTCACTACGACGAAACCGGATAGTGGAAACAGCATATGTAGATGCACGGAGTTTAAACAGATATGCTGTCAAGTAATGCTGGTACAAAACGGCCAGAAGTATAGGGCCGATTACTGCAGATACTACCAAGCTGTACCTACGATAAGATCGACTGAAAATAATCATCAGAGAATTGGCCTTTAGATGAGATATTGACTGTGGGGTATATATATATAGCAAGTTATGAACATATAGCAGTTGCCAGATCATATTCTAGCAAGCCGCATAGTGTTAATAAACATCTCAGGATAATATAAATATATATATATATATATATAGGGTTGGCTTATGAACTAGTTTCGCACACAGAACAAAGCCAAACTGCCAGAAGGTATCTCGTTGAACCGTGGAATCTGTGAAATAATACGTATATGATATGCGTCATGACTCACGATAACTTTACTTCTATAAACCATAATAGGACACATTTTAAACATATTATTTACATTTCAATTACTCTTGTTGCCTGCGCGTATCTATCTATTACACATTGTTAATCTGATTTGCTGATAATATCCGTGTGGTCTAATCGTCGTAATCATATATTTTGTTCGTCAATCGATTATACGTCGGCTTCTGTAATGAAACCTTTCGACAGCGCTTACTGTTGATTCGCTCATCAACAGTATGACGAACGAAAAAGCTATATAGCTCGAATTAGGCCCGAGCAAGGCGTTTATTACGCAAATATATAATTTCAGGTACGGAAATGGTGCCGCCATGCGGTGAGACTCCCTGCGATAATCCAGCAACGACCTTATCGTATCTGCTACCCGAAAACCGTCACCTGACTGAGATGAAAGTGCTCAGATATAGGTTTGTGACCATATGTTCCGACTTTACACATCGTCTCGTTTTACTCGCGTTAAGTATATATATATATATATATATATATATATATATAATCGTTTCATCGTCACTTTCCACGCACTTATTATTAACCCGCTTCGGTGTCTCTTGCGGTCATGGTCTGTTGCTTCCACCTACCTACTTTTTCTTTCTCTCTCTTTCTTCCTCCGTCCTTCTCTATCTAGAATTAAAACATTTTTTAGGGAGTTGTTTTAATCCTAGACTATCCTCCGTCCCCAGCGGGCTCGGGACTCACTGTGAGGTATATTTTCAATGCACCGCGGGCCGGACATGCTGAGATATCTAGGGTTTTCCCAACAGTCCTTGTGGCAGCATGACCGCTGACTCTCAGCGGTATGGTTTATCATCTATTCTCAAAGAGCATCGCTCAATGAAAATTCGATCAACAACAGGGATCGTTCCTTGCTGTTTCGGTTGCTCATTTGTCTGGTCCGTGGGACACCGTTTTCACTCACTGGCGTCCTGTTGGGGCGCACATCCTGAGTAGCAACCTGGGGACACTTCCTAAGTAACAATATTCACATATGTCATGTCTTTATATATATATAAATTCAGTTGAGTTTAACTAGTCATATGCATGATGCCGACCGCCTCTCTTAAGGCCTAAGTGAAGAATTCGCTTTCATTCTCCTTGACGTGAGGGATCATCCTTGCATAGAGTGCTCGTGCTGAAGCTGGAGTGTTTTCAATCCCCTTGATGTCAGGATATCTCAATTCTACAGGAAAACAGCCGTCCCTTCTTTATTTAATGTTTGGTGGTGGTGCGGCAATGCATTGCGGCGATAGTCGGTCGATGAGGCAAGCGTCCTTGTCGGGCCTTTGTGACTGCAATAAAGCTTCTTGTCGGAGCCTTGCCGCGTAGGATTCTTGCCTTACTGAGTGGTGACATTGTAAATGCGCGCAGTGAAGTTGTATTTACATCCATACATAAAGAGAACCTGATTTGAGATAGATACTAAATGAGAATCTTATTTCTTTTGTGACGGAGAGTGAATGCAGTTACGCACGGTTGCTACCAAAATGGCATGTTCCCCTATCGAGCCGTGTGGGACTCGACCCCAGCGGTTGCCCCTTAAGCTTCATTCTCAAATGGTCCAAACATCCATAGAGCTGTACCATGAACTATTACGAAAAGCGAGCGTTTAACGGATCATGTGTCTGAAGCCACTTATAGGTGCCCCACCGATCCGACGTACTCGTCCCAATACGTGTAAACCAGTTACAAGCCACGTCATTTGTTGATGTCTTCTACGCATGCCGATTTCGGCGTTCTATTTCATCGCTGAAGTTGCTTGTTCATCGCTCAGTTTCTATGCTGCTGCTGTGCCGCATGTGTACTCCGCCGGGCTATTTATGTACTTTTATGTCCGGGATGAGTAGTCGAATAGAATGGTAATATATATATATATATATATATATATATATATATATATATATATATATATATATATATATATGTGTATATATATATATATATATATATATATATATATATATATATATATATATATATATATATATATATATATATTATATATATATATCTCGCTAGGGTGTACTCAGCTATAGTATTCGAATTAAAAGTCCTCCTTGTGTTGTTTTGCTGTCTCTATTGTCACTCCACTTGTCATCGCAAAACTGCTAAAATTCGTTAAAGAGTCGTCAATGTGGCCAACGACGATGGCAGCGACCCAATCGTTCAAGAAAACCAGGTCCAACATCAGCATGAAAAACTCATCAACGCCTTCGCGCCCTACAATATTTCATTTCAACTCGAACATGTAAGTGTTCTCTCTCTCTTTCTCTTTATATATATATATATATATATATATATATATATCACAAGTAAACCTTCTGACAAGATTTCCTATAAGGTTAGGTCAACTTGCGTTATTCTTGACAGAGCTTCTCTGGTTACATGTACTGCCGGTTTGCGATAATTAAAATTAATAAAGCCAGTTGGCTACTCGAGCTGTAATAATATTAGTAATATGGAAAGAAGATCTGCAATAAAACAGTACAGTGATCTGTAAATTTACCTGGCACGGATACCACCGGTACCTCTACCTAAAATGGAAATGCAACTATGTCAATAAATGTGTTTGTAAATATTGTGGTGAAATTGACATCGACCAATATTAAATAATTAAATGTTTAGAACTGAACGCAAGCTCAGCAATAACTGCTGTAATTGACGCACTTCAACGGAATAACCCGTAAATATTGTGAAAATATATCTACCAATATTAATAATAGTTACTGAACGTCTAAAATTTTATTTTATTACATATTAGCACATTAGCAGAACTTAGCGGATAATTAACAAATGTGTCAATGCTGATCGGCGGTGCAGATTGTGATCAAGGACACGAGGCTTCGTCAAACAGGAATTCTGTTCGGCTGTGATCCGTCGATGATCGGAGACGGCGTTTGCCAGGTTTGTTCGTTTGTCTGGGTTGTTAATTAGCAGAATGGTTTTGCGACGATTGATACTACCACGACGACTGACGGTTGATAAAGTAATAGCAATTATAATGATCCGGCAGCATCATCATTGTTGTAGGCATTGACTTTATCTTGTTTTGCTATTATCGCTAAACACGGATTATTGAAACAGTCGTTATTAGCGGACTGTTTATTTCGAGTGATCCGTGTTCATAATGCTGAACGTGCATTAATCTATTTTAGCCCGAGTGCGTATTGTACTCGACGTTCAATGACGGAGGTGACTGTGACCCAAAAGATGCTGTCTGTGTGACCGACATGATTCATGATGGGGTTTGTCAACAGATCTGCAACAACGTGAGTACTTGTGTACCTTTTCTTTTGTTATATTTACATACGGAGTACCCTGGCACTTGTTATATTTACGAAGGACCCTAAAAACGTTTTGAAAAACACCGATTCGTGCTACAGAAAACATTGCGACACAAGTAAGAAGCAACATATTACCACTATTTTATACTTATTATTATATTACCGATCTTAAGACATCGAAACGAGCAAATTGTTGTTCTTAAGTTTTTAATATAGTCTCAGCAGCATTGAGAAGCTCATCCACCCGTTGTAAAGCATTTTTTAAGGCAGATTTTTACAGGGGAAAAGCATGAAGAAGGTGGCCAATGCTTTTTCGGCTGACTGCTTGCGCTCCAATGCATCGCGGAAGACGCTTCAACATTGATCACTCTCTGCTAATTGAAGATAGGCATCATCGCATGTGACCAAATTTGAGAACTGGCTGAGTGTCAGTCCAAATCCAAAAGCCTTGACTTTTTCAAACGAATCCACCGGTGGTGCTTTTGAGTTTGCATTAAGGCTCGAGGCATCCATCAAACACATTTTAACTGAATCGAAGGCGATGCAGAAAAGAAGCATCTAAGTCCAATGTAGCTTCATATTGATGCATATGTACTGTCTAAGTTCTGCTCGATTGCTGCCCTTACAACAACCCATATCATTGCATATCATAAATACAGTTTGGGTAAATGTGTTTATTTTTCATGCAAGGGTTTCGAGACAACCATACCTGTAAATCTAGTGCTTTGCTAGTTATGCTATGGACCTAACCGCCGAACATACCGCGGCTTGAGATCTAGCACATTTGCTCGAGCACTGTCTGCATCGACATCCATCCTGCGGCTCATGAAAGCCCTCTCGGTTGCAAAGACGTGATGAAGTCCGTGAACTGCGAATACCGTAGTTAGCTGTCGATCTCTCGCCCCCGCTGATTCGTCAGACAGTGCTTCGTTGCTGTTGTTTTGTAAATGCTTATGTCTACCACACTTATCTTCGTTCGTTAGTTTTGCATATATACGTCAAAGGTGCGTTCGCTTCAGATTCCAACATTTTTGCAGATTCTCCACGAACCCTATACCAGCACATATTATATAGAGCGAAAAGCCTCCTTAAATAGAAAAACTTGAAACCATTACCTAAACGCAATTCCTCCACTCCCAGCTCATCCCAAATTAGTGGAATACCATAGGTATCTGTATGCCGAAAAGAGCGACTGTTGCACAATCCGAACGCGTATCTGAGCACAATTTTCTACCTCAAAATTTAATTCGGACATACAACTGTAGGTTCTGCGACCAGCAGCAATGCGGCGTTTACCACCTGAAACACCACCCTAAAGTGCCAGCCTGAAGCAGCTTACAGCTGACGGGTACGCATATGATATTGTAACCAATCAGTCGTGGTTATTAAAACAAGAAAAACAATTATTACAAATTGAAGCATACACAACTTGGTGGAGTTGCAGGCAGATCATAATTACGACGGGGGAGATTGTTGTGTGATGTCGCCGGACAACGAGCGTCTCTGCCTCGACCCGGCGTCGCCTAACCGTCGCCGTTACATGACTATCGAGCACTTCAAAGACTTCGTTCAACTGAAGAACGATGACCGCATAAACGTCATGTTTGCCGAATGGACGAATTCGTATCTGATCGGCCTCGCCACGTTTCCATGGGACAGCGAAAACGCGTCAGGCGTTCGTGGTGTGTATTGTGGATGCGACAAACTTAGCTAACTTTGCGCTAACGTTTTTGCTTTTTTTATTAATTTTCTGGCGTGACGATTTTGGTGAAAATAGCCTCAAAGACCTTTCATAAGTCGCAAGTTCGCTCAGTGCGACGTCCACTAGGTCGACGCGAAGGCTTCCTTGTGTGCGTATCACTGATTCCTATATATTATTATTATTATTTCTATTACCAGTGACGCACGTCGACAGTACAATTGAACCAAGACAAAAACCCCGATAAGGCTAATGGCATTTGTGATTACACGGTTGTGACGATAATGATGGTGGCATTGTGCGCTCTCACGGGTTTCCCCAACGTTCGACGCGTCTTGTACCAACACCTGCCAACCCGCGTCATTCAGACTCACGTGATCTTATACTACAGAAGGCTATCGAATCTTGCCCATCCGAGCCTTCCCAAGACTCCCTTCTCCTACAATACCTCAGTAGCCATAGCTACTCCTAGCTGCCACCCAGAGGTCGTACCGCATATGTAGTCTACTAACTCCTTAAGGGTTTCTCTGAGGGATCTGGAATAGTTGCACCTCTTCCGTCTTTGTGAATGCCTCCAATGCCTACATAATGAACGAGAAGTGCGGCAAATCCATTTACAGCATAGCAATATGCCTACTAAGGCACGTTGCGTTCCCAGTGTTTTAAACTCAAAAGCATACACATAGTAGGGTTTCATAGCCTGCGTACGCATTGCGTCACGTCCGGGTAACTTACGTTTTCATAGTCGCGGGCTATCGCCCTTATATCATTATTACGTTTATATATATACATATATATATATATATATATATATATATATATATATATACATATATATATATAATATATATATATACATATACATATATATATATACATATATATATATATATATATATATATATATATATATATATATATATATATATATACATATATATATATATGTATATATACTGAGTTTTGCATGACAAAAAACACAACTTTATATTGCGAATAATAATTTCTGTTTGCGAATTGTCGTCAGGTTTAAGAGAGTTTCTTATTCGTAAGTGACCTTAATTTTAATAAAACAACTAACTTTTTCTCACTTAGGTGGTGTTGTAATGAAGCCCCGCGAATACGGTATGCCTGGTCATACCGCTACGCTCGTGCATGAGGTAAGTTCTGGCATATATTTTACATACAATGTCTTATTGTTAAATAAGGGGCTATCATTATCTTCTACCAATAAGGGGACCAGTACCTTCTAGGAATGTGTTGTGGAGGCATGGGTGGAACGAACGTCATTATGCAATGGAATATTTGCATCCAAACTATCGGCGATGGCGTCTTATGTTGACCATGCCAATTACACCATATGTTCTCTTCAAATGTTGTTTTGGCTGGTGGTATTTTCTATTTTCCTACTGCTGTCGTCGGCTGGTGCAGATGGGTCACGTGCTGGGTCTGTGGCATGTGCACCACGGTATCTCGGAACTGAAGTGCGGTGACTTCTGCTACGAGTGGTCGCCGTCAATGACCACGGGTGATCTATGTTCGGACACACCACCATCACCGGTTCATATGCTTTGTTCAAATCCCCGACCTCGTGCGATGTGCGGAAGGCTGCAGCTATTCCCTCGAGCTCCCGTAACGAACTACATGAGCTATTCGAGCGACGATTGCATGGACCACTTCTCGCCTCAGCAAACGGCTCGAATGCACTGCGCTATCAACCGGTAGGACATAGATAGAGAGATAGATAGACCACATTCGCTGTCAATATACGTATGTAGTGATAACATTGTCCGCCCTCTGATGATCATGCATAAATGGGTATACGCAGTTAGACGGCAGTTAATAGTAAGAAAGATAAGCGTGTTTCTGTCTTTAGATGGGTGGAAGGGGCAAGGTTAAATGAATATGCAATTAGGTCGCAAAAATTGTTCAGTGCTAAAATAGAAGGTAAGGGAGCGGAAAAACTGGTAGGCTGGGATGACGGCTGTGATGCTCTCAGGAGTCGGACGTATCGTTATACTGTATCATGACTTCGGAAAGACACATATTAGGCCGAAGGTCACCTAGATCAGCTACTTATAGCCCAAGCCAATCGCTATCAGTACACATTGAACACACGAATTTTTCCAAACCAACTTTGCCCGTTCGCAGGTTCTATGACAACTGGCGAGCTGATGACGGTAGGCGGCAAACTATGCACGTCTACCCCGTCTCGACGAAGGGCCGTGTTGTCCTCCACTGGGAGAGCGCACAGAATATGCGAGGTGAAACCGATGATCGAACGGGGCTTTTCATCGTCACAAAGCAGATACTCGTGTCACCTTCCGACAGCAACAATTCAAACGAGGTAATTGATATAGATATATATATATATATATATATATATATATATATATATATATATATATATATATTATGCTTTAAAATATTGTTATTGGCTGACCCAGGCGTAACTCATGGTGAACTGATATCCTGTTCGTCTGCTTCGTGTAATATCAATATGTTGAGCTTATTACATTATATTAATTTTACAGTGACCAAGCTAATATTTATAACAAATTAAGTTTAGCTTAGACGGGCGGCTCATCGGGGGGCCATGTTAGAATTAGTAGTTTATTTCTAGTAACGAGTCTATCAATTATAAATATCTATGATTGTTCCTGCAGGCGGGTTAGTTTAGTCGCTAGACAATTGGGTAGTCAGATTAAAGGTACTGCATCGCTAACAACTACCACTGTGAAGTCAGGGACGGTTGACGCCGTGAGCCGCAGGGTGCGAGGAACGGTGCTTATTGACGACAACGTGAAACCTAGTCAACGCGTTCTCTACACGGTCACTTCCGTCTCACAACATATACGACCGTTTGCTCAAGGCAAGATCACCGTTGCGATAGATAATCTCGACTAAGTGGACCGCCGCTTTGACGCCCGACAAGAACCTTAAGCAATAAATGCATTTCCCTTCGCTGCAAGCATCCGGACAACATTGTGTTTGTGTCGCCTGTTGTGGTCGTAGTAATACTAGCATTTGTAGCAGGCGTACTTAGCCTTCAGACTTTTCACTAGAAGCGCTCCGTTTTATTGAGCAGATGTGGATCTGACTCGGACACATCACTCTTTCGCTTGGCAAATAAGTAGTGCGTAGATTTGCGTGTAACAAAGCTGCTAAAATGGTGGTGAACCTGTTTAAAATACATACCTAAACGCCCTTAACGGAGATAAATGCGCACGCCTTGCGAATAGAACGAGTTTCCAAAATTCATCTAGATTAGTCCCAACAATTATGAGGCAGATAAAAGTGAAGCAAAATTTAAACTTACCGACAAGTCCCTTGCCCACGTATAAACAATCTTTACTAAAAAGTGTTTTTAGCGGAAGTCCTTACCTGTCCGATTAGTTTAAGCGGAGTACTTGTTTTAATCAAAACAGATGAGCACATCTAACGTAGAAGTACTCCGAAGTGTATTTCACGATTATGTGTCCTAAGTGCCAAATCTCTTTTAACAAAGGTACTTGTCCGAATAACACAACCACACGATTCCTATTGCCTTTTCATCTCCACGTTTCCTGGCTCTAGGATAATGCACATTAAAGATTACTGGTACAGTGTCTCATGAAGGCTAGCCTAGTGTTCAACAAAGAGCAGCTCTGAAACTTATTATTATTATTATTATTAAAACTTGGACTTGATGGCAAAATGAGGAAATACGTCACACGTAGCATATTCAATTGTGCCCTTAAAATAACTTTTTTATCGTTATTGAACTGCGAACTACCCGTCAACGGAATCGTTGCGCAAACGCTTTTCAGTAAAAAGGTAAGCTAACATTTGCACGTGGTAACATAGAACTAAATCGATCCAATAGTTTCCAGACGCTCTTAAAATCGCTTAATTTCGCAGCACTGTGCATGTTAACAATAGCGTGGACAGCAGCGTCTAAAAGTACTGATAGTTTCTGTATTAAAACAATCGCAACATGGAAAAGCCAAGTCTGAGGTGCGTCGGACAATCAGAAGAGGTACTGGTCGAGACTAGTAAGTAAATTGCGATATGATATCGCATCGAGACCGTCTCTTCAAGAAGAACTTCGTTGAACTCTTCGACAACTTCGTTGACTGTATGTGCTTTGTGCGTCGAGTAAACGAGCCCTACCACTGTTGTTGTGGTGTTTGTGGTGGACTCATAGACACACAACGTCGATGAGTTCGCGTGCCAGCAGAATATATAGAGATACCGTCGGCCGTGCAGGGAAAACTCGTGAGGTCTACGTCTGCTAATAGACGATGCTTACGTAATCAGAAATGACAATCACAAGCCATTAGATACAGAGAGAGAAGGAGACGAAATCTAGTGGCCATATGTATCTCGAAAATGTTTCTTTTGGTATGGCGGGAAGACGCCAGGGCACGAAATAAGAACAACAAAACCTTTTTGAACCGCCTGTTGTAACTTTGACCGCTAGCCTTGAAAACATTACCCACTGCGTAACGGAGAGGGTGGTGGAATGCAGAGTGCCTCTTGGCGTCAGAGCTTAAAATTAGTTTAATCTAGCCACGTTTTTCACGGGCAAGCTTTAGGGAAAACTCCCAAACGGTTTTTCAGGTTTACTCTATTACTCAGTGCGAATAAGATATTCATGGTATAGAATACAGCCTTATTGAAGCTCTGCAAACTATAATAATTTGTATTGGTATAATTTGCTTGACAGCCCTGCTGCAAACATATGAGGTAGTATTGCTTTAGTCTAGCACATAATCAGGTAAACGACGGAGTCAATTTACGCGTTGACTTTTGTTTACTGGGCCTTGTCATTGCACGATATTTGCTGAAAAGAAATATTATTTTCACTTTCGCAAAGCGGCTCCGTGTCGACAGTAAGTATTGAGAGAAAAAGTCGCGGTTAGGTTTATAATTGCTTTAAAAGGTACGTGAGAACAGACATAACACAAAAAAAAACTGAGCAGAGAAGGCAAATGTGCTATGTATATATATATATATATATATATATATATATATATATATATTAATTACTACATATCTATGGCACTGTGGCATATAAATTATAAAATCCGATTGCATGTTCCGTGTATTTATTATTTCGCACAAAGCTCAAAGTTGTACTGTTGAACATTATTTTTACTCACTTTTATTTGTTTGTTGGTTTTTACGCGCCCTTAATAGGCGTTACTCTAAAACTACAGTGAACAATAATTGCACAATCGACACTAGTTATATATAATATATGCTTTCTGGCATATATATATATAAAGAGAGATAGCAAACGACATAATACCAGATTTGAGTGAAACTCTTTCGGAGCTGCAAGTTAAAAGAATGCGTTACTTCGGATGCAGTTTGATTTAGCAGCGTCGGTCATCACTGCATTACTTTCGCGTTTTATCCGTTACACAATATTCAACAGCGGATTCCCGAGCGGGTCTGTCTGTGCAAAGTTGTACAACCATTTATCAGTACGTAAGTATCAAAATAGTAACATTAATGATAAGTGCAATATTTGACACGGGTAACAGGGTTATCGTTGTGAAAGAAATGCACGGCATTATTAAAGTAATTTCTAGCGTTCGTCGCACTAAAAGCGCACCTTGGCCCCGGCTACTCTGCAAGCGTATAAATGAGCTTATCTGTGTACACATACCAATTCGAGATTTGGTTGCTGGTTGCGCGTAACGCGGCTACTGTGCTAAATCAGCTTAGATTGCAAGGATAGACGAGGCTCGTGTGATCCTCGGCTTAGCTCCAACAAGTGCACGTCTAACGTGCCAGTTTGCGTGGTTGGCCTTAAAGTTGTGGCATTTGCTTTTTACTGTTGGTTTAACTCGTTTCTGCTGCTGCTGCTGTTTATATGGCACATTAACACATTTTACATGGCACACGAGTACTGAACGTGCGGCGCTCCCCTGTACGGCTGGCAGGAATTGCCCGCAGAGCTCCAATAACCACCTAAAATATACGAAGAAATGCATTACCAGAAAAATACTAACATCGTTATTTTTTTACAGAATTTTCGTAAGGCTATTGCCCGTGTACGGTTCGTTTTTTTCATGTCATGGCTAATTTTAATCCACTCCGATATTTACTTTGTCTAAATTGGAAGCCTTGCAAATAAATTTAAGAGTGGCCGGTCTGGGTCTCGAACTCAGTCCTCCCGAATGCAAGGCAATGGCTTTGCCACTAAGTCATCTTGCTCGGTTCAATATGCCCGTACATAGCTCCATATTCGCCTTGGCAAGACCTTTAAATCCGTCTAGGTAAATATAATGTCTTTGTTTAAATAATGGCATCTGGGGAAACATTTAGGTATGCCTGAGAATCCCCCTTTAATCAGATGATACTATAGACCTTAGCTCAACGGCTGGAAGAGAATCACTCTTTCAACATTTGGTAACGAAATTATGATTTCCGTTACCAAAAGATGATAGAGTCACACGAGCAGAGTGGAAACAATCTATAGATTATCAAACACTGTACACAGTAGCGAAACCGCTTTCATTCAGTAAAAACCAGTCACTACAAAAATTACAGCCGCAACGTGCATGCGGGGCGACGCATATGCATTGTCGAAACCTCTTATATGTATACAAAAACAACGTTTAGTCTATAGACTATCTACAAATGCTAACGGCATGCTAACGGCGCACTGCTTGTCGAAGTTTTCGCTATCCAAAAAATAGCAAAGCAACGAAAAAACCTATAGAGTGTTTAGATATTCGTCAGCGCGTTTAGTTTGCATAAGAATTGCGGCAAAGTTGTTCTCGTGAAGATCTAGATGTGCACGTAATTTTCTTGTCGGTAGGCGATAAACCACACAAACTTCCTAGCTGGTACGGCGATATAGCCCAAAACTCTACGGCAATACCGCTGGCGGTCTCGTCTACCCGTTAAACCCTCTTTTAAATCAACCTTTCACGGTGGGAGAAGTATCAAGAGTTACTATTACTTGTCGGCATTACTGCTCCTATTGTCAAAAGGTAGAGTAGGGTTTACAACAAACATTACATGTTTACTGCATTGCATGCCAGTATACGAACCGGATGAGAAGTCCATCGGTGAGATCTTTCTACCAGCTGCCGTTGCGGGCCCATACACTTGCGGAGCGATAAAAATCTCGCCGTGATGGAGCCGATAGTCGGCAGCCGGGCTCGAACCCAGCCCCCCGGGCGCCCCCTGAAGCGACTGCTGTTGTTGGGCCGCCGATAGGCCGGCAAAGTCGAATTTGTACGCATATCGCTTTCCGTGAACCTTCGACATGATGTTCTTGTCGTAATAGTATCTGCAACGTATCCGTTATACACAGGTGATAACATTGCGTTAATTGATGTATCAACTGATATTAAACTTAACTAACGCGTTGTTCTAAACATTTGGAAATGTTTTTTTTACGCTCTTACAACCACATTTTAGACGCTCGTACTGGGCTAAGTTGTCTGTGGCACGATGTCGTCTAAATGCATAAATAAAAGTGTGTTGATTTGTTGGCCGTTCTGAGGTTGTTTGACCTTGTTTATTAAGCAAGCAGTCATCTGGTAAGCTGTAATACTATAGAGCATTGTCATTAATAAGCTGAGGCTCAACGGAACGTGGTTACCATATTTACTCGCACGAGATCACTTTGAGGGGCTTTTGTGATCCGTAGGGTTTACCTATTCTTTAGCGCAATGACCCTTGGGACAACGTGTTAAGATGGCGAAGCTGCCCGTTGAAAAAGCAGGACGCCTTTTTTAAGAGAGAACGCACACAAGGAAACTGTAACTGTGATTTCATCACGAGTTAGAGACGTAATAAATACAAAACAATGATATATATATATATATATATATATATATAAAACGAGTTGTCCACTCAGGTTCTATGAAAGGCAGTAATCAGTTTCTGCAGCTCCTTTTCGACAAAGGTATCTAGACCGAGTGGCCATGTCGGCAGCCGCTGAGATCACTCCCGTAAGGAAAGCCTTTGAGCAAACAATATCCAGTCATAATCCTGGAAATCCGAGTTAAAAGAGAAGAAATCAGGAGATGCATCCTATTCTTTCTTAGAAACACCATTTGATGATGTTTCTAGATGGTTTCAAGGAGTGGCTCAGACTGCACCCAGTTCTCATAGTACACCTGGTCTGGCCCCGCATTCTTTCCCCTCGAAAGAGAGCGCAGGGCCTGACTTACTTTCTCTACCTTAAAAGGAAGATGTCAGGTGACTCGTTAGCTGTTCGTCACTGGGCAGGTGGTTCGCCCTTCTACGAAGTCGCACAACGCAGGCTGAGGGCATCCGTACAGCTCTTTCGAGCAGTCGGATTTCCTACCGCCTAGCGCATTCACGTTTGTGGTTATAGCACAGTTTTATGCAGGCTTTTTTACTGTTGAAGTAGTCAAGCCTGCGTCTGCCTAGCAACTGCGGTGATGCCCCCACGTCGCGATCTCCTCTGGCCCGGTTTCTTCGACCTGGCTACACTTCTCATGGTTATCTCTAGCAGTCCACAACAAGTATCCATTACGGCCCACCTCTAGGCTATCAATCGCTAAAAGTGAACGGTTTACATGCCTCGTGGCAATCACTCCGCTGTTTTGCCCAAATATTAGGCATATCTGCAACTGCTGATACCGGTAGGTGCTTCCTTGCAGCCAGCTCGAGAACATCAAAGCTTTTACCTTTGCCATCGACAGGGTTGTGAAACAATAGGCCAATAATGCTGCTTCAGTCATGATTTACATACGGTGGTGTTTAGCGTGCATTTGCACATCTCAGTCCAAAGTATTCTGTAAGTTTGTTATATAACAGATCGAGTACGTGGCCAGACTCTTTTGCTAGAGCAATTCGGCTTCCGGAGGGGTAGTGAAGCGCGTGATGCAATCCATGTGCTTCAGTCAGAGACGGAACGAGCTGTGGCGAAGCCAGAGGCAGTCTTTATAGACTGCGTTTCCTTCACTCTTTTGCTAGCCGATTTTGTCGACTATATTCGACAGGAGTTCCAGAAAGCCATAGTTGTGATGTACGCAGATGACCAAGGCTGGGAAATTCAGAAGAGAAGGACAATTGGCTGCCAAAGACGTTTTACGTTGCGGCAGCTAATTCTTGGACCTTATTGGGTAAGTCAAAAAGTTCGTCGGCTTTCTGGGACCACATTTTTTAAATTCCCGCGCTCTGCAGCAGGGCTGCCTGAGAGTGCGGCTGGGTGTTTACATTCAGGAGCAGACCCGTGGCGGCGCAACGGTATATCGGTTCCAACTTTACCGTTTCGTTTGCGGAATTGGCAGCTGTTTGCAATGGAGGACAAAAATACGCATTTTCGACACATTATGTTGTTCTCCTACCGTGAAGGCATAAGTGCAGCGCAAACAACCAGGAGGATATGTGCAGTCTACGGCGAAAACGCAGTACACAAATCCACAGTCGAAAAGCGATTCGCCCGTTTCAAAGCTGGAAACTTCAATCTCGAAGATGAACCGAGGTCAGGACAACCCAATGTTGTGGAGACCGACGAAGTCATAAGCCTGGTTACTTCGAACCCAGGTTTGACTATAGAAGAAATTGAAGATGTAACGGGAGTCTCCCACGGAACCGTTTGGAATCGCCTCCATGATGCAGGTTTCTCGTGCAAGCGGAATATCTGGCTACCACACGACCTCACTGATAGGCAGCTTGAAGGGCGAGTCGATACCTGTCACGCACTCCTCCGGAAGAACTCGAATGAGCCATTTCTGAGGAGATTGATAACCGGCGATGAAAAATGGATACCCTACAGAAACGTAACACAGAAAAGAAGTTGGGTCCCCAGAGGTTCTCAGGCCGCAGCTATCCCTAAACCCGAAATTCATCAGAAGAAGGTTATGCTGTGCTGCTGAAGGGACTGTAAGGGCGTCGTGTATTTTGAGCTGCTTCCAATGGGTCAGACGATCAACTCCGTCGTCTACTGCAGACAACTCGAAGATTTGAAGGCTGCAGTAGCAACGAAGCGCCCGGAATTGTCAAACAGGTGGGGCGTCACTTTTCAACATGATAAGGCGACACCACACAAAAGTTTGGCCACCCGGCAAAAATTGGCGGAGTTTGATTGGGATGTGCTGCCGCACCCAGCTTATAGTCCCGACCTCGCACCATCTGATTATCACTTGTTGTGTTAGGTCTCTCCAGAACTCCCTTGATGGCACAACATTTGAATCTTTGGAGGCTATAAAAAATTATCCTCACACAGTATTTCGACGAGAAGGACAAGACGTTCTGGGAGAAAGGAATCATGGATCTACCGAGGCGATGGGCGAAGGTTATCGAACAAAACGGTCAATATATCATTGAATAAAAATACTGTTGTCTGCATAAATAAGGCTCTTTAAAATCGGGTAAAAAAGCCGACGAACTTTTTGACTTACCTAATATCAACTCTTTCCGGTATCTAGTGTTTCGGCTCCATTATATTGGGACAACTTTCACTGCGCGCATCGTCGAAACAGTGCGCACAGCCCTAGTCTCTCTGTATGAAGAGGTTAGTGACATCCGGCAACTGTCTGTTCCAATGGCAGTGGCACTCGTCCACCTCCAAATTGTCCCAAGGCTGATGTATGGTATTGACCTCCCCATACTCTAGTATGGGGACACCTCACTCAGGCAAACTTTGGCTCGCTTGAAAGATGTTTCAGAATGTACATGAAGCGAGTACTTTGCCTGTCAATGAGAGCCGCTTTGTGTATTTAGTGTAAGGCTGTACACCAAATGTTGAGATAATTCGATTGAGGTTAAAGACGCAGCGTACAGTACCATTCGAAAAGTTCATTTCGGAATGGGAAAATAAAGTTGAGCAAGTCTCGCCTCTGGTCTGGTCTTGCATGTGACAATCGCCACGTCTATACCAGATACATAGTTCATGGATATCATCACTTTTTTATATAGGAGGTTTGGAAAATGCATATTGCACGGTCGGTGTTGGCCATTAACAACACCTAGTGTGGGACTCTCACCAGCTAAAAATCCCAGTCCTCCCAACCCCCCAAGGTTCGGAATTAGGCTGAACAACACTTCAAGAGGCTATCATCACCTGGTCTGATCAAATACGAGCTTCCACGAGGAATACACGGAGTGCGTCTGTTGACTGTGCTCTCAGGCGTGTATGAAGCATCATGCATCTGCTTTCCTGGCCCTAGCAAACTGCCGCTCGCGATTAACATGCCGAGAACAGCTAACAACGGTATAAGTGTCAGTGTTATGCACATACTCAATATGAGTGAGATAATATGATGACAATAAAAGTACGTCCTATACTACGGTGGCTTTAAAAACGACGCCGGATGTACATCCTCAGTTAAGTAATCATGTGAAGCTGACCAATTAGGGACCATGACGACACAAACCTGAGAGCTCTGGATAGTTTGTCGTAGTTCATGTTGGGTTTGGATTTTCGCTCGCCCCACCGACGAGCGACTTCGTCGGGGTCAGTCAGCTTGAACTCGCCGTTGCTGCCTTCCCAGGCTATGCAGTGACCGTGCGACGGCGGGTCCGAGAGCAGCTCGAGCAGAAACTGCCACAGCTGAATCTGGCCTCCGGACACCGCTGGTGACGACGCTGACGCCGCAGGGGCGCCACCACCACCACCGCCGCCGCCGCCTAAACCCCCGCCAGGGCCGGGGCCAACGGCGGTCCCCAACGCACCGGACGATGTTGCCGAAACGCTGCTGCTGCCTGCATCTTAATCAAAACAACAGCCATGCCATGCCGTTAGCCTACGATTATACACATTTTCAATTCTGTTGATGTTCACACTATATATATATATATATATATATATATATATATATATATTAATATATAAAATACCTGGCATCGGCCAGACGTGCCATGATATTGGGCCTTATCGAGCGTGGTGTCGGAAACACACACTAAGTAACATTATTTACAAAGCTATCTGGAATTGGGCTCGATGTTGCATTCAACATAATGAAATTAACGTGTTCACTTACACAAAATGTGTAATAGAAATTGATAAGTAAATCCATGATAAAAAAACATGTATAAAAAATGTCCACATTACGATGACGATTTCTGCTTGCAAGCCCTTTCGGCGTATCGGTTAGCGCTGCGTCAGCCACAAAGTACTGCCGATCCATTTCGGCTATTTTGTCTTTAACCTCAATTAAAAATATATGTTATTCCTCCGTACGCGGAATGGTGTAGCGTATTTAAGGTCCTTCATGAATTATGGAGTGTTATCTAAAATGATATACAAATAAGTTATTTACCTATATTACCGGGCAGCAAGATATCAAGGGGGAACGGCGGAATTCTCGTGTGGGTCAGCAGTGTGGAAGCCGCTAAAAGTCTGTTGCAACTGACAGTTCTTGGTGGAGTTTCCGTATCGGCTGTTTGCCCCGCCTTGACGAGTTTCAAAGCAAGGGTCCAAGGCGTAAACGTGGCTTTTACCGACGACGAGATACGAGACGAGCTAAGTAGTGCTGGAGTTACCGCTGTGCGGCGCCTCTACCACTCAACGCAGGCGGGTAAAATACCGCTCAATAAGGTGATTTTAACATTTGACCGCCAGCCACCAGCGTCAGTTTTTCTAGGTTTTAAGGTTCACCCGGTGATACTTGAACCACACCAGCTCAAACTGTGTTTTAACTGTCAAAGAGCGGGTCATTTTGCTGACAGATGCACTCTGCGAAGGGCTTGCAAAAAGTGTGGCAAGTCAGACCACTTGGCAGCGGAGTGTCCTAATCCTTCGAGGTGTGTCAACTGCAACGGGTCTCACGCGGCTGGTTCCCCCACTTGTCCACGTTTAGCCTAACTTCGTGAGAAGAACCGAATTATCATGGAAGCTAGGACCCTTCGACAAGTGCAGACGGTTAATCCATCTGCAGTTATCACAGAAGAAGCGCAGTGCCCGGTTCCTGTGGGAGACTCTACACGGGGCGTCGCGGATGACAAACCGTCATACGCTGCAGTCTTGCGGGGCATCTCGTCGACTCAAGATGGAAGCGCTCCACACGTTCTTTTGCCCAGACCTCGGCGCCTTCCTCGGCGCAAGTCTAGATATAGTAGAGTAAGCTCGGTCACTCGACCGCGGTCTTTGACGCGGAGGGTGCGAAAGTACAAAGTTAAGAAAGCGACGCCACCAGGCAGTATCGGAACCACCTTGTCAGACCTGGCAAAAGTACTCCAGGGTATAATTCCTGACCTGGCAGCCACACTCACGACGATTGCCGAGGCATTAAAGCCGTTATTAGCTTTGCTGCCGGTAGTTGATAAGCTAAAGAACTTTTCCTTATAATGGAAGACCGCAGCTCTACCAGCAATGCCACGAAACGTTTCTAGCGACGCTGAGCAGGACCTAACCAGGGTCGCTTGTCCTGTGTGTAACAACATATATGCAAGAAAAGGACTTTCTAGGCACATGTCCGCCAGACACCCCGGCGTCGGAGGCATAGAAGCAGCGCCAACCACTGGCACATTGGCCACCTCGGAGGAACTGGTCGGACTCATCCAGAATACCATGCGACATGCAAGGCTAGTCCGGGTGTTGCCCAAGGCTGTCAGGGCGTCCGTCGCAGACGAGCTTACGAAAGTTTTATTGAAAGTCGCTTAAACAACAACATTAAGGCCTGGCACTCACTGTTTTCTTTCGCGCCGGTGGTGCTTGCTCTTCCGCAAATCCGAAACGACACGCGCTCTCTCACAGTGATTATCAAAAAGAGATTGAGAACATCGTACACCATGAAGAAGATGAGATCTGTAGACGCGCCATAGTCAAGCTCTCCGAAGGGAACGTCACTGGCGCCGCCAGACTCATTGGCTCTACGGATACATGTATATGTCAGTCCGAAAGCCTTGAATCTCTTCGAGACAAACATCCGCAAGCCCTCTCGGACCATCTCGTCCCCCGACTATGCTACCATCCACTACCTCTAGCGACGAGGCCGTGAGATCCTTTCCTAGGAGCTCTGCAGCTGGTTTTGACTTCCTTAGGCCTCGACTTCTTCAGGACCTCCTGTCCGCTGTCTTAGGATCCGTCGCCGATAGACTGGCAGATGCACTGGCAAAAATTGTAGACAATCTTCGGTGCGGGTCTCCCCCTATAGCCCTTCAACCTATTATATTTGGGGCACGACTATTTGCTCTCAAGAAGAAAGACGGCTCTATCCGCCCGATAGCATGCTCCGTACCCTGCCAAGGCTGTAGCTCAATATTGGTACAATTTTAAGTTTAAAAAACGCGCTGTCGCAGTCAGACACAGCCTTTAAAGGACTCACACCACTGTGTGATTAAAAATAAAAAATGCCCGACACGCCTGCCGCCGTAGGGTAATAGTCTATCCCAAATATAATGTTGCTCCAATCAGTGAGACACTATCATACCACAGGCACAAGTGTATGATAACAGCTCTCTACAAACATATACAATAACTTTGTCAAAGCTAAAAAATTATATATATATATATATATATATATATATATATATATATATTCGCTTGAAATGTATATATATATATATATATATATATATATACATATATATATATATATATATTTATAGATATTCTCTTGAAATGTACACCTAAATACACATGTCACCCTTTTATATCAGAGACGCATAGAGAGGCAGCTTGAGCGGACATGCTGAAATATCTAGGGTTCTCCCAACGGTCTTTGTGGCAGCATGGTTGCTGACTCTCAGTGGTATGGTTTATCATCGATTCTTAATGAGTATCGCTTAATGAGATTTTATCAGCAACTGGTGTCACACCGGCGACACCCCGGTAGATGACAACCATGACTTGTGCAGTCGTCCCAAAGACCAAGCCGCTACGTAAATATGTATATATACATATACACATATGTATATATATGTATATATATATATACATAAATCTTATCGTACGCAGTGATAGTTAGCAACATTGCTGATGTCATCCGTACGCTATTGGTATTGTCGCTGCCCTGCATTGAGCATCTTCTCCCCTTTTCTATCTCTCTCTCTCCCTCTCTGTGTTTAGCGACGGTGAGTTCCGGCCGGGCTGGATTGGGCCGCTTGCTCGCGCCGTGCTCCATCCAGTCAGCCAAGCTATTGTGGCGGCTTAGATACGCTACTCATAGAATACGTAATGAGACGGACGTTGTTATCTTTGGCTCGTGCACGCCGTTCGCCGCCTGGCCTCCTCGTAGAGTTGTTTCTGCTGCTGCTGCCGCTGCCGTCACCCACCACACTACAGGATTCTGCGCCTACAGGACCAGCTGCGGGTATATGGCCACTTGGAACACACTTCTTCTACATATCACTACTGTACTCTTCTCCCTCCGCCCCCCCCCCCCCCCGCCCCCGCCCCCACACGATCTCCGTTGCCGTGCCCCATACGGCACCCTTTAAGGCAGGTCGTTGGTCGCTTCTGCTTCGTGCTACACTGATGGTGGCGATGATGGTACAACAGCGTTGGTAATTACATCAGATCTCCGAGAGCGTAATGTGGTTCGGATTGAGCTCGGATTGACTCTGCTACTCATGACAGTCGAGTGATATTAATGTGTGACTGCACCTACAATCATAGCATTCAAAGCAACGCGTTCATACAACACGACTGTGTGTACTGAAAGGACGAACGCAATCTGTAATAAGTTCTTCCAAACTAGGCTAGACACAGATATATGGAAATGTGCGAGAAGCGAAAAAGAGGTAACGGGAGATGAGAATTAGAGAGGGGGAGAGGAAGATAGAGAGGGGAGGACGAAAAGCGCGAATGCGGATACACAAGGAGAAGGCGAGATAAGTGAATATCTAGATAGGTAGATACAGCGAATAAACGAATAAACACCCAATAAACGACATTTGATCCGAGTGTGCACAACAAGGATATATGTAGAGCTGGCTATAGAGCTGCGGGGGCAGAGATTCAGTGACGAAGAGAGCTTGACGCCGATGAGACGAGGAAGTCAAGAGCAATGCTTTCTTTCCTCTCTCTCTCGCTCTCTCTCTCTCTCTCTCTCTTTCGCTCTTTCCATACGCCTTCTTCCATGAAAGTCGAGAAGAAAGTATGAGAGAGAAACATAGAGAGAGAAAGAGAGAAGGTAGTCAAAAGAAAGACGAGAGGAAGAGAGCACGCTGATAAGAGTGGAATCGGTAGCTCATATGCAAGACGTGACGTCTGTCCCCTGTCCGGCGTCTGGCCAACATGCACAGTAAACAGCAGGGTATTGGCAGCAACGGCAGTGCCTGTAGTCGTAGTAGCCATCGTGGCGGGGGTTGCCCGTCGTCGCAAGTGTAGCCGTCATGGCAAGGGTAGCCCTCGTAGGAAGGATTGCCCGTCGTCGCAGGGGCAGCCGTAGCGTGCCATGGAAATGGCGGTAGGGAGGGGAATATCCATGCAACAGCATAGAAGCCAGCCGACTTGGCTTAAGTCAAGCTAACCCGAAGATCACCGCTGATTCCTCCGCCGAGATGGCCCTCTTATACGAGTAAGCCTGCGGCAGCGGAGGGGGGGGACGCTTAAAGATGATGAGCGCATGATAGATAATATATATATATATATATATATACCTGGATATCCCATATATATATATATATATACCTGGATATCCCATATATATATATATATATATATATATATATATATATATATAAGCTACTGTGAAGATGATGGCGGCTGTATTCGCTGCTACCGCCACCCATGAGGCATCATCATAAGTCCACCATCAGCTAATCCTTCATTTACATGCCACTCTTGCAGCACACGGACTCGGAGAAAGAATACACAAACACACACACACACACACACACGCATATACACATATATGCTTCATTTACGTGCTATATGCTGTAAGTGCCTCATAGCACTACAGGACAGGCGGCATCATCGTAGCAACGCCCGGTGAACCCAGGTTGCGAGCTTTATTATAATTAATAAAAAATATTACTTCCTACGACTATTTTATGAGTATATAAAATGTAGGGAGTTGTCAGCGCAGAAAAATCCCCACAGAACGGAGCCAGATGCGGCTTTTATATTTGGTCAGGTCACGTAGTCTGACGCTAACACTGACTAAGATCTGTTAACGAGCACATTGCATAAGCCAATGTCTCTATTCATGAGCGCTTAAACACAGAGCTGTTCAAATGCGGCAGACACCTTACGAAACTATACACTATTCCTTTAGATTTTTTTGTCAGCGCACAAAAACGCATGTGCGAAATGTCTGCATATACTCATGCATTTGAACACATGAGCGGCAAAATATTCCACTGTTTCGTGTCAATAAACCTTCTCATGGCTGCCGCGTGTGACACTTTGCTCGAATATACTATTATTACGCCTATGTTTAGAAACAAACAGAAGAAAAACAAATTATTTACAGTTGCTGTGTTTTAGTTCCACTGGTAGTGCTGTGCGTACATTATTACTTTCTATTTAGACATTTATTTTTTAGAAAAATAGACTTATAAATCTAGTAATCATAACTCGTGAGTCATGCAGCAGGTTACGGCCTCAATTATAAATCAAGAAGACGGAAAAGGAGGTCGAAAAGTATATGTAGTCGTTCATTCTTCTCAAAGAATGACCCGTTAGAGCTAGTAACATTGGATCGACGGGGGGGGGGGTCCCGGGAAAGCACGTACTACACCAATAGACAAAAACAACATAAATCGATTTTGGTGAAAGAGACCAAAACTGAAGGGAACGACTAAGGACGTTAAAGCACACGTAACGAGTTGACCCCTAATCGCATAGAGTAATAATACGCGCAGCAATATCTGTGCAATTAAAGCACGGCAACCGTCAATATATTCGTTTTTCTTCCGTTTTTCTATCATTTCGCCAACCATAGTCTCAAAAGGTGGCCGTGGCCATGACTTTGATTCTTTAGGGGCCTTGTGCATTCTGTTCTAGTTTCTCCGCCGCTTTTCACACCCATGAATCGGAACGTTTTATGCTCCGGAAGAGTTCGATAACTGAAACAGGTACCAAAGGTTGTATTATTTTTATACTCATTGTATTTTGGGAATTCGCTCCACCGCCTGGTTATGTGTAGTTCATTTAAGTGTTTTAGTATTTTTATTGCCTTTTAAAAAGCTATATTGTTTTTGGCAAAAACCTCCATACGTTTTGTGCCCGGTTATCTCAGAAGTGGCTTAAAAATATCTTGCTCCGCTCTAGCTTGCCGTTCATTCGGAAATTGTTTTCCATTTTACAACAATGCACAGAGTCAATCATTTGTAAATGAGGGACTTAACTGGAGGGCTCATGTGGAGTTTGTTTTCTTCATTCATTGTTCTAGTTATGTCAGCTAGTATGATATTTTCTCAATAGAGTCTCTATTTTCGCTGACTTATAAACATAAAGTGGCGTTACATTTCGTGTTCTCAGATATATTTTTGTACCTCAATGATCTATTGGAGCATTTTTAGACCTGAGATTCAATTAATGTATGATAATCTACAATTTAAGAATGCTGCTAGCGATCGTCGTAGTTTTTAGGCAGCCTACAACGCTTACTCCAGTAAGGGCTGAATAAAAAAAATTTAGTAATTTATTTTAGCCTATAACATATTTTTTTGAAAACAAGGTTATTTATTTATATAACACACATCTACATCAGTATGTTAATTCATATATTTACAAATATTGAAAGGAATCAATAGTAATTTAAGCCTACTACAATTACTATTGTGTTGGCGAAAAGTTGCCGCCGGAATAAAATTACTTTTGTTTTCCTCTATGCGAAGGTCAATTTAGGCAGACTAGTGTTCCCCTCATTGACAAGACAACAGGTGTGACTTTAAATTTCCCTTGAAGTTGTTTAAGGATTTCAAACAACGCAAGCTGACCGGAAGAGTATTCCACTTCCTGACAGCTCGAACGACAAAAGCTTGGCTGCCCTTGCTGCTTCGATGCATGCGGATCCGTGTTAGATGCCCTGGTTTCTCTCGCCCCTCCAAGGCGATTAAGTTCTAGTATCTTCGGTCTAATTCCATGTATTTTCTTAAAAATCACTATCAGGATTAAGTGAAGTAAAATGAGAGGTAAGATGAAGATTTAGATTTTAGAGGGAAGATCAAGAGGTAAGATGAAGATTTAGATTTTAGAGGGAAGATCAAGAGGTAAGATGAAGATTTAGATTAACATGTCGTTATTGGACCCTGGTTTTGCCGACCACGTTTAGTGCTGTAATTTAAAACCTTGTTTGTTTTGCTAACATGTTGCTACAGACACATATTATGTACTGGAATGTAACGAGCTACGCTTTTTTCTCTCACGTTTTTGGGCGTACACGCTGTATCGAAAGGAGCTGCGGTAATGATCTATTCATGTCAATTTATAGCCTGCCCATGTAGGTATTTACGGGCTCTACTTTATAGTGTGCAGACCCGTGGTTACAAAATTCTGTCTCGATCTCTCAGGTCCTGCTTTTTGGTGGCAGGTTTTTGGCGTCCAGGTCACTTGCGACTGGTGCGAAAGAGCGCGCTGTACTGACAAAATCAGGGATGATAGCGTTTATCGCGTTTGGCCCCTTGACACCACGTCAAGACATTTGGCCAAGTCCTCGTTGACAAAGGCGAGGTGGTGTTTTCATTGACAAGGCCCCAGCGGGGTATTCTCCTCCGTATTGCTTTCTCTCTCTCTCTCTCGCTCTATCCCTCTTTTGTTCTCGAGCTGCAGCGTAGAAGCAAGGATTATCTTCTCCTAACTTTTAGCTCTCCCTTTCCTCTGGCTCTCTTGACCTACAGAATGGCCCTTTCCCAACAACGATCTCTCTCACGCGCCGTCTCTATCGCGCTGCTCAAGATGTGTACTCACCAAAGTACAGCTTTTCCTGTCTTTAAGCGAACTAGTCCACCGACTAGTGTGTCTTTGCCTTTAGTGGCGTCCTTACCCGCTCGACTCCCATAAATAGGAGCAGTTACTCAGCGGGGATGCTGCGGCTGCAGCAGCGTATTAAGCGAGCGCACTCGGTCTGTCAGTGAAACGGGAGGATCATCGCCTTCGTCGAGGACGAGGCGATCTTCACGCCCACATCGGGACGTCGTCTCAATCTTTCTGGCCGTGCTCCGTACCTCCGACTAGGGCGCGGGCACCCGCGACTCAGGCGGCAGCCAACCGAGATCTTAGCAGTAACTCACGCGCACGTCCATACGCACACATCGCTAGACACCTACATGCGCGCTCTCCTTGGTTCTCTCAAATGGCCGTTACCTATTCTACGACCAGTCTACGGTCGTCCTTTACGGTAGCCGCCGCAGGAGCTGTCGTATAGTATGCGAGTAGAAAGTTCAAAAGTTGTCGTCCAACAGCGGAGGCATCTCTTTATCTCCCCATACACATATATATATATATATATATATATATATATATATATATATATATATATATATGTATAAGCCTTGACATAACGAACAGCCTTAGCGTATCCTACTGTATGCACACATTACATAAAAATCTATGAGAGGTTGCTGGTTCTTGTATATGCTCACACTAATGTCTGCACATATGAACAGCTTCACCTCTCGCTTCTTTGTGTTTGCATACTTGACATACTAGAATATAGTAATACTATCTACAAATGTATATATATATATATATATATATATATATATATATATATATATATATATATATATATATATATACTACATACTAGAACTGAGCCTCTTTATCTCCTTACTGTACCTACCACCTATTGTAAAATAATGCCCCTTTTGGTGCCGTTTTGGACGGTTTTAAGCAAGGTTGTGAATATTTGAAAAAAAAACATTCGTTTTTTTAATAGAATATACCGTTAGCATTTCGATATACTTCGACGAGATAAAATGGAGCCCTTAGATAAAGCTTTAAATACGGCATTTTAATGGGAAGCAAATATAGGGCCCGTTCCGATTATTGAATCAACGTGTCTCGACTTTAGAATATTATTGAAGATGGGACTATAGGGCCACCGTGTTAGTGGAGGTAAATTTTTTTTTCATCTCCTACGATATATATATAAGCACCAGTACCATGCAGTGAAGTAGTGCAACGATTTATGCCAATAGTTCCACTACTTTTCTCGCCGGAATGGTGGACAGATAAAACATTATGAGGACAAGCTTCTACATAAAGTGTATATTATACTCAGTTTTAGTGGAATTACTGTACTAATATATATATATATATATATATATATATATATATATATATATATATATATATATATATATATTATATATATATATATATATATATATATATATATATATATATATATATATATATATATATATATATGCAGCGGATGCATGTGCGCTGCCTCGACTAAATACCATGACTCAGTATCGTGTGACCATATAATCATGTAAACATCATGTATAAACATGACCATATAATCAACACAAACGACAACTGAATAGAACGTGTCGGCCACTTTTTGTATCTGGGAGTTACTTGCATACCTCAGATTAAGAGGACACTTTGAAGTAGTAAAAAGGTAAGGCAATACCAGCATGACACTACGGAAACTGAACGAAATAGGTTTAAAAGTCGCTACAATTAACTTTACACCAAAAGTTTGATATTGTCTTGCAGCAATCGCTCATTTAATGACAGCCTCCGACCTTTAAGTTATGGATACAAGTAAAACGGGTTTTATAAAGCGTGTGGTGAGGCCACCAAAGAATGCATGCGCAACTTTAGCGCTAGAACTATGTCGCGAGCGAACAATGATAAAGCGACTTCATTCCTTCAATGCAGGGACGCGCCAATCGCAAGATAACTGAAGTTGTAAATTTATAAAACCAATGTACGGTGAATCAATGTATAATATGAAATGAATGTGCAGAAATGTACTTTGTCGTTATGGATAAAACAAAGTAGGCCTAAGCACACGCAATATTGACAATTCTTCATTGAAAAGCTCAAACTTCCTCATGGTGTCTAAACGTGGATTACTCGACTTACTTGAGTGTGTAAAGTTTCGTGCCGATTTGAGCATATACAGGGAGTCTGAAACAATAAACTGAACGTTAGCCATGCATTTCTATCGGGTAGCGCATTATGTGCGCACGCATACGAGGTGTGTTCAAAACGTATCGCGACTTTTGAATTTTCATGGGGTTACGTATATTCGAATTTTTGTGGCGTTATGTTGGTACTCATGTCTCTCACTTATGCCGACAAGCTCGGCCATTTTGAATGTTCACTTAATTGTTGACAGCTGCTTTGCTTGCACGTGTTTTGGATCGTCTTCGATTTTTACCTATTCAAAAAAATGGATCAAAGAACCTGTATCAAATTTTGTGTGAAAAACGAAATTAAGTGCGCGGATGCATTCCGAATGTTGACTGTGGCATACGGAGAAGCTACCTTGGACCGAAGCAATGTTTATCGGTGGTACAAAATGTTCTCAGAAGGCCGAGAAGATGTGAACGACGAAGAGCGTGCCGGACGCCCGAGCACTTCAACAACAGACGAAAAAATTAATGATTAACGATTGCAGGGGCGTGGTGCATCATGAGTTCTTGCCACAGGGTAGAACGGTCAATAAGGAATATTACCTGCAAGTTATGCGCAATTTGCGCGAAGCAATCCGCCAGAAACGCCCGGATTTGTGGAAGAACAAAAATTGGCTTTTGCACCACGATAACGCCCCTGCTCACACATCGTTGCTTGTGCGCGAGTTTTTGGCCAAAAACAACACACTAATGATGCCGCAGCCACCGTATTCCCCAGATCTGGCCCCCTGTGACTTTTTCTTGTTCCCTAAACTGAAGAGGCCCATGAAAGGACGACGTTACGCTACGCTTGACGAGATAAAGACGGCATCGAAGGAGGAGCTGAACAAGGTTAAAAAAAATGTTTTTTTGAAGTGCTTCGAAGATTGGAAAAACCGTTGGCACAAGTGTATAATATCTCATAGGGATTACTTTGAAGGGGACAAAATAGATATTCATGAATAAATGAATAATTTTTGAAAAAACACAAAAGTCGCGATAACGATTGAACACACTATGTATCACTAACAAGTCGGGCCCGGTGGCGTGGTGGGTGCATTCGCCTGCGCCTCGCGACCGGGGGGAGACACATAGGTGCACGGGTACGAGCCTCACCGTTGCACACCGTTTGTTATTATCGTGGTCCGTCTATGAAGCAATGCGAAAAGCAGACCCGTCGACGTTAAATCTTGGCTGAGGGTTAGCCCGAAAAAGTCCCACAATAGCCCCACATTGAGATGCTATAGGCTATATAGCTTAGCTTGTAACTACGAATCTTGAAATTTAAATTATATTCCAGAGCAATAGAAAACATGACTATTTCGTAAGACTGCAATAGAATGCGACCTGTTTAAGACTGAGTTCAATTAGACTTAACAGCAGAAGGCATTGTTGGGTATAAGCGGATGTGACGCCGCAATTTGCGCGGCGCCGACTGCTATCGGCGATTGAAAAGTACCTAGTGGCTACTCACCTCCAACATGGCGGGCATCCGATAGCCGTGCTTCTCGTGCGGTGTCGTCTGCATTAGACCAAATTAAAATTGCGACATGAGAGGTTAACTAATGTATTAGAATCAGTAGTTTTTGATAGCACAATGAGCATCGAATACGCACGTACACCAATAAATAATCCACAGACCAGGCAACTAATCAACGGAGTTTGATTAAAATGCTCTTGTATTGCGCGGGGCACAACATGTGATTTGTACAGTTTTAAGTAGGCAGAGGCACTTCGTACAACAAACGCACGTAGTATCCAGTTGCACAAAAGTGAGCATTTTGCGGCAACATGTGTAACCTGTTCAGTGAATGTTAGCAACGTCGAGAAACGAACACCAAGGTTTTTCGCATACTCCCTTTTTTTAAAAATTAGGCCGTCTAACATGTAGCTATGCTTGGTAATTTAAATACCGAGATGCAGCACTCCACACTTGTGGGTGGATATTTTTAGACCCATCTCCCACGACCACACAATAAAGTCGTTTAGTACACATTGTATCACGTTTGCATCATTGTCATCCCGAACAGGCATGTAAAGTTTGATATCATCGACGTATATTTCATATTTAACCGATGCGGGTATGATGTGTTTGACCTGATTGATAAAAAAACATAAACAAGAGGCTTGAAGAATATGAAGTTCCTTTGATGAAGACACTCTATTGGTAGATGGTTAGATTATTTTTTTCGCGGACCTTATTTGTTCCGTCTGTTGGAATAATTAAAGGACCGCGGTAGTGATGTATACAGATGATATCGCGGTCGTATTGCGGCCTAGGTGTCACCAAGCGCATTACCTCTACAGTAGAGATGTTCCTTGTTTCAAACGGAATTGAGATAAACACAAGGAGGATCAAAGCCGAAAAATTCGGGTGTGGATTTTGATTGGCTGCCAGTGACGTTATACATGCAGCGACCAGTCATTGGAGTTTGTTGTCACTAGAGCGCAATGTGGAAACTCCGCAAGAGAACCCTTCTTCTCGCGGACTTTGCTGGTTACGTCTGACAGTGCTACCAAAAAGCTGCTGTGGTGATGTATGCGAATGATATTGTGGTCATGACCTGGATGCCATCAGGCGCAAACAAAACTGAATTGACGGCTCTGGTCTCTCTTTGGGGGCAAGTAAGTGATGTTCGAAGACCGTTTTCTTAGCAGTGATACGCTTCATGCTTGAGGTTGTTCCGGGATTGATGTGTGGCCGTGGCAGAGTATGAAGCCATTTCACGCAGGTGAATTTCAACCAGCTTGAAAGATATTTATCATAATGTATATAAAACAAGTGCTTTGTTTGTCAATAGAAGTGGGGAGTCGCTTTGTTTATTGCATGTCAAGCTGTCCACCAGCTACTGAAACAATCCGACTCAGGCTAGAGATGTGGCACCCCACGAATGTTTGATTTTAGCGTGGAAAGCTAAAGTTTAGCACGCCAAACAACATTAAATTCAACATTATTAAAGCTTCCATATCCATACCGAAAAGATGTGTCGCCACTTGCTGCAATCGAAATCTCTGTATATTACTAAAATATATTAAACTCTCGGCTGATTGATGCGTCGGCTGTACAAATACCGGAGTACATACGACAAAAAATGGCCGACGCGGACACGCAAACGCAATATTTAGTTTGTTTTATGAGCTGCAAAACAAGCCAAATCGACGCAATCCTTTTGTTGTTAAATGGTTGGTATGCAGACGATCTGTCACAGTCGTTCCCCCGTACCAGTAGGTTAATAACTCTCCCAAATGCTGGCCTCAACGAAAAGCCTAGCGCTACACGTTATTCACAAGAACCGCTTGTTTAAGCATACTGAGCAGCTCGAGTCTTGTAAAAACAGGCTTATAATGATGGGCGTGCATAAACCTGTACATTTCAGTCCAGGCTGTAAACAGTCGCAGGTGTGGATGTTCTCACTGGGCTGTTCCGTGAGGCGGTAGACTTTATGGCGCTTGAACCACAGGAGTTTCATCTTTTTTGAATCCCTTCCACTATGGTCTTATGCTTTTTAGCCAAGATGAACTTCCAGATCGGTTAGCAGTACATACAGCTTAGAAAAGAAAGCGGCTTCTATGGGTGAATGTCGGGCCTTATGCATTTGCATTCAGTGTCGAGCGGCGCGAAAATAAAGCTTGATAATCCGAGAGCGAAGTACCTTCAAGTAGGCAATCATCAAGGTACAGCCATTAAACAGCTCTCGTGTGTCGAGTATAACTTGATTAAAAAGTTACTCGGCAGGCTAGAGCAACGCTCCAGACAAAGCATTACTCGCATTGTTATTTATTATTATTATTATTATTACAACTGTTTACAAAAGACAAGCAGCTATCAGCTATACATGTTTCGCAACATAGAAAAAGCCGCTAAGGTACACCTGCTGACTTGAAATACATTTTGTCATATTAGGTACCAGAAACAGATGGCGCACATAAGGTTTTTTCCCTGCCAGTTAAATTAGCAAAGTCTGTGCGCTCAAGTATATCTATACACACACGTATTCACACGTTACACATGTCCCATAAAACACAGTTCAGATACCGTTCTTGTACGTACTGACACATGTAGACACCAGACAGGTGCGCGGGTTCGAGCCCCATCGTTGCACATTTGTATTTGTGGGGGTCCGTCTTTGAAGCAATGCGAAAAGCAGTCCCATGCACGTCAAATCTTGGCTAAGGGTCAGCCCGAAAACTTTAGATTTATTGTTCACCGTACAGAGTCGCAGCATGAGGCTTGGCGTCAAACCGATGAACGTTGGCCGGGACTGTTCGGACCGCGTAAGATGGGTAAAACCAGCTTTACTACGGGTCGAGCTTGTTGGTCTTGACGCAATTGCGTAGGATCTATGCGGGGCACAGGAGCATAATCGCCCTTGAGCAGTGGGCCCCCTCTATAGAACAAAATGTACCTTCATTCGCATGAAGGGAAGGAGAGAAAAGTGACTCGCCCACGGAGTAAACATAAGTCGGCTACGTGTGTTTCTCGCGATCCGTTTGTGTTGTCAGAGACACGTACGAATGGCGGAAACGCGATCAGGCATCCCTTTTTTTGGCATACGCCGGACAATATTATTTTTAATCCTCTCTGGGCTGGCAACAGCTGCTGGGAACATTGATATCGGTTTCGTACTAGAGATTACCATTTAAACAAAGCCTCAATTAGCCGACTGCGGTTATTGCAATTCATCACTAGATTTGTCATATCTCTCGAACAAGTGGGATACTTCTTCAAAGGTAAAAAGACCTCGATACTTGACCACAATTGCCGGCGCATTTTTTGCCGCTAAAATGAGCCCTGCATGTTTTCGAACGACACTACTAATATTGAGGCGCTCCACACGTTTGTATCCAGCGTACAACTTTGCCGACACTTGACAGCCAAAAATTGAACGAATGACTCCTTGCAAATGCGTTTTACAAAATAAGCTATATGTAGCCTTTTTCTTGAATAATCGTTGAACCTATATCATTATAGAGCGTTACCATTTGGGGTCACAATAACACGTTTACCACAACTGTCCGACACAGGGTCCGATCACCGAACCAACGATCTCGATTAGTCGTTATGCAGTTTTCTGCTAGTCACGCTGTGTGCTGCGCATGCGTCACTATTCCTGGCAGGCACCTGATGCATCATCTTCTCATTAAAGTGTTCGGTGCATGGTCTTCGTTTCGTCGGTATTTTCAGCTCACGCCATTTATACGTTATCCACGGGCCGAAAAACAGCCACATTTTCTCGAACGGCCACCATGTCATCGGCGTCATTAATTGTCGTCAATCGACGCGCCCTACCTCTGTAGACGAAGGGCCTAGCAGGTCAACCCACTCGAGTGAGTGTACTGCTACTACTACTAGTACTACCACCACTACTATCACATCTGCATCTGATCTAACCTAAAGTGAGTGGAGCATGTGGGCGGCATTTTTGCCCTCCGCGCTACGCTCCGACTGAGCCAACCTACGTACGCTACCGCGCGGGGTCATCTAATGTCTACGCGGGCGCCGTCATCGCATCATCAGTCGGTACACGAGGTCAGCAGCACACTTGCGCAGCTGCCGTTGACGGTGACGGCAGCGGCGAACAAAGATAATCCTTGGTCATGCGGTTCATTCGGTTGAGGTTGAGGACTGGAACTGCCGGAACAGAGCCGCCAGCAGCCGCAGCATCAGTAGCAGAAGAAGTAACAGCAGTAGCAGCACAAGTAGTCGTAGTAAGTAGTACGCAAAGTAGTACTACGCACAAGTGGCATGACTGGCCTGACACCGGAAACTTACAGGAAACACCCGATCGCGCGTCCGTCCGTCCGTCGTTGGTGCGGTGCCAAGCTGGGCGAGCCGAGCAGCCACTTACGGCTCGTCTCCACAGAAGGCCATTTCGGACGGCCGGAACTTCACCCGGAAGAACGAGTTCCGGTAGGGTCCCAAGGAAAACGCCGCCCATCTATGGTCTGGCGGAGCGAGCTGGTGGATCACGGCGTCGCGTTAGCCAGCGGCCAGAGCGGACGATTGAGGAATCGTCGCCTCGTCGTCCGAGAGTGACGCGCGAAGCAAGTCGAGAAACAGTCGTAGTGTTGAATGACCATGTCAGTAGCAGTCGAACACCAGTAATGACAACATCGGCGGCGGTGGCGGCAGTGGTAGGGGCGGCTACCGAGTCTAAAGATTGTGGCGCCGGTGGAAACAGTCACCTGACAACAACAGCAACAACTCCGTTGCCCTACAGGTGCACTGCATTAACATTGAGAACAATGGCGCACCACAACAAGAGTAATAATCATTGAACAAAGCGGGGCAAACTTACCGGTACTGGAGGTTCGGCTTGCTAGCGCGGTGTTACTGCCGTGCGGCAATGCCTGCTGCTGCTGCTGTTGCGCGTGCGCCTGCTGTTGCCCGTATAGGTAGGCCGGGTGCCACTTTTTGAGGAAATCGGCCTCGCTGCCAACAACATTGTCGGTCGGCGCCTCCATGGCGCTGGCGTTGGCGTTCACGGTAGCCGGTAGGTGGTGGCGATGACGACGACTTCGACGTCGACGACGAGGAAGATGTCGACAACGACGCTGGCGCTGATACAGGACGCTGGCAGCACCCAGAAGGCCTCCTTTCCCGACGGAAGGAAGTAGCAAATGACATTTTGCCGCCAAAAATTTACCACGATCGCTAGCTGCGTCTGTTTTCCCTCCTTCTTTCGTGGCGCTGCTCGCAAACGCGGAATGGAAAAGAATGATAAAGAGAGGGAGAGAGAGAGAGAGAAATGTAGCCAGAGAGGAATAAAGGTCTTAGATGATAGAGAGAGATGTACGTTCACATAGTCACTACAAGCGAAGTAGAGCGAAGGCAGAGACAACGAGGGGGAGAAGGGCAGGAGGAAAGATGAGTGAAAGGAGTTTCAGGCTCTCGAAGCTTCGTTGCCTTTTTGGCGCGAGAGTTCCTTGCCGTCGATCTGAGCGGTCAGGCCAATTCTTGCCCTGCCAACAGCCGCAATCTCTATCTACTCGCAGGCCTCCCCTAGTCTAGCACCGATTGCCCACAGGGCTGAGAAGAGTTCGGGGGTTGGGTTACCACCAGAGGGGTTGGGTTACCCCTTCGCTTGATCCTGATCCCCCAGCCGTATCAACTGAAGTAGTAGCAGCAGCAGCAGTAGCAGCGGCGGTAACACGGAGATGTTGATCGTATGAGGCTTGAAGCGTGCCGCACAACGGCGCTGGGAAAGGCGACGACGGCAGCAAACCGACAGCGGGGCCACCTGCTACAGCTGCTACTTTTAGACCCCGCCCTCGGCTCGAGGCGCCAGAGGAACGCTTAGGAGGCGTGGCCTATGGCGAGATCACGTGGGCAGGTCCGACAACTCGGCGAACGGCCGTAGAGAGCCAGGCCGCAGCTAAGCGCATGATCGGTCGGGCGGGAACCCAAGCTAGAGCTTTTCCCGCTATAGCGGTAGCTTCTGCAGCTACACCGTCACCACCGCCATCGCCATTAGCAGCGGCAGCATACCCCTCTCATCATCATGCCCATCATTACCATGGACAGAGCCAAACATGCCTTGCCAAAAATGGCCGGACGTGCGCTGGTCGCCAATGACGATTGCAGAGAATCTAAACGCACTAATCCACCGCGAGCATTCGCTAGATAACGGCTTTGCAAGCGATCTCGTGGTAAGGTATAGAGATGCCAGGTAGACAGGTCGAAGGAACTAGGAATTAGAATAGAAGACGCCTCTGTTAACTACACTCCAGTCATATAGACGAATATCTACATCTCAATTATTTAGGTGAGTATATATCTAGAAAATAAATATATCTATTCTAAAAATAATAAATATACCTATTGTGTCGATTAGGAAACAGAAAATCTATTATATATTCTAAAAAATAATAAATATATCTATTGTTTCAAACAGACTGTTTTATTATCTTCTTTTTCTCTTTTTATCCCCAAACCCTTGTACCACTTTTCATAACGAGAACTTAAGCATGTAAATGTATGCAGTTCCGTAAATAATCCATGTTTGAATTGAAAAAAAAATTTGAATTGAGACACTTGAAGACCAACGCTGCAAGCTACAATTGATGTAAGTAGTGTGACACCATCAATTACATAGCCATACGCTATATGTTTCTGCTTTAAGATAGCGCATATATGCGTAAATAACAGTATTCCGTTTTTCGCACACTAGCGCCTAACAAGATTCAAGATTGCTAAAGTGATCACCATGGTTTTAACAATTTAAGATCATCTGCGTATCCAAGCAATTTCACTTTAGAGATAGCAATTCACCCTCGTGCAAAAAAGATCTATTGCGAAAAGAAGAGCGAACCAAGAGAACCAGGTACTACACGAAGGTACTCAATAATGCCAAGATTCGTAGTCAGTATTGGTCTACAAGGTTATGTTTTATATTACTACCAAAAATAACATGCCTCATCTTACCTAGTTTGGGAGAGTGGCAGGCATCTTGCTATTAAGGCTCATTGTGAGTGCCCCCAGCACGGCGCGTTTAGTAAAAGGCAAAACGCATATTTGTCTTTGCTGGGAAGCCTTAGCGATTGATCCAATATCATGTGTAGGCATCATAACAAGTTGAAAGAGACTATTCAAGAAGAAGATTATTGAGAAACAGCCGTTTACAAAGAGGAATTCTTTGGTATCAGAATCCGACGGACACTGGAGTTGACCAGTTAACGTTGCGCAGATTGTAGTCACCGACAAGTATCACCGGGAAGTTAGTGGCGCAGCAATAGTTAAGTCCATTACAGATCGCGAACACGGTGAGTACGAGTAGCAGAGCTTTTTTAAATTATTGCATAACAGCAAACGAAACGAGCCGTTGTTTGTGTCGTCACTGTATTAACTGCAATGTCTTCTCCGGGTACATTAAACTCGATCGCACAAGCACTTCTTCTGACTAGACAACACCGCCGGTTGAGCCCGGTGGCGTGGTGGCATGCGTCTGCGCCTCGCGACCGGGGAGACACATAGGTGCGCGGGTTCGAGCCCCACCGTTGCACATTTGTATTTATGAAGGTCCGTTTATGCAATATAATCCCGCAAAAAAGCAGTCCCATGGACGTTAAACCATAGCTGAGAGTCAGCCCCGAATAGATTTTTTTTGACTAGACGCCGCCACCTCTTGTAATCTTGTATCTATTCAATGTAAACACATGAAACACGTTTCCCAGCATCACGTGTCGATTCACCGAACTTGGTGTCATATAGGAACATAAGATGAACGTTACTGAACACGCTATGAATTTGTGTGGCATCAAATGCTCCCGGTTTTGCTGCAGAGTGTGGGTTCAATTAAGTACAGTTCAAGTTTCCGAAATTTCTTTTTTCTCAAAGCCCCATAAGTTTGAGGCATTCCGAGCGGAAACGGTGAAGGCGACACGCCAACTGTCAGACCCTCAAACTTGAAGAACAGATATTGATGCATAGTTTTTGCACTATACAACTCTATCATGTTTGGACGGGTACGTACAAACGTAAGACCACTGGTAACATGCAAGAGAAACTGTCAAAACCTACAGAGCATAGAAATTCGTGACCGATACCGATGAGCGCTAAATGCTGCTAAACCGCTTAATTATGAATACTGAATTGGGTCACACTCCGGTAGTGGCGGGCATTATAACATCAGCGACAACAACAGCTGCAATCGCAGCCCTGCCCTAGAATAGAATCGAAACTGCATCGATGTACTGACCATAAGCAGTTACACTCCAACACAACGAGCGGCCACGCACCCCATAGTCGAAGCTCTATGTAGTAGATACACGTATGTGGACTGCTCCACACTATGCACTGCGCCACTGCGCACCCCGCATTGGCACTATCTTTATGTAATGTTAGCGAGTCAACCGCTGGTGGGAATTTGTAGCAAATGAATACAATCGAGACGCGGCTATCATTGTTGATGATAACTGCAGCTCACGCTCATTATCAATGCGTGACATTGAGCTTGCATCAATTCTACATTTGACCATGGCTGACCGAGACGAACATAATAAACACACGAAAGGCGCTTGCTCTATCGACTTACATCTAGAGAGTCTCACATCACTACTACAACATTTTTGAACCCACAACACACATGTAATGGGACGCGTGGCTAGTTGCGAAAGTTACGCTAGCAGGACTGTGACGTCGTGGAAAGTGCCTCCTCCTTATGAACTGGCCGATCCAACAATATTCGCCAAACTCCGTCATAGCGCCGACCCAAACTGCTTTAAGGTAAAAACGAACAGGTAATTTAAATATTCTAAACCGGTCTGAAACTAGGTTGACAGGGAATATATAGAGAGGCGGTGGTATCGGTGTAGCCATCATGGAATATGCGTCTAGAACTAACGTAAGTGTCCTAACGACTTTGAACTGTTATATATATTTGCATCTGTATGTATACTGCTGAGTGTTCTCTGTCAGCACCGAACGCCTCTTGGGCATTGGTTATAGCATCCACTACGGAAATTTGCACTTAATAATCGTACAGTGAAACACAACTTTGCCTTGTTCAGTAACAATTTATATTCAACAGCTACGTGCAGCAACAGGTACTTGGATATTCAAGCTGCAATCACAAGTTGATTCCGAGAAATCTCCCTCTAAATAGGATAGCCGATCTTTTCGGACTTTAGTAATAAACAAGTATAGGCAGGAACAAAATACTTTTACCTACGTCTGCGTCAGCCTTATATATATATATATAATTTTTTTTTTTAATTCAATTTATATTAAAAATTGCACCTAACCAAACGCAACAAGTACAATCATTCGTGACGTTTGTGTCAAATCGTCGTTTTTCCGTCAAACTCGGATATATTATACTAGGCGGAAAAACCTTCGTAGCATGATGTTTAACCTATAGACGGACAAAAACCTCGATAGCTTTATACCACGGGCACATCTCCGAATCTATATATTCCGATTTTTTAACCTAAATTACTCGTAGGCATGTCACGTCATTGTTGCAAGGTTGGGGAGGCTTTTCCCTGCGTGCGATTCATTTCTTGGTGGAATTCTCCAGAGTTTGTAGACTTCTAGGATAGTTTTTTTCAATCGAGCTGTTTCTGACTCTCCAGCTCTGACTCCAGCTCTTTAATCGATAGAGCAAAGCGCGGATATATTTGCGCGGGATAAGTAATTTAGGTAAAAACGAAAAAAATCCAACGGTGACCTGACTCGACATTTAACCGCCTTGACTTGGGAGACCGCGGTTTAGCCCGGACTGCACCGCAACTGACCGTAAAACCTGATATGTAGACGCTAGAGCCTGCTCACCATAGGAGCCGCTCTGCTCGCAACCTAGGCGTAACCCTACTTCAATTCTGACGGAAACGTTTTAGCAGGGTGCTCCGAAAAGCGTCGGGCAAAGCGCTGAATTATGTTGTTAAACTTTTTGACAATACCACTCTAAGTCTCGCTCAATCAATATTGTTGTCGGTTTGGTTAATTAGAGGAGCAGTGTTGACCCTCGAACGGTATGTTGCCATTTGTGAAATGTTCGAAGAATGTGGGTAGCTAATATTGGAAGAAAGAGCCTATGTTACGGTGAATAATTTTAACGGTTATGAACACTAAAGACTGGTTCTAACGTCTAGATGGTATCTATAATACCTAGCTCCCTCCACTAGAAATGCACAGTAAAGTTTGACTATCGACAGGCTCTGAAAATGCTGGATTAAGTGACGCCTAAAGAGACTCCAAGGAATGATCGTAAGCGGTTCCAGTAAACTCAGGTATCCAGAAATAGTAATGTCCGGAAATCAACCAGCTCTTGAAGCGACAAACAAACGCGCGGTGGTCTAAAAGGACTCCTTGTTATATCCCAGACTCGAATATATAGCAAGATTGATTCCAAGGTTGAGCGGCTTAGATAAAAAGAAAAATCGCTTATCTCTAGGGTGTTTCCAACTGTGGAGAAGGCCCTACCTCCGGAGCAATTCGGTTTCAGGAAGGGTCAAGGTACACAGGACGCGATCCGCGTACTCCAGTCGGAAGTTGAGCGGGTGTTGGCTGTGCCCGGGGGCCACTTGTACGCCGTCTTTATCGATTGTGTCAAGGCCTTCGACAAAGCTCCCCATCACTTACTAGTCGATTCATTTCGACATGCTGGGGTGGGTGGTTCTTTTCTACGAGTGCTCTTCAGCTTCTTTGCTGAAGACCACCTTGAAGTAAACATAAGAGGCGAAGACACCTTGCAGCTGAGGCAAAACGTAAGGACCCTTTCAAGGAGACCCTCTCAGTTGCCCGGCCTTCTTTTTGCTTATCGCAGACCTAGCCCGCCATGTGCGAAAGGAGTTAGGAACGCCGTCGTCGTTATGTACGCGGATGATATAGTAGTGGCCTACCGGGACCGCGGTGCCATTAGTCGTATTGTCGGCGACGTAGAGGGTTACCTTCACCGTAAGGGCCTACAAATAAATTCGCGGAAGACCAAAGCCATTAAGTTTCGCCGTAGGATTCGATTGGCTGCAACAGACGTAATACCCTGTTGTGGTCAATCGCTGGAGTTTGTCAACTCTTTCCCGTATTTAGGTCTGAGACTACACTATACGGGAACGACCTTTACCCAGCACATCGGCGGTAAGTGTCGGGCGGCTATTGCCTCTATTCACACAGAGGTGAGAGACCTTCGACGACTGTCTCTGAGTGCATTGCGTCTTTTTGAGCTTAAGATTGTGCCAATGTTGAGCTACAGCCTTGGCAGAATGTTGGGCCATCTTTCAGCGGCAATTTTTGCGCAGCTAGAGAGATGGTTCACAATATGTAAGAAGCGCGTTCTTTGCTTGCCGCGGACGGCAAGGAACCGCTTTGTGTACCTAGCGGGTTGCGGATCGGCGGTGGAAACAATCAGAGTCAGGCTTAAGTCACCTATTACAAAACCACTTTAGTATTTTTTGTTAGAGTGGCACGGAAAAGTGACCGAGGCCTCAGCTGAGGTAGCGCAGTTAGATGTGTACCTCGCCAGGGAGCTTTGGGATGAATGGCATGCACTAGCCGGCACGTGTACACAAGGTACGTTGTATATGGCTATCATCACTTGGTGTGTTCGACCCAAGGATTTCACCAAGTTGGTGATAAATGTCGTTGCCGGTTTTGCTCGCAGATATGCTCTAAATAACACGCAGCGAGTTGCCAAACGCATCGGCGGTCTTTGCACTTTCTTGACCGCTGGGACGGTCGCTAAATTGTTGAAATTGTATATAATGACGATTGTATTGCAATTATGTACCATCTTGAAATGCAAAGTTAATGCGAAATAAAAAATATGTGTGCATGTATATGTATTTAGGTACCTTACTCTAATGTAAGCCAAACACGATAAAAAAAATTACATAATACTTGGAACATGTTTGCTGTCAGTTTTGATAGGACACGTTTGCGTGGCATGATACAAATTGCTTGTACCGTTATGCAATTAGTTCAGCTATAATAATAATAATTGTTCGACACAATAGGACGCACCGGTCCTCTTACACATCAGTTGATTCAATGCGTAGAATTGCAAGGGTCTTAATCTTTCAGCGGAAAACTTAAGACCATTAAATTTTGTTTGCCTAAGTGGCTGTCACTCAATATAGAGCGGGGGAATGCAGCATTCTTAGGGGGCTATATAACATTGTGTGACCAATGTGATCACACGTTCGTCAAAAGACATTTTGGTGTTACACAATAATAAAGTCCTCAGCATCTTTTAATTCTGGGTAGAGTCAAAATAAAGACTACAACTGGTGGAATCTAGGCCGCTAGCACCTTCACCATATTGCCTCATCGACCGGCGAGAAAAATGTGGACGGAAACTGAACAAATCTGAAATGCTCAAAAATGTAGTGAAATACCACTTGATTACTGGTGACTTTGATTTAGAGAATACCTGCACACTGACTTATTGTAACAAAACTAAACATATGTGCGAACTAAATAGATGATTTGCGTTTTTTCCACTAAGGACTAACCTAACTGAAACGTCTTTTTTTTAACAAGGCTTTATTTTGTTTTTTTGCGTTTACTGTCCTTGCGGTTGCTAGGGTTTTGACCGTGTGGTGTATTTCCTGCTTAGTTTTGTGTCATCGAGCAATAATAGGTAATAATTATGTGTCTCAAAGGGAATGCTTACGACTAAACTAGTTGGTAGAGAAGTAGATAGTGCGATAAACGTTGCCGACGTTAAAGCGGGTTGAGAGACAGATTAAGACTCAGCACCCGGCCGTCTGAGTCGTTAAATGTGGCGTGTCCAGATAATGTATGCTTGCCGAGTAGGATCGACCGAGGGGGAAACTCCGACTCGGGATAGGAGAAGCGGCGGTAGGCAATAGGGCACTGCGATCGAGACGGGGAGGAGCCTGGAAGAAGCGCACAGAAGAAGGAAAGAGAATAAATCGTCGAATGATGAAGCCGGCTGACTAAAGGCATGACACGGTGTGGCAGCGAAGATGTCGTCGGGACTGTAGATGACAGAAAGCGATATATATATATAACATAGAGAGATGGAAAGGAACGAAAACGAGGGAAAACGAGCAAGCAAGCTGAAGCCTCAGCGGTCGGTCGAAAGGGAATTGGAAGAAGTCTTCTAGGAAGCCAGAGCATAGCTGCTTGAGCGCCTAGCCACCACGCCACATAGTATTTGTGGATGTCGTCGGCGATGTGTTGGCGTGGACAACCCCGTGGAGGCAATAGAGAGAGTGAAACGGCCGTCAAACGAGAAAGAGAGGGAAAGGGAGGGTGTGCGGTGGGGAGCAGAGAGAGAATTCGGGACAGGGAGTGCAGACAGGACAAACAGGACAGACAGACAGTCATCGAGAAGTCGCATCGAAGAGCGAGGCTCAAAGGCTCAAACTCAGCGGGACCCGGCGGACGGAGGAGGGATAATAATCTGCCGTGCCGATCTTGGCCAGCGGCGTTACTGCTTCAAATTCACTCAGTTCCACCAGCGGCGAAGACGACACGGGCTTACACTTAGCTTCTTCATCTTGCTGCTGCTGCTGCTGATTCGGCGACGCTCACCATCGCTGCTGAAACCGGCTTAAGCAGCGCAGCGGCGTCGTCGTCGTCATCGTCCCGGGGACGGTGCATCGTCAAGTGGGCATCGGGCGAAGGCCTTGCGCTCGCAGGCGCAGGATCCAGTTCAGGAACAAACACCCCCGCGAGATACGTTGAGGAGAACAAACCAGCACTACTGCTATAGCTGCTGCTGCTGCTACCGCTACCGTTGTAGATCAAGAACGTATCGGGGCGATCACTGGTCCCTCACTTGGTGGATCACTACGGCCAAAACAAGAGCTGCCAACTGCCCACCACCTGGCTGTCAAGGCTACGCTAAACGCGGGAACAGCAGCCAACTCGCAAACTCGGTCCACTGCTCGGCTCGACGACGTATCATCGTTCGATGTGTTCTATGGCAAGTTGCTCGTCGTTCACGCACCGGCCAAATCGCCGGCGATGCGTAGACATGACGAACTAGCGAAGGCAAGATCCGCCGGCCGGTCGCGTCGACGATGTCCCACGGCTTTGTACCGCATATTCTTCATCTCGCGCGCACACTATGCGCAAAGAACGCCTCAGAGAAAAGCTGACTGGGATTAAGAGACGGAAGAGGTAGATAACGCGAACAAAAAAAAATAAGAGATGTCAAGCGCAGTCGAATTGGGTCATAGATAACCTGTGTACCTAATAAGATACATATTTATTTTAACAAAGAGGTTGTCACACTTCGATGGCTGCAAAAGTCATCACATTACTGATGGCTGCGAGGTGCAGTTCGCCAAACAGAAGCTTGATTCACACTTATCTAATCTCGCTTTTTTGGCAGACAGAACAGAACCTTTGCTCCGCAGACCGTTACGTCTTACAATGAAATAGTCAGGTATCCTTTCATGTCGTATAGGATGTTTTAAAACACTAAAATAGACTTTTGCTGAATCTTTCTGGAGACGGAAAGTATCGCCGACCAAACACCAGGATAGCTGACGCTGACCGACATCATTCATGCTGATATTTGGTACAATTTAGGCAACAAACTTTGCAACGACAATATTCGGAAGAGTTGTAGAAACCATGCGATGGCATAGTTTCTCGGCCGAGAAAGATGTGCTGCTTGACGCTAGCTTAACATCCAGACAAGTAAACTCCGAGACAAATTCTACAGAAGCTTGCTGTATGTCTCCCGCATCCTCAGAGACCATCTTAGATCCATCAACGCTCTACTATATACCACGAGGTCATCGGCATAGATAATTATGCGAACGCAGAGGTTGTGGTCATCAATGAGGCCTGACAGATCACTAAGTTAGACTGAAAATAAGAGCGGGATGAGATTCTCGCCCTAGGGACAGCCGGAAAAGCCTGGTTTGCAGGAAAGGCCGGTATTCCTGAATGTCGTCATGATGACCGGTCATAGGGTGATCGAGTTTCCTTTCAAGGTAACTACCAGTTTTGGCAAAACTTGTGAGCCCACGCCCGCAGCGGCTTGCCTCTAATGACAGTCTCCCTGGGGCAGTGTCAAACGTGTCCACAAATACAGCGTACAGTAGTAGTCCACCACACTAGCCGCAATCGGCTTTTGTATCTGTTGACCTCGACACCACTCTTTGTGGAGGAGCTCAGAGCAACTTATGCTTAACTGAGAACGGAGGCCGTTGATAATCATCTTACCGAATGGGAGTATATATTTGTGGATGTTGATTGGCGTTTTTATGAGACTAGAGCGATGACTACAATCTACTGGAAGAGCCCATGTTGTAGAAACAGATACTTCGTTACTGGGTTTGCGATGCATGGATTTCATATGAAGATATGTATACGAAATGAGTGGCATGAGATATCAACCGTGTGTGAATGCAACCTATGCGGAAAAACATGTGATTTGTATCATCTCCAACAGTGTACAAAAGCAATATCGCTGATGAAAGATATTTAGGAGAGCTGTAGAACATATGTGCCTAAAACAAATATTGGTTAATAAACAATGTATTCATTCAAATACAGCGTACAATTATTGATGCTTGACGGCGAGCGAGTGCTCCACATCGACTATAAGCTCCTGGGATGCGGTTATTGTCGAACGGCTGGTCCCAATCACAACAAGAATTTTCGGTCAGCTAGAGATAAACGGAACCAGCTAGCGAGGACCAATATTAAGATTTTTCATTCCGGTAATAAAATGGTCAATGGTCAACCTGACCGAATGCATGCAAGATATTCAAAGTAGATGGCGTGGAGCGGCTAACTTACACGTGGAGAACAAGCGCAGCCAGTTAATGAATTAAGAATATTTGAAGTATTTATCAGAAAAACGTTGTAGATTGTGTATTTTCAACTTCAACGAACGAATAGGCACATCACAGTTATAAGTTGCTTTTTGGGATGTACTGCCTATGGGTCGGCAAATCGAGGTAGGCGTAAATGTATATATCAAGCAAGAGAGATAAACAAATTTAAAATTCAAATGTTTAAATCAATCTACATTTCTGATACAATACGGTATAGGCAAACCGACAAGAATCGAACCAAAGGATATCTTGGAACAATTTGAATACTGGCACTTAGCACCCCGTGTACGATTATGTCGAGTTGGCTACTAGCGTGATTTACGTTTACTTCGAGGCGTATATGAGCACTGCTTATATACGCCTCGAAATTTGAGTTCAACTTGGATATGAAATCATACCGTTTCGTTTAATCTTACCAAGCTTACGGTCAAGCCCAGTGTAATCTCTAAATTAACTGTCCAGCAGCAACGTATTCTTCGATATATGAAACGAACGTACGACAAATAGATCTATGCGTAGTCAAGCAAAGCAGTTGGAAGAATCCTCTACGGGCTCAAAAAAGCGCCGACTTGTTGGTAACGGCCGAGAGAGGTTGTATTCGCACCATAACGAACCTAACGTTGTGCGAGATCAAGACAGTCAAAGAGCATCACTAGACTTGGGCGCCGTACGTGTCTCGAAATACAAGGAGACAGTGTATGAGTAAAATTTGAAAAAGTAGGTAGCGCTTGCGTACAAGGACAAGCTGTACAACGAGCTCTTCATTTATTTGACAAAACTTTGTTAAACTAAATACTATCTCATTTTAAAATTTAGACATAAATCCTACCAACTGGAAGACGGGAATCCCTGACATATTTCAATTCCAAATTTGAGGTTATTCAAGGATTAGCAATTTCGCAATGCTAACGTTTTCAAAAACAATAAGATGTAAAATGTGTAAAAAAGATTATCTTTTTCATACTTCAGCATGTGTCACTTTATGTGGAACTAGCAATCGAAATTGCTAGAAATTCTTCCATTATCAATATTCAGACTGAGGGAACTACCCAAATTAGCTTGAGAAGCTCGGTCCAAATAATCGGCAGGGTGTATGCGAGAGCATGACGGGTGGACTCCATTCGAGTTACCGCCCTCACAAATTGCGTCGCACGCGGAGTCGTGCCTAACAACAGCAGTTATTGATTGATTGATGTTTTATACGCTTGAAATGCATACATAAATACACATGCCACCACGTTATATTAGCGCTTAGAGCGGCAGCACTATCTGCCTTCCATTGAGACAACTTCTTCTTTGTTATAGAAAAACCAGCATCATCCGGAATAACTCATCTATACATTTTCCGCCAGAAGGACAATATTGACCTTATATTGCAAGGACGAATATAATAATGAAACTTAAACTACCAAAATTAGTTAAATTCCATATAAATATTCGCTGTTCTATTGTGCGAAACAGTCATGATTTAATTTAATCTAGCATCCTACACCCAACATTTCTCAATAAATGAGACTTTGCATTGATGTACAAATAAATTCAACTATCTATTTGCTACGTGACTATCTGCAACTTATGAAACTGTGAATGCAGAAATTGAAATGAAGAGATGCAAGTGTTGTAATAGATCAACGCTAGAGTAAAAGCAGGACCGAAAAACACATGTGTGGTGTCCATGATAATAGTGGATAAACACAAAACGGTGTTGACAAGACTGTCCCGCGCATCTTTACAAGTTACCATACGTTTTTTTTTCATAGTAACTGTCAAGCAGCCTTCTGCGTTTGTTTCGAACTACCAGTACCAACTTAAGGTCAAACTCGCCTTATTGCCTCGGAAAGGTAGTTTAGTATAGTTGTGCCGAATATTTGTGCTCAAGCCCCGCCGTCACGTCGAGAAGATCGCACGAACAGGCGCTGGTCAAAGTTACACTGGGTGGCCTTCTTGTGTTCAATCGCTACTGCAGGCTACGTTTAGTCGGTCAGCGAGATCAATTTCCTCTCTATTCGTTGACCTTAGCCGAGAAGAAGCGGGTTACGTTGAGCGGGCCTTTGTCGTCGTCGTCGGCGGTGGCCTTTGTCGTCGTCGTCGGCGGTGGCCTTTGTTCACCTTGTACCCCCTGTGTGTCGTGATTCAGCGACGACGGACTGATGTGCGATGTGCCACCACCCCCGCGAGTCGTCGACACCGACGACAACGACTGAGTGACCAGCCAAACGCTCATAGTCAGCGGTCCAGTTTCAATCAAAGCGTTTGTTGCTCGCTCGGGTAGCACCGCAGCTGCTGCTGCAGCAGCACCAGAGGCAGTAGCAACAGTAGACGCGTGTGCCCCTTGGATCTTATCTCAGCGGTCGGTAGGTGGGAAGAAAGCCGAAGCGTCACCGGCGAGAGCTGTAGCTGAAGGCGGCGAAGAAGAAGCAGGCCGCCTGCTCAGCTGGGCGAACGGGGGCGGCGTGCGAATGTTTAAGGCGCGACCAACGTCTTCGGGCCAATCGGTGTCTCTGTAAGAGTGTGTGTGTGACTCACTCGCTTCATGCCATCAACAAGCAGGCAGATGACGATCAAGCTGTCAACAATACCCAAAACACCCCGCACTCTCTCTCTCACGCTCTCTCTCTCTTCCTTGCTTTCTTTCTCTCCTTTTCCTCTCTCCATTTCTCTCAATATCTCTGGAGCACGAAAGGGCTTTGAGGGAAGACGTGATAACAACCTCCGAGGCCCACCTCACGGTTACCTCTGCCCGCGCGCCTTTACCCGTAGGCGGGAAGGGTGACCGGCCGCCTCTTATCAGATCGCTTTCACACGTCGCTTTCTTAACTATGGACCACACTGGGTCTGGCGGAGTTGCTTACGGCCGGCGAAGGGCAGTGCGCGGACTAGAGACGGTAAACAAGAGAAGCCAGCTCATCAGGCCAGCACAGTGTACTTGCGTCGGCCTCAAGGAAACTTGTTATTGTTGTTGTTGTCGTGGTTTTTGTTGCTGTTGTTGTCGTTGTTGTACTGCTATTATTGTTGTTGTTGTTGTTGTCGTCGTCGTTGTTGTTGTACTGCTATTATTATTGTTGTTGTTGTCGTCATCGTCGTCGTCGTTGTACTGTTACTACTGCTGTTGTTGTTGCTGCTACTGCTGGCACTGTGAGCGTTGTAGTCAATGACGGTAGAACCAACAGACGGAAGGCTATAGGACGAGGAGAACAACGTCAATAGTGTCCAACTTTAGTGCTGGCCGACACTAGTTGTGAGCGGGAGGGAACAGACTAAAGAGGGGCGCAGGCCGAGAGGCAAGCAAGCCGAAGCCTAAATAGAAAGGGCGCCGCTACTTTATGAGCCGCGATTTTTTTTTCGAGGCGTGTCGCCGATAATGAGCTGATTTGATTGTTATCACGTGTATTGTATGTTTGTGTCTTTGTGTGTGTATGTGTGTGTAGCAGCATTCTATACTAGCAGAAAATCACGAAAGAACCGTCCCAAGTGAAGGCATTTGTTTGAACGTAATAGTCAACTAAATAGGGGTTGTGTTTTTGGGCAGGCGTTGCTGGGAACAGTGCTGCACCACCGTTACGACCACTTCGTAGAAGCTGGTATCGGAGAAGTCTTTACAAGCAGCTTGCTTGCACCTCAAAGGGCAGGTGGACGAGACATCTCCTAAACAAACTGTTACGTACATGGTTTTATTCGTTGCTGGAAGGTTGACGATGGAGTTGTATACCACCCTCCAGCATCATTACAAAATCCCTGGCCTAGCTTGGAATACCAAGTTTTCTTATTAAGTATGGCATTACTTCTTTTCCAGTTGAGACACCGTGACCCTCATGGAAGAAGACTACTCCGAGGCGACCTGAAATCCACCACATAGACGAAATGTTGTTGGAGACAGAATAGCACTTTAAGAATTAGACTTTAGAACCTTTGTCGAAGCGACTTATATACACAGTGTCTGGTTACGCCCACGGTAAATTTGAGCTATGATCCTTGGTCGGAGACGGCCGCCCCGTTTGTCAAACGAACTTTCTTAGTTCTACGTTTGCCAGTTAGATTTACATTTTACCATAAAACTACGCTACTTCAGAAACCTATCGAGGGTTTTGGACACTTCAAAGTGTTGCACGTAGTGTCTTCGTTTCGGCGGTGGCTACCAATTAACTAATTAGTAAGCCGAACACGATAATAAGCATAATGACAATAAATTAAATTATAAGAAAATATGCAATATAAACACTCCATACTAGCCTTTGATGGCTTTGAGGAGCTGTGAACCTCTGTACAAATGTAAACCACTTATGAGAATAAATAAACCAATCTATCTATCTAGTAACAAGTAGTTGCTGTTTCAGGGTGTAATTGCCTTAGGTGCGACTATGCATCTTAGTTCGTTCGGAAGGTTTCCTTCCTTTTATGGCCTCAGTATATTCCGCTACACATTTTGTCTTCACTGAGCTACGATCTAGATGTGACAAGGCCCTTTTGCACGAACCCATCAGGTCCCATGCTGAGTATTTTCCATTCCTACAATTCTACAATTAGATAGCTACTTTATCAAACCTTATTTTGTCAAAAGTTGGTCCCATCCTTGGTTCGGATGTGGTTGCTATTATAGTTCTAGTACTACTAATAATAGTCTGGAATTTTGCGTGTAGTTCAAGTTTAATGAGACCATTTTGGACAAGTCAATGGGTGTAGGCCAATTGAATCTTCTCCACATTTTACAAAAAAATCGCTAACAGATACGCCGACGCTTGGCGCGCTGGCTATGCGGAAGGAAATATAATCTAGCTAACTAGAATCTAGTACCAAGCTGGAGTAAAAGCAAGGCTTTGAGCTAGCGGACCCAACATAATCATGTGCCACTAAAAACGCAGTCTACTCTCATTAAAGTTTCAGGGTTTCTAAAATGCCGTGTAGTCGATTTGATTACGTATCTATCTATAGTATATTTGATTAGGAAGTTCTTCTAAAAAGAGGATCAAGCACACGCCTTTGACGCGTTCGTTTCTAAGTCTATGTCTAGGACTTCGTTTAGTACATTTCTGCTAGTTTCGCCGTAAGCAGTATTCGGATAGGACGTTGCAATAGGGTAATGTTGATCTTGGAGATTCGAAGGTGTCTCCCTAAGCTTAAAGTGCTGCTTACGGGCGCACGTTTATCAGTCACAATAAAATCATGAGAGGAGGTTTTATTGTATCAGGTAGCCTGCACGTAAACATTCGCATTACTTCTACTCGATCTTGAGGTAAAACCAGGATAGAAGTGATCTCGCATACATTACACAGCAATTAAGCTTGCTCTCCTTCGAATAGTGGCACTACTAAACAAAACTTGTTGCAACAAAATCAGGTGACCCACCAAAAACCCACCACTACCGGCGTACAACCGTTTCAGTACCACATGTAAAATGGACTCTGTAATTGGAACTTATACAGATGAAAGCAGCCAGCGAAAGACAAGCTAGCTAATAAGACTGAAGAGTATAATAATTATTAGGATGATACGTTGCAACTTAAATTACTCTCAAAAAGGTTTAAGAACACCTGCGCTCGACGAAACAAAAATAATTTTATTATTTATTTTTATAAGTTACAAAGTTAACATCGCTACAGTCCGAAAGAGATGGAAAACGATGAGCATGCTCTCTGGCAAGAACATGCAAGGAAAATTACGATGATTAATCGCAACAACTCTTGCACAACTGACCCTGCTGAGATAGATAAAATACTCAACAACCATTTTGCAATAATGGGTTCTAGAACAGTACATAATAAATATGGTGCAAACAAATTCGAAAACACTTATAATATGAACTAAATAAACTCACATATATAAAGGAACGTTGAAGCAAACGTAGTTGATTGCCGCACAAATATTCCCAGAAAGTCCATCAAGCAATATATAAAGGGAACGTGGTAACCCGATATGTATGTATTTATGTAACTTTGTTATGTTAGCACTTTGGAGTAAAGAATTATCTCCGTGCGAGCATGTGGTCACGGGTTCTTTTGCTGCCCATATGAATAGCCCAGTCCCACAATATGCCCCGCACATTTGCTGCATTTCCTCGTTGAATGTGGAGCGACAGCCTCTGACACAAGGATTCTGATGCTCTCGAGTTTCCCGTGGAAAGGTTATGACTTCTACCCTACGCGCTAAATCAGCTTGAGTATAAGGGGGCCTGCGCTTCTCATAGTAATAGCATAATAATCTACATAATAAATATTTTGGCAGCCATATTCAACCAGTGTTGTACAAGAGGATTCTGCTCTGTAGGGTTAAAATATGCAATAATCAAATCAAAATATGCAGTAATTACAATAGAGTTTAACAGGGAAACAAACATGAAAAAACTAATTATTGTCTATGCGCTGCGTTTAATTTCTTCAGATTATTTGAATCAATTATGCACGACCAGATTCGCCTATACCTTTACAATACGCACGTTATTAGTCTGATGTAATTTGGCTTACATAATAATTGTAATACCAACTTAGCTCTTATTCATCTTCGAGAATATTTTAACTCAAACCTAAGAGCCAAATCATTATGGCTCATATTCTCGTTGTGGCTTATATTCTCGTTGATGTTCAAAATGCATTTGATTCAGTCGATAAAAACATTCTCATCAAAAGACTCCTAAAGACTCACATTTTCTAAAGGACCTCCCGCATACCTGTAGCACGAGACCTTTTAAGAGTTAAGCCATAAAGCTACACTTACGTGGCCATCCTTCTGTCAAACCTTTTCAGCGATCTTAAAAGAGACGCTCAAGAAAAATGCTGAGTATGTCTTCTAAAAGTTACTTGCATAGTTTCTTCAAAGTTTGCGCGTAATACCCCAGTGGCATTCCAGTACTCCTATTATAGGAGAGCTAGTCGCACACATGTTCACGTCGGTCAAAAACTAGGACGCGGCTGCAAAGTTCAACTATTCAACGTATTATAAAGGCAAAGGAAGATGCCGGAAGAAGAAAAATGGTGGAAAGCGCAAGGAAGTCGCTTGCCACACGCGACTCGACAAGCAGGACATAACGATTTGAAGCTTCCGAGACTTCCCCGCCGCCTGTGCGTAGTTACTCTTCTGTGCCACTGATCCCGCGGGCCATCTTAAGAGCGATACATATATATAGGCACTCTCGTGCATATATGTATGGTTTTAGTGGGTATTGCCTCAAGCCTACGACTCGACTCTTGTTAAGCTCCAAACTTGCTAGTGAAACTTGCTGTTTGGTGGCAGAGTCCCACACTGTCTGAGTGTGAGCATGTTATGGGAACAGCCAATCCATCCCTGTATGCTTTTGCTCAGTCATACGTAAATGTATTTTAAGCCTTAAACCCCCTCAAAAAGTACTTTTATTATCATTACAACACCGTCAAGAATAACTGAAATATGTTTGAAAGCCGCGCCATTCCTCGCATAGATCAACGCAGTGGCTAAATAAAGTTATAATACTAGAAAACGTTTAATAGGGAAGTTAACGGAAACGAATGAATTTCGCGGCGTCCCGGTCAACAGCGCCGCTAGAGAATTTACCAATTGGACTGGTTTTCGTTGGCTGAAGAAGCTAAAAGCAAAATGTCCTACTTTGCTACAGGATCCATGCACACAAGCGAATATTCTACTTCCGTCTGTATTCTGGAAGTTCGGTCGCATGAGTCAACTGTGAGTATAATGAGGCATAGCACTTCGCACAGGATCGGTCTCGAGAACATAGACTATCTGCCCTCCGAACAACAAAACCGCATGAAAAAAAAATATATATAAATCGCTTCCATATCATAGCCCCTAAATAGCTAGTTTAGTAACCCCTATATATATTATTATTATGGTTTATTAACACCCAGGTTGGGTAAAATTACAAACACATATGTACATCAGACAGAACTAGTGCTTTCTTTGCGTCATTGGGTCTTCTCTCATCTTGCTAGTTCAGCTATTGACTGAACTGCTGGACATGCTGCGGCGTGGTATCTATCGCACTGGGCAGAGCACCTCGTGCACCTGCAACACTCCTGAGGAATGTGGAAATCTTCTGTGCTACTATATATATATATATATGGTGTAGGAGCGACCCAACACATATACATTCACCAAGCGGTAATCATGGCAATGCATAACACCTTTTCTATGCATTCTAGGCCAATGACGATGCTGCTATCACCAAAGCCAATGCCGCCCTCATCGGGGCAGAGTCTTGTAGTTTTTTAACGGGATAAGCATGAACAAAAACGTGGCAGCGGAAGGCGGCGAACAGTTAACCAGTGCCAACAACTAGCACTGAAAACAGCATTTTCTGTCGAATATTTACGCATATAAAATCATTTCCTTCTACATGTATGCGTTTCTTTGGGGTCAATGGTATACATCAATGGTGTAGATATGTATGTAGATATGCAAAATAATGATTCTTTGCTTTCAAAATTCTCTTCTTTGAATTTCTTCTCTTCAAAGAAATAATTTTTGCTATTTAAAATATATAGTTAAAAATATTACGACTGGAAAAGTGTACCGCTAGTTCACCCGAATCCCCTAAATGAGTTAATTCATATTTCGGCGGGCTTTGGTTTCCCTCGCCTTTTTTTTTATTGAAAATAATCAAGTCCTCGGCAGTCTGTCGTCTGCTTCAAACATGGCGGCCGCCTCCATCGGATTCGGTGTTCGAAGTTCGAATGTTCTATTTCCTCCTCTCTCTCTCTCTGCGTCTCCTTTCCCGTGAATTCTCACTTCAGTAGAGAAACACGCAGGCGATGCATTAGACTTTGTCAGTGTAGTAAGCTCAGCCGGTGCTGGTTGTTAGCCGTGCAGCACATGCTCTGTTCCGTCGGAGTTCTGAATTAACACCCACCAAGCTAAGAGTTTTCGATCTTCGTTCGCCGGGTTTCGGTTATTCCTGTCTTTCTTTGTGTTGCGCCAGTTAGTAGGTAGGAAGTAGGTTAGTGAAAAAGAAAGTGATCATCAGTGCGAGTTCTGAATGAACGACGAACTTCATGGGTGAATGAAAGATGAAGTGCTACTACGAGGTCCTTGAAGTCGAACGGACAGCCAACGATTCGGAATTAAAACTTGCTTACAGAAAACTCGCGCTAAAATGGCACCCAGGTATGGACACGTAGAACCAAAAAAAAACAGCTTTGTCTGGTATATAAATGAAAATAAAAAATAGAAAACGTTTGTGACAGCCGTTCACAACTCTGTTGATGCTCCCTTGGAAATCGAATCTCAGCTTACATGTCACTGCGAACTAAATAACTATTTCGGATAATCTGGAAGTGTTTCAATAGCGCATGCATACGAGTCAAACGCACGACAAGTATAAAGACAAATAAAACTCGTTACGATATAGTACTCGTTTCGCGTATAGCTACACAGGCACGGTTTGCAATCTGCTATGACAAGGCGACAGGTAGAACTCACTCCCGTACTGAGACTCTCTGAGGAGCGACAATTTATGTTGTAAACTTTTTGGCAAGCAAACAATATTCGAATTGGGGAATGACTAAATATTGACCGATGTCACACAATCAGGCATAATTATATATATATATATATATATATATATATATATATATATATATATACTTTTAAAATCTCTTCTGTTATGACATTATGCTACAACACGTAGATATCCATCGCATTTACACCTAGTTTGACAGCTGTCAATACAAACTTACGAAGTGTATTACTCACAAATTTTCCCCTTTTCAAGGTACGTCCAATCCCCACTGAAGAAAGTACATGTAGATAATTAAAGCAACGAAAAACCGTATGGGTGGTGGTGGTGGGAGTAAGGCTTGTTCGGCGGAGGTGTATAATTGGATTCAGAACGGAATACTATGCAATTCGGTGGCGTATTGCACCGGTTTGTCATTTCACGAAGTATTGTCTGTTTCATAGTGTGTGAAGTATTCGTGTAAATCCATCTGGATCCTTGCGACGGTCCAAATTTTTTTTCAGAAAACTGCACAGACTGTTGAATCTTTAACTTTGCCCTTATGCGAAGCGTACAGGACATGCATCTTTAAACCGTGCTTATAAAACTCGTAGTTAAATCTAAAAGGTAGCGATATTGCTTGCTATCGTTGTGTCTCTTTCAGACAAGAACCTGGACAATATGGCCCAGGCCACGGAGATATTCAAGGCGATTCAGCAGGCGTACGATGTTTTGTCCGATCCACAGGAGCGTGCGTTCTACGACAAACACCGCGAAAGCATCCTGCGGGGCGGCCTGGATGCCGCTCAAGAGGAGAATCTTTTTAACGTATACGAATACTTCACAACAGCCTGCTTTAAGGGCTATAACGACAATGAAGATGTAAGGCAGTCTTGCTGTTTCAACCATTGCTTTTTCGTGTCTATCTCCTAGCCAAATTTGTACAATATTATATATATATATATATTAATAATTAATATATACGTATATACGGACTTGCTTGTCGGGGTCAGGGTTTCTACACCGTCTACCGGACGGTATTCGAGAAAATTGCCGCAGAAGAAGAGCAGTTTCGGGACGGCGATGAAGAATTCGCGAGTTTCGGCGACAGCGAGTCGTCGTACGAGGACGTTGTTCGGCCGTTCTACCGTTTCTGGGAGGCGTTCTGCACCGAAGTGACGTTCGTCTGGCTCTACGAACACGAGCCTTCGATGAGCTACGGCCGGCGGGGCAATCGCTACATCATGAAGGAGAACCAGAAGTTGCGGGACGCCGCTCGAAAGGAACGCAACGAGCAGATTCGGGTTTGTGGCAGTACTGCTAGTGTGTTAGTCACGTGGCCGGCATTTCACTCACCTTAACGGCAGAAGTGGTAGAGTCTCTTCCTTTGTCGCACGACCCCTCTTTTTTCTCTTCTTTTCTAGTCTCCTTTGTATAGCTAGCGAGTCATTCGTCTGTCGTACGTTTCTTTGATCCTTATGACTGACGAGTCTTACGTGATTTGTCTTGAATAGTTTAGATGCACGCTTAATCTGTATAACCATTTGTTGTTGTTCTATCCGTGATGCTGTCGAGGCGGCATTATTCGACACATGTCAAAAAATAGGGCTACACAGTTATTGTAGGTTCAGCTTGAGAGCACTTAAATTATTATTAGAAAGCATCTGTTTGTTTAATAGAAATTAAATATCCAACAAGTTTCAGCTGGAGATAGGCTACATTGTCGCATATTACGCGTAGTATGATAATAATAATAAGAGTGTTCTTGTGTGAGTGTAAATATTACGCTATTGTATGTTAGTTCAATTTAAATGTTTGCAAGATTTTTACCAAATTCTATCGAACTTTTAGTAATTAGTTGGTGTAACCTAGAGACACGATAACAACAAATAATTTTGATGTAGCCCGTTTACTATCCAATTTCTCGGCATGTGTCTTTTTCTCTATTGCAGAACCTAGTGTTATTCGTAAAGAAGCGCGACCGTCGAGTGAAGGCATACCTTGCCAAATTGGAAGAAGAACAGAAAATGCGCCAACTGGCTCAGCAACGAAACAGGGAACAGCAAAAAAGAGAGAAATTGAAAAAAATTGAGGAGTATCAGGTTAGAGCATTGACGCAATTCTTTCAGCATTTTTATCATGGCGTTACAACACGTCGATTTGTATAGTATTAGCAGTTTTTTGCAAGACAGGTGCGAAATATGAGGTTTGTATGAGGATGAATATAAACGATTAAAACATATGTGTGCAAACTCACGTATTACAAGCTGCAAGCACTGTGAGTAGATTTTGCAAGCAGAATATACAGTACAGCTGCTCATGCGGAACGTGTAAATAACAGAGGTCTATTTGCCGAATAGATACTGGGACGACTTTATAGAGGGGGCACTTTATTTACATAAAGGATAGAAACTAGCTATAACATCAAACGATCAATTACCTCTCGGGGGTGGGTCAGTTGTATGTCTTGGTGACCTTCCAGAGGAACAGTGACATAGTAATCTCTTTTCGAGCTTTGCATTTGGGCTCGTGTCTCACTTGAAATCTTGTGTTCGTGCATAACCGATTAAAAAACTGCAAAACTCCTCATTGGAGAAAAGGGTGTTGGCAAGAAGAATCCGAGGATCCGATTGCATGCCGATTGGTGTCGCCTTCAGCGCGACTTGTCGACACTGCTCTGAAACTTATGTGTCATAATTATACCTAAATCCTTCATAGCGGTTACACTTTCGTGTGGAACATTGTTGTTTGCATATAAATAGCAGTATTTTTTCTTCCAAAGTACATTATGTTGCACTTCAGTATCGACAGTTTCAAGTCTAATTTCTGTGTCTATCCATAAAAAAAGTCTATTCATTTTTAGACGAGTTTACAGTAGAATTGGCAGTCGTGCACCCAATAAAAGCTTAGTTTATGCACCCAATAAAATAAAAATAAAAAGCTTAGTTTATGTGCACTCAATAAAAAAAGTTTATTAAAGCCTTACCAAAATAACTTTAAAATGCTTGTTATACATAGAAATATATATACAAGTGTTATCTAAAACCGGCTAATGATTATAAAGATCATTGTGATAGGAGTTGTATTAATAATCCAAGTAGCGACTTCACCTGTTGCTGGGCCTTCGGTTATCTGCCGTTCCTCTCGTTTCGATTATAACGAAACTATGCATAACCCACAGACTCCCTTTCCTTTTCTTGTTTTGCAGGAGGCCGAGTGGATGTCTTTAGCTCAACTTGAGGAACAGCTCGCTCAGCTGGAAATGGAACACGAACGCATTGAGGACGAAGAAGACCCACTCTACTGTGTTGCATGCAACAAGGACTTTATGTCTGCCAAGTCGTATGTATCAAATCATATCCGATGTTCTTGAGATTTGTATACGTGTCTAAACTATCCTCTAAAATGATCCAAACTGATTCCCTAATACCACTAGAGTCGGGCTGAGAGGACGGCATACCCTCTTTATATGCTTTCACGCTTTCTGAGTAAAGGCCTGGCAATGTTTTTGAAATTTCTATTATGGATTATAATTATTATGTTTATTTCCAATATATATTTATTCCCTAGATTTTGGCGTAATTTCCGTCAATGTTTAGCATATGCTTAGATTTTGACGCAAAATCCGCCATGGAGACGCCTTCTTTTCAATTGTTTTAAATTTACGTAGACAGAAAGAAGTCTCACGGTGTCATGCCGGGTGAATAAGCTGGGTGCTTTACCAGCATAACTCCGAATGCGGCTAGTCGGCGTGTTGTTGTGGTGGAGAGACCATCGACTAAGTTTTAGAGCTTTGTGCACTGGACGTTTTTGGCTGGCATTCTGCAGTATACCAATTGCTCATCACTGTACTACCTTCTTCCAGTTTGACTGTCACCAGTTTCGGTCATGGAAGAGAAGACGGCGACATTCACTTTGTCAGCTGACCGCTCCTACCTCACTTTTGTGAGTGGAGGCGATTCAACGCCTGGCCATTGCGAGCTCTGGGACTTAAGTAAAAAGTCATAAAAATGTTCTTAAGTATCATTCCCTGCAATAAGTCTCGAGAACAATAAAGGTTGGCGCTCGTCGAATTGTATTAGAAATTCTTGAACTAGAAAGGCCCGCGCTTCTTTATTGGCCATATGAGGAATCACGAGGAGCAAGCGACAGATTTGTTTGTGAGTCCAGTCTCTAATAGAGGGACGTTACATCAAAATCCAAAGTCTCCTCTGGAGATGCGTTTTTGTTGTTTTTTGATTCGCAGAAATTACACGAGCCACATTTTCGTCGTCCCTTCTTATCTTTGGACAACCTTCACGGGGTTTGACGTATAAATTGAATCCACACTGACTACCCAGAAATGGGGCTGCATTCCAAATGGTAGCTCTTTGAAATATCCTTGTGCTATTCTCGCTGGAAGTTGTGCTAGCGGACAATACGCAGCTCGATTTTTGAGTACGGCACCGACATGCTCGTTATTTTATCAAAACGTTTTTTGTGGGAGAATTGACTCTAGTGTTTTACTTGAACGTTTTAATTTATGACGTTAGCCGCCGCTGCTAACAAATTCCCCACTACGCGTTAAATTTCCAAGACGTTTCTAGGGCCCTGGAAACGTCTTGGAAATTTTCATGCAGGTCCCTATGTATGAAGAGAACAGAACAGAACATACTAATCATTACTATATATACAACCTTTGCTGTGTATATAGTAATGATTAGTATGCTCGATTTTCTTTACTATTATTAATATAATTTAAATAATGGGAAGCGATAACATAGGTGCGCTGAATTAAAGCCTCCCTGTATCAGAGAGGTTTATTTATTTTGCCATTATCGCTGTCCGTTTATGTCGTAGTTGAGTATTAATCATTATCATCGCATTGACTTAGAATAATATAAATACATATCTCAGAATCCAGTTTACTCTGAGATTGGTTAATGAAGATTCCTAATTTTTCTGGCAGTTACGAGAACCACGTACGTTCCAAGAAGCACCGCGACAACGAGGCTTTGCTAAAACAGCTCATGGTAGAAGAAGAAAATGCGGGGGCAAACAACTCCGGAGATGAAGAACTCTCGGTCAACAACGACGGGTGCGGTGACGAAAATGGCCCTGCCTCTGATAATGAGGAGAGATCTGTTAGTGCCAGTATTAGGCCGGAGGTGAGCGTCTAATTACGAGTATACATATTGGATGGGTCAGAAAAACCGAGCTGATTATTCACCGTTCCTGCATTAAAAAGCCCACTCTTTTCTTTTAGAGCGCGTGCGAGTTTAGTTCTTTACATGCAAATAGAAGCGCGAGATGCGAGGGGGTTGCTGATCTCCCCTTAGAGTGCTACCTAACTTCATCAACACAATTATCTCTTCCGCTTTCGTTTAAGCTCTCTTTCTAGGAATTATTTCATGAATCTGTGAGTTTTTAGATACATAATTAAGGTATGACAATTTATTAAAATGACATAATGTGCTTTAATATACTATTATAGTGGTGTCACGATGTTATAAAACTGCAGCAATCGATCTGCTCGGACGGAGTCAGTGGGTATTTAGTTATCACTTAATTTTTTGTAATAATAACACTTTTCTGAAACTGCGCTGCAATAAAATATTATTAATAGACTTATATCCCCTGGAACCCTCACTCATTTGTGTTCGCAAAAAATTTTATCTATAGTTTATTCACCATATAATTGGTTGTTATAATCACAACATTACAGTATGCTCTTACAATATGTAATCAACTTTGGATATTGGGAAGATCCCAACAGTTTCCGTACACAAGCATTTTCCAAAGAAATATATACGCCTTCTTTAATATTAAAACAGTTTGGTTTCATGCGTATTTAGGGTGGTGTTCGGATCAGATTATTCGGCCGATAGTTCTGTGTTTAACGGGACCGGAACCACCAGGTCGTGAGTGTTTTATCTCCGCCTAGGGCTATATGAGTCTTTCGCTGTAACGAGTTTTTGATAATATCAGCTACTGTTGTGAGAATAACTTTGACTACGATTCTATAGTACCTATCATAACGATAATAAATATGGAGAGCAGAATAAACACCCGTGATAAGTAGAATTTCCCACGGGGTCGAGCGAGGACCTGAGGGAGCCAAGAGGATCCCAATAGTAATAGTAACAAAGTCTGTGTCGTAACGGCCGTATACATATATTGCCATACCTGATTCCTCTTTTCGTGTTTTTTGTTTGATGTCGGCTCATCTGTTCCACTAGAGCTCCAATGTAATTCTGTCAACTTTCCTGCCGAACTATTGCACTACAGTGCGAAACGTATAAAGGGCCTGTGATCAGATATAATATAACATACGCACATACAAGAAGTACTACAACGATTGCTGCGCTGGTAATATTTGTCTGTTCGTGAACAGGAAGAGCAGAATGGTGATAGCAGAGTCGAAGCGGAACTTCCAGACGACGAAGCCGACGACAAGAAGGACGATACCGATTTGTCGCCGACGGGTCAGATTCGTGCGAAGGATCGTAAAAATAAGAAAAAACAGCGGCGCGTTTTTACTGCGCGGTTCAGCGAAAGCGAGCCTGAAGGTGTGTGCTTAGTTTTCGAGAATTTGTGGCTCCGGCGAGTGCTCAGAGGGCTAGCAATGTCATATAGTTTTCACGCTACTGTTATAACGACCTAGTTTAGACGTAATGAACAGACTGTTTGTACGATTGTCTTAAAAGTGCCCTGAGAAGCAATTGCCCGCATTGCGTAACCGAAGGACGCGTTTTTAAGGCTGGACTCACCTGTAGGCAAATATGCATAAATATGTTGGGCTATGCGTTAGACCTGTTGGTCCCATAAGGTTGCCGCTCTAGCATTCATTGTTCACGTAGATAAATGAGGGCACCTACTTCGGCTTTCGCGTTGTTTTTACATATCATTTTCATTACTATTATGAGGTTCTAGCAAGAGAAGCCTATTTTCTCATTCCATAGGCGCTTCTCTCAAATATTCTTTCGCGCTGGTTCCTCGTCACTGTTTCCATTCTGGCTGTCGGTCCCGAATAAATGTTCGCTTTTCCAGTACGCCTCCGTAGTAGCACCAAACTGTAGATTACTCTCCAGCATTTTCAGTTGTCCATTTTATCCAAAATTTAGTCTAAAATTGACGTAACTTTAACTTCTAATAGATACATATAATCATATCATACACTCATATAGATATTGCATTTAGTAATGCTTAATATGCCAGAGTAACTTCGTGAAACTTCTCTTATGTGCAGATTTTAATTTGCAAATCATGTACAACAGACCTTGTGCCCGTTCTCACAGCTGGAACGCTTCCAAGCATTTGTTGATCACTGCTGTCCTCGAGAGATCCTTAGATTTTCTACAAATATTGGAGTCGATGATAACAAATAAGCCATTATGCAACGGCTTGTTACGTGTGCTTTGCTGTATAGCATTTTCCTGAGCAAGTGATTCTGTCTAAGGCGCTTAATCTTCGTCGGGTAGGGTGATATTCCTTGGTATCCATATGAGGCCGTTGCTTTAGGTTAAAGAGACCAGTGCCGTATTTATTGGTTTATAATAAATTATAATAAAATAATAAAGCACCGGGACGTGATAGGAGTGCTGCGGTCCTTTACGAACATTCTCTTCCATGTTTCTGGTGAAGCATGTTCTGCGTGGAGAGCATATAACACTCAGCTGCATCAAATATGAGCAAAGCAATTTATTGATGACTTCAAGCGAAGAATATTCTTTCCGGTCAGTTCTTCGCTGTACTTCATAACGTTTATTTTGATATATCTCAAAATAGACGGAATTGGCATCCACACATATAGACGACATCTGAGTTTATATAGCGCTATAAAGTTACGAATGACGCCTGCTGCAGGTGAAATCTAATCTGAAAGTCTAGAACAAGGACGTACCCCGTACATAAGATGTTTCTAGAGACCTACCGTCTATCGATTTCGCCAGAAAAGTTGCTGATTAATACTGAATATAAAAGTAGGCTTAGTCGATCTTGGTGAGAAACACAGCGCACATCGTCATCGTTTACCGGCCCCTTCTAAAACGGTGTTGTGCTTAGCCGTGTGCGTCAAAACTGCCATTAATTACAAATTATTTTTGACCAAGCCCGGAGATTACGTCAAGATAGAAAGACACTAAACAGATTTATCCTCCACTCTACAGAGCATTCCCTTGACACATATTATTAAGGGCAATCTACCAGGTTATTAGTATTGCTGTTTGTATTCCTTTTTAACAAAGTTAGGCCCCCTTGGCCATTAATGGTGTTGCCAACTTTGTCCTCACTAAAGGGTCAAACCAAAGTCAACGGGCATCGTTGGCTTGCTCGTCTCATACAGATGTAACCACCGGTTTGCAGTTTGGAAGTGTATTAGACCCGGCTGAAAATTGGTGCCTGACATAGGCACGCTGCGGAGCGCTTGTTCATGAGCAACTGCATGCTGCATTTCCTGTAGAGTTAAGTCGGTTTTCGTTGTTTGCATAACTTGTTAGCCTTTCTTACATATTATTTTTTTTTACATGCGGCTAGCCTTAATCTAAAGAAGTATTATGCTTAGTGAAGAATATGAGCGTGGGCGTATTCAGAGGTACTTAACTGTTGGGTATACCAAGGTGTGCCCCTTGGCGTAAGTATTATACGATACTACGTGGCCGCCACCACCCTTCGGTCCTAGCACAGCCGCTGCGCTGCCACGTTTGATCAAAATTGAGGCCCGACTCTGCCGAAGAACCTCGCCTGATCTCCTGTTTACCGTTACCGTTTCTGTCCTCTGCCTAAGGCACTGACGCATCAAAGGCGAACGGTGTGAAGTTAGAGGCGTGCCCAGCATTTAAGTACTTAGCACATCTTCTCGTATGTCAGCCGTCTCTGTTACGTGCTCTTTTTGAAACTGCACCGCGTCACGCCATACAGGGTGCGAGTGAGTCCGACACAGTTACATCCCAAACCAGGGGCTTCCCTGACTTGAAGATATCCGCGTCATACCGTCAGGTTATTTTCCTCCATCCCGGCACAAGGCCCGTAGCTGAAGCATCGCCGAGAATCTAGCCGACCGGCCGGCCACGCCAATAGCATCGTTCATACTAGCGTGTCTCTACGTGGCACTGCTAGAGGAAGGACATCTTCAGAGATCATGTAATATTCCATGTCCAGCATTTCCCATAGGATCACAATGGAATGGTCGTGCATTCAGGTCGCTTGTTGCTAGCTAGTCCGATGCCACTGGTCTTTATTAGAGCTACCGAACTAGGTTGAATGCATCATTTTTGCATTCACGTGTGCGAGCCTTTATTTGTATAACGGCAGCCATGCGGCACAGCCATGGCACAACTGGTTACGACTGTGCCTTGAACCTAGAGTTTCTACTTTCGTGCTACTTCATCTACTCTTCTATCTGTTTTCGCTGGCGTAGGTAATAGGCATAGGTGACGCGCAATTAAAACGGTTTTTTTTCTTATCAGATCTGGTCAATTCGGAGCAAGCGATTGCCAACGGACAGAAGCCGGAGAATTCAACTGCGGCGTTGACGGTCGATGCCGGTGATTCAACGGCGCAACCGCCGTTAGATGAAGCGAATCCGGCGAACAGGTAACTAATTCCCCATCCTATAATGAACCCTACGTAAAAATAAGAGACATTTTCTAAGGCCAGGCTAGGCATCGACAACGTCACTTTTAGCATCATTGATTGTCACACAAATATAGACTGGCTTATATATTTGTGTGACATCGTTGCTAATATGGCTTAAGTTTATTTTTCATACTTGTCATGGTTAGCAGGTAATTTAATATAATCACTAAAAAAAGGATTCACTTGGATGTGCCGGCGCTAATTTTCGAATCCAGCATAAAACTGCCCGCTACCTATTAAGTCAAGTAAAGCTACGTTGAACTTTGACTGACCATTTGACGGGTTTGCAGCTCCGGCACCCAGCCGAAGCCACTCAAGGGTCACAAGGCCAAGGAGGCTAAGCGGAGAGCCCGTGAGCAAGAGGAGCGCTCGGCTGTCAAGGAGAACACCGCCGACAAACAGGCTCAGGAGGGACACCCATGTGCCACCTGTGGAAGTGTCTTTCAATCCCGAAACAAGATGTTTGATCACCTCAAGAAAACTGGTCATGCCCAATACGTTGCCGCTGCGAAGGGTAGCAAGGCGAGGCGGTGATATTTCAGTGTTGATGCAATAAAATAATTATATATATATATATATATATATATATATATATATATATATATATATATCAAACCTATATGCATGCCGATGTGGACTACGAGGTAGTGATAACACTCAGTTTGTAACGTCTGATGACTCAGCGGAAATGTGTCATGTGAAAGCTGTGTGGCCGTATTATGTGACTCTCAGTTCGGTCAACCCTACAACACCACTCGAAGTAGTGCACAAGCGCGACAGAACGTTTGGGACCGGTGGCATTTTGGACATTACGCTGTAAATGTATTTAGAATTGCGCTGTTTATAATCACTTAACGGTACGGTTCCGCTCGATGATTTATAGAGATAGCTAATTATTGAGATCTGTGGGTTTGAAACACGCCCGCCCCGTAAAAAAGCAACAGATCTGTTAATTGATCATACATAGTTCTCTTTGCATAAACAATGGTAAAACACAACGGTATGAAACATGCCTGCTGTGCGCCTATCCTGCCAAACCATTAGAAAATATTGCAAATTTAAGTTAATCTGTTGGAGTTTGAAAGTGTTGTGCCTGCAGCGTCATCTGGTGCACGCTAGGGGAAATCATATCTAAGGCGTTAAAAGGTAACTATAATAAACGGAACGGAAAAGACAGAAAAGAACAACTGACTACAATGCGAATAATAATATTTCGCACTAAACAAAAACGAAACAGGAGGCATCAAGATGCCCAACCCGTTCAACCCGTTTGTGAGTTAACGTGTGTTACTCTGTGAATCAGCGTTTGGCAAGAAAATGAAAATACAATGTGTATACGACGATGACAACGAAGAGTTCCACATAGAGGAAGATGGAAGCAAATGCGCTGCTCTTCTATTACCTATGATGAAGCAACTAATAGCACAAATAAAGCATCTTCAGCTCACTGTGAACATGCGGGTTTTTAAAAGCAATACATCTGAGTAAAATAACTTCGTATCAGAGACGAGAATCCGCCGGATGACCTAGGGTCAACTCTATAATTCTACCGCAGTAAAAATAGAACGTTTTTGATTGCTTTGCCCCGAAGTCAGGCTATCCGCACTACCAGCGTTTGGAAATCGCTGTTACACAAGCACATGGATATAAGTTCCCGTTACCCAGACAAACCATCTTGTTGAGTTCTTGTCGATGATTCCAGCCAGGAAGAACAAGGCTTATCGACTTTCTATCTGTATATTCGTTTGAAAATTATTAGCAAATTATATTAGGCGTGACTCTAGTCCTGCCCGCCTTCACAGGTACAGTGTGTCCGAAATTTTTTTGATGATCGATATAGGAAATTGTCTCGTTAAAGCAAATATACTTCCCCATGAAGCATAGTCTTTGTTAAGTCTTGTTTTGGAGTGAGAGTGATATTACTAAAAATACGTGACACTGGTGCTGTTGCCGACATAGGAGCACAAAATATGCAATTGCGAGACAACCAGTTCTCCTTTACAGTAACTAAGTACATAGTCGCGTTCGTGAGAAAGTTCTTCGAGATTGGGTGCATGCATAAATGAGCTAGAGTCATTTATCTAATGGAGGAGATAATTTATACATGCATTTAACCTCAACATGTCCACCGAGAAACTTTACTCACTTTGCAACCATGAACCGAATCGCTGTAGATTTGGTACCAAAATGGTCGCCGTAAAATCGTTGTAGATTGGTACCAAAATAGTCGTCCTGCACAATGTATGTTTGCGCTGGGAATGGCCGTAGGAATAGGTAACTGGGCGTGAAATCTAATAAAATAACTAATTTTCTTTGCGAATTCTCTTCTAAACGGCCATGTCGCATCTTCTGGCCGGCATTAGATGTTCTCCAGCATTTTCTCTCGAACACGACGATGTGCTTAGTTGCTGTATAGAGGGACTAATTGTCTTGCAGTTGCACATTTTTGCTTCTATGTCTGGCATTAACACCACTGTCACGGATTTTAGTAATATAACTCTTACTCCAAAACAAGACTTTCAGAGACCATGTTCCATTAAAAAATATATTTGCTTCAACGAGCTCTACAATTTCCTATGTCGATCTTCAAACAATTCCGGGCACCTTGAAATAATATGTTATATGGACAATAGGGATAGCCACGCACTTTAAAACATAAAAGTAGGTCGAGCTGACTTGCTCCCTTGCTCCTGCGATTTTTTTTACCTCCTTCATAGTATCTACACGTTGTCCCTTTTGGTTTAATGTTTTTTTGTCAGTAGCGATGTGTGCGCCGGTGCATTGTCGTAATGAAGGATCTAAGAATTGTTTCTCCAGAGTTTAAGCGGATATTGGAGAATCGGACTTTGATTTTAGTGCCGTAACCGTAGACCCATGACTCGTTTCCCGTGATCACTCTTTGAAGCAACACAGGGTCTTCTGCTACCGCCTGAAGGTTTAATTCGGACATTTCCCGACGGGCGTTAATTTGATGGAAATTTAACATTTTTTAAACGAACTTCGCGGCCAGTCTTCTGACGCGTAAATGATCCATAAGGTATCGTCAATTTCTGCTCTATCTCCCTCAGAGTAATTCGACAACTCTTGAGTATAAACTAACTTTAGCCAGTTCATAAAAGTTCTAAAGGTTGCGCATCTACGCAAAATAAAACTGCTCAGCTGCACCTGAACAAATTTCATCCCAGGTGTTGCAAGAAGCAACCGATGTTCTCGTCGACCCGGTATCGTATCTGATCTATCGGTAAGTACCCAAATAATGAAATTAGATCGTTTTTTTTCAATCTTGTAATATACTCGCAAACAAAAAAACACCTTTTAGTTGTCACATCGGCTCCAGTTTTAAAGATATTTGAGAAATACATATTCAAACCATTCAGGAACCACCTTCAACTGCACGACGTACTCGATGGCCAACAGTTCGGACTAATCACCAAACTCGGAGTCTATGTTGATGAGCGTATTCATTCGTGGGTACGTTCTATTATGTTAGAAAGAAAATAAATAGTACAGATCAGGCAGATATTTTTGGACGTCGAGAACATATTAGTTGTAGTGGTTCAAGGGAATCTCGGCGGCCTACTGAAGTTCAATATATTTATCAATGATATATTTTTAGTAGCAAAACACGGCCGACTGACTCTATTTGCTGATGACAGTACAGCCTTTTTTGTCGGCGATTTTCTATAATATTTGGATAAAATCATTAAGGACGCATTAAGGCATGATCTTGGTATGATCTTATGATAAAATGCCTTTCTCTCTTGGCATGATCAATAAGACAACATTCTTAGGAGTTGTTTTGAATTCCAGGTTATCCTTTCAATCTCATACAAATCATATTCACAAAAAGTTGTGGGGGCCATTGCTGCATTGATCAAAAGCCGTAGTTTTCTGTCCCGTGACAGTCTGTTTGCCATATACCACGCCTACGTCCATAGTTATCTGACCTACGCAATTGAGATAATTGAAATGACTTATGTGCGTCTTGTAGTCCGTTACACTACCTGCAAACAAGGAGTCCTACGAGTAATATTGGAGTATCCACCATAGAACTTCTTGCGTTATGAATACATGAATACACATTTCGAGTCTGCCCTACCCTCTGCAAATACAGGTATATCTAGTTACTGAGATCAAAGGTACCTTAATGGGAATTAATCCCAACCTGCTCAGTCTCTCCCACTCGGCATCATCATGCACATAAGGGGATGAAACACACAACTTATCATTTTGTCTGCAGCTTCATGTAACTAATATAGTTTCTCAGTATCAAACCTCGGTTCTACATATTGCAACAAGCTCTCTCCACATGTACGCGCAACTTGTCTTTTGACAATACTCAAACATAATGCCAAACAGTACGTAGGTATTTACCACTCCGCGTTTGATGTTTCGCGGACCTGTAAACCTCTACAAATGTAAACCACTTATGAAAACAATAAAGCCTACCTATCTAGATACTATATCTAAAAGCAAATTAAATATTGTTATCAACGCAGGAAAGAACGTATCAAGTTCTCGTCAGCCTAAGGCCATACAGCAGGAAGCGTATGCATATTTAAATGTGATTGGTTTAAATTACGACGGGAGTGCGGGACGCGTGTGTGACCTACCGAAATAACGCCAAATCCTGAGAACAACAGATGTGCGGTCGGCTGCTGGCCGTGTTAGTGATAGCACATGCATATAATTCTGCATCACACAGCTATCACGAAAAGCTCATCAGATCAGGAAAATTGTGGCAAATCCAGTCCAATTCAACAGCGGCGCCCGGCCAGACGTTGAGCAGTGTTCAGTTGTTTTCCGGACAACTGGGTATCGGTTCATTTATGTGTGTGTGTTCCTCCTTAAGTACCGCCTGCACTCCATCTTTTTTTTTCGCCGGCACTGTTAAGCCCGTCCTGCGCGAAGACGACTAGCCGCAGTTTTGATTATCTTATTAGGGCCGAATATAAAACACATTTGCAATTTAATACTGAACGTGACATGGGCGCCGAGCCAGCGGTTTCCTACTCGCTGACGCCTCCCTAAACTCCTCTGGGGCGTCGATCTAGAGTGGCTACTTTGTCTCGTTAATATTATCGTCATGTTACTAACACAGACTTAGCCATATAGAAAAGAAACTCATAAACGATAGCTAATTTTCTTTTACGTCGCTGAAAAGACCGAAGGTTCTTCCTCCCTGCAGCAGTAAGTTGCTACAGGGAAGAAACACCATCGGTCTTTTCTGCAGCTGTTCTCTTAAAGGTTCTCGACTACCGAGAGCTGCCGTACCAAATAACTTGCGATTCTAATTAGTACGTATTATGCTACGTAGGCTGCTTGTGTAACACAAAGACATGGGTTTTCAGCATTGTGGCCTAAATGTTTGACTCGCTCGACTGGTTGCTACTCTACTCGGGAAACATTCAATAGGACAGCTTTGGCAGCAACAGTTGAGCTGGGATCTCGTGCTCGGCGGATCAACATTTGCATCCTTCCACGTGTGATCAAAAAAAGCTACGGTAATTCTAAGATACTCGGATGCTACGTCTCCACGATGCTCCAGACCGCGCTGCAGTAATGTAGAATAGCTGCGTCTGTTAAGCAGCGCGGGCACAGACAGCGTCGGTTGGCGGCAACGTCGAAGCAAACGAATCAAATCTGTGGTATAAAAGGAGGCATGAGAATAAGTGAGTGAGTAGAGTCGTTGGTGCGACCCAGGTAGAGGACGTGTGTCGCTTGAGCGAGAGAATGGCGAACTCGTATCGGTCGCCGGCCGGCCATGGGGGTGGCGAAGACTACAAGTAGCCTATCACTTCTAGTATTCGACCACTAATCCGAAAACGCCTAAGATATATGCGCTGAGAGATTCGGGCCGTACACTCTTAAGTCGACCGCCGCTTGATGGCCTCTTGGAGTACCCCCTCCCCCCCCACCGCGTACTATGGAGTCGAAACGTCGATAGCTACACTGCAGTCACACGTGGATTTTTTCTGATTCTTCGTCGTGCACACAACTTAAATCTGACAGCGGATACTTATTCGGACCTTAACGGCTCGTTCAACGATACAGAGACCGGATAACTGCAGTAAGCGCCGCATTTCATAGCTATTCAGCGTTGCTGCGCGGACCAATCGGCCAGATAGCAATAGGATCCAGTAAGACGTTGATGCGTTACGCGCTAGCTAACTAACTGTATAGCGCACCACATGCCTTCGCGGCATCTCTGTTCGCTGGCACTGCGGACAGTTGGCTCTCTGCAATATCCAAGCTTGAAAGTTGGAGGGGCTCGCTGCTCAACGGCGAGATACGTTGCTGCGCGTTTAGCATGTTCTTTGAATCAAATTGACGCTCAGGCGGATCATCAATAGCCATCAATATTAGACATGAGGTTTGCTCTAAAAACGGTTTTGGAACCTGTGGCCCGCTCAGTTGTCACACCCGCTGTGTGATAGTAAAGGGCAAATGAGTGTGTCGATAAACGCTGTAGGCGCCGTAGTGGATTGCAAAAGAGCCATCCTGCCAGAAATATTGAGATTCGACACTCAAGATCGACCAATCACTGAGTGTGGTATGCCATGATAAGCAGATCGACGAGAAGAAGTAAAGTCGAAATAAAGGCTGTAAGGCATCGCAATCGAAATCGAAGCTTAAGAGCGCGGAAAAAAAAGACATGTATCTGCGATAGGGGTGACTTCCTAAAGGTACGGCGGCGTTACAACGAAGATTCATACTGTGAATGATTGGTAAATGTGTCCACATATATGCAGGACGGGAGAGGAAGAGGAAGGGCAGAACAAAATGCTGCCAAGTTGAACTGGGGAAAGATGTATAAGAGTCAGAACGAAGTTTAGCTTGCGTCTGGGAAGCGGACTGGCTCAGCGGGGTCGATATTTGTGGTGCAATAGAGAGAGAGAGAAAATTGTCGATAAATATGCGCGCGTGGAGACCACTGAGAAAGGAGAGGGGGGAGAGAAAGGCACATATAGAGATTTTAGGGAAGGAATGGGACGCAGACCAAAAAGATTCATTGAAAAGCCGCCTCGAAGAACGGCGGCTCAAAGGCTCAAGCTCAGCGGGATACGAAACGTTTGCGCTGATCTTGGTGGCCTGCCGCTACCGGCGTTGCCGTTAGTATCTTACTGCTTACAATTTATACAGCGCTAGCCAAAGCAACACTGAACTTGACTTCTCGTTGGTACTGCTGCTGCTGTCGCCTGGGAGAGGCCAATTCCTGTGTGTCTGTGGTCCATTCCTACTTAAGTGGCGACGGCTTACTGTCGAGTAGGCACAGGACGGAGGCATCCAGCTTCAGCTCAGAGTCAGGGACAAACACCTCAGAGAAACGCTGAGAACAAACGATCACCATCGCTGCTGCAATCCATCATAGAGGGACCTTTTTAAAGGACTAACTGCAAAATGCAGAACGCACACACGGTCACCACTGCAGGATTGTCCTTAACTGCAAGTGTGGGCCGGGAGTGTGGGTTGCGGTTGCGATTGTGCAATAATCAAGCTAAGCTGTCATCTTTGTGACTAGAGCAGGAAGTCTAGGTGAAGTACCGCGTAGGTTCTGCAAAAGTCGGCGCTGGGCATCCCAGGCGGGGCAGAATAGGACAGTGTGCTCAGGTGTGTCTTCCACCGATTGGCTGCTGTGTCATTATGAATGGACCTGCTACGATTGATAGTGCTCCTACTTCTTCTACAACAACAACAACTACTACTTGTTGTATAAAGAATAAACTACTCGCCACGCACTCGTTGCCGCAGAGACTACAGCAATAGCAGCGGCAGAAGCCAAAGAGACTCTGCCTGTTCTCTGTGCGTCAGATTCCCTTTTTTTGCCCTCTAGATTGGCTGGTGTTACGGCTGGATGTGCCGTTCGACGTGTTAGTTAATAGAAAGTTGCCGGCCTACGCATGAAAAGTGTAAGCTCGGGAGATGCATGCACATGACGTACTTAAGGGTGGCGAACGAGGTGGCGCCAATCCTTATTTTATTGACCTGCCCATCTCGTGAATACTCGCAATGCAGGCAGAACAGACATTATTAGAAATTAAAACCGAAGTGTTTAAGACCGACACAAGCTGCGGAGGAAGACCTGATGAAATTCATACATAATGTGTCGATTTGTACTACCTATAACTATTTCTTTGACAGTGAAACATTGTGGCTAATGCTCTCTCTTCTTACGTGGGCTACATCAGACAATAGCAATTAACTTGTCGAAGAGATGCATTCATTGAATCGGATCATGCGATACGCAGCCATAGGAACTTTTCTGTACAGTTCCGCTGAAGAAGAAATACCGCCATTATGACTGCTCAGTGAGGAGATCGAACTGGAAGTGCCCTTAGAGGCAGAGATACAAAACAGAGATATTTGACTGAAGTGCTGCTCCTTCTGTGAAAACACCATATATATGTTCTTGTCTTTTCGATATCGTTCAATGGCTTTCAATTTGATCGAGGTGAAAATACAGACGAAAGCGTCTTGAATGGGCATCTCATCATATACTTGGCCAGGCTAAAAACCGCCCGGTGGCGTGGTGCATTCGTATGGGCACTGTAGTCATACCATAGTTGGGTTTGAGTGTCCTGCACCACTTAAACTACTCGGTGTGCATTAGGAATCTTGGTTTTAGCCTCTTGTAAATAAACTGATAGGGGCCGACGACGGGACGCTAAGATGCGTCGACGTATGCGCTATCTTCGCTGAGGCGGACCGCATCGCTCCGTTAAAATTTTTCCACAAGCTCTTGCGTATTGTCTCTGGCAGGTCATGAAATACATTTCTTCGCAAAGGATTCCACTTGTAAAAAAAAGTGGAAACTTAGCTAGCCTTTCGTGTTAATAACTTCGTTATAACCCTACCCCTTCATTTAAAGTCACGTGTTGGCATTTACCTAGACGGGCTTAAGCGGCCAATATTGAGTACTTAAAACGAGTTAAATATATGCGACGTCAATAGGGATCATTTACAGTGAATCAGCACCAAAAACAAATCTCAAATATCTAAAATAATGGTTGATAGAGTGAATCTTAGTTTTAATAAGAATTGATTGCATGCATTCGATCAGTGTCAGCTGTTTTTTTTTACTTACTTTAAATATATAACTATGCAACGTTTGTCATTCATATACTAAAATACGTGAACAGCAAAGACTTCGTCTGTTACCCTCATGTGCACATAATGTGAAATAAACATTTCAAGCCGAATACCAGATCATACAGTGAATCAGTATCGAATGTGCAGACACTACCGACGAACTAGCAAAATGGTAAACTCATAGCACGTTTTTAATCAATAACTTAACAAAATAGTATAATTATAAAAATTTAACAAAATAAAAAACACCTCTATAAACCAATCAACCGACTTCAGGTCAATAACCATCGTGATAATCCAATTAATATTATGACGGCACGACAGACGAGGATATTTGTTAAAAGACATATAATGATATCAAAGCAATAATATACACCTATTTACGAAGCCAGCAGCACGCTGTATGACATACTACATAGCGAGCGCATCTGATTCAAAAGATATTCCACAAGGAATGGTAAATAAAACTCATATATAAACCTCCACAACCCCTCCCATCATTAAAGACACGATCTGTTCAGTGGAGAGCTAGTCGAAAGAAAACAGTTTAGTGTTCATACCATAAAATCACTTTTATTGTCACATAAAAGGGTGTGTGGTACAATCATCATGGTCACACAAACACCAATAAGTTGTTATCAAAAACTGTCCGGCCTTTTTGACAAAACCCCCTATCATCAGATAGTTGAACAATTAGAACGAAGAAGAACAGACGCCCTTTTATTCACGAAATACGAGCTAGCAAACGACTGTTCACAGAAGGGACCTGCATTGCCGCTCTGGTGTGAATATATCTAACTATTTCCCACGATCAGATGTATGTGGCTCTCTCCTAAGCGTAAGAGCGGGTTTCTTAGATACGGACATTTATTAGTAGAGATAACGTGGTGTGTTAGAGATTGGGCAACATGTGAGAACTCCGCAAGGGAACACGCCAGTCGCGTTTTGTTTACCGCCTTCGTTAACGTCCGACAGAAGCACCAAAAGCCGCTTTGTGTAACCCATGTTCGTCTACTAACTACAAATCCAATCCGACGGAGGCTGAAGATATCGCGTACAGTACCCTGCTAATGTTTTCTTTTGGGTAGAAAACTGAAGTTGAACAGGCCAGGCGGGAGGCCGTGTATTTGGCCGTGTATTCAATGTCTTGCACCTTTGGTCTGGTCCTGCGTATGACAGTCGCCCACACGGTACGATACAGCGGAACGCGTAACACTGAAGCATAAATTGCTGCATTACTTTCTCTCGCCCAAAGCTAAAGTCAAATACAAAATGATTAAATAAAAGTATACATGAAGCTTATACTATATACAATGTGAGTCAAATAAACTGAATTGGACACATATATATATATATATATATATATATATATATATACTGTGAGGTACTCAGTTAGTTCATTAGCTTGATCGGTTGCGCATATATATATATATATATATATATATATATAAGTATGAGTATACGAGTATACTATAAGTTACATCTTGCGGACTAAACAGCCTTTTTATTAGGCTGCATCTTCCGTCTCAGTGCTAGGCAAGTCATGCATATCGTCGCTACTACGTGCACGACGTGAAACGGGAGCTCTCATCGTCATAACAACAACAACAACAGCGGCAGCAGCTCCCGTATACATTCTTGAAAATCGGAGTCAACGACCCAGCACCCGCCAGATAGACGAATTGGTTTGTTGTTATCTGCCTTGAACGAACGCTCTACGGCACTTCATGTCGCCGTCATTATCTGGCTCTGGCAGTCGCCTGTCATTGGTCGTATCGTGTCGTTTGTTTGCTGCCATTACGCGTCATTATCGGGATCACTGTCATCATCATCATCATCGTCATCATAATTCTATCACAGCATCGCGTTCCTCCTTGCAGCTTGGAGCCGGTTTGCCACTCCCCGACGGACCTTCTACGCTCTCCGATCGCCGATCGAACCGTAACGTAGGAGCGTGTGAGGGGGTGTCAAGAGGCGAGCAGAGATCCAGTCAAATGTTCTTCACGCGTCGTCGTCTTTGTCGTGTTACCCTGTCATTGGAGCGCCGAGCACGCACCCACCTCGAAGTGTTACCGGAGGGGAACAACAGTGTTCTGTGAAGTCAGCGGAAAAGCCAGTCAGCTCAAGCTAGCTTCATCTCGGCTATCGGCTCTAACAATTGGGCTGCTGCATTGTCGATTCAACCGATTCATCCTCTCGAACCTATCTATAACAACGAAGTGAGAGGATTCATCTCACCGTTGTGTGAGGCCGGTCAGTAACAAAAACGGTGACGGTGAGTAATTGAGCGTTAAGAGCTGCAACAGGAACCTCGACTCGACCATTGCAAGACGCAGGATGAACGCAACAATGCAGAATGACGTCAACTACAATCGGTAGGTGTGGCATCTAGGTCTAACATGATTTTGGTGCGTCATACAGTATTTGTAGTCTTAGAAAGGTGCTAACCAATAGTAAAAGTGCACCACATAACAAGCCTTATTACGTTAGTAGATTGTCGGTGACCGTAGTTCTTGAATGTTAAGCCGTAGTCGAACCTCATCGCTTCAGTCAGCAGGATTTCCCTAATTGGGATGACTTGCTCTTTCTTAAACGCTAGATTCTTGTTTAGGTAGAGTTGCCATTGCAGTAATTCTGAAAAGTAATCGAGTACATAATGTACAGCAAATATTATTACTACGAAGTGTATTAGAACACGTATAGATCAACTTTCTTGTGTAAAAGTTAGTTATGGTGTTGTCTTGTAAACTCAGCAGCAGATTTATTTGACTCGGCTATATTGCGATATAAGCGTAACAGTGAGTATATACGAGGGCGGATCGAAACGGTTTGATTCAAAGTTGTAGAAAACGAAATGCTTAATTAATCCTCCTGGGTAATGTTGTGTTGTTTCCATTAAAAGAGTTTCCACCCGCTGCGATGCACTTGTGCCACTCCTTTTTCCATTCCTTGAAACATTTTTCAAACGCGTCTCTTGGAATCGAGTTGAGTTTCTCCCGTAAGTTGCCCCTTCCTTTTTTATCCATGGAAACATGAAAGTCACACGGAGTCATTTCCGGCGAATAGGGAGATTGACGAAATTTAGAAATGGAAATTTCCATTAAAAAAATCCAAATCAGTAACGATATGTGCGCCGGTGCGTTATCGTTATGAAGGATACAGACTTTGTTTACTCAGTGTTCAGGCCTCTTGAGTTGGAAGACCTCTCGCAATCTTCTTAAAATTATTCCTTGTAGTATTTCTTATTAACCACAGAACCAGGTGGCAAAAATTCGTGGAAAATGACTCTCTTGTAGTCGAAAAAAAAAATTTAAAGAACCTTGGTGGTCTGTCCTGTCTGAATTTGTTTCATCGATTTTCTCCTTCAATGTCATAGTCATGGCTCGTCTTTCTGAAGCAGGATTTCTTCTACCGCGTAAAAGTTCAATTCGGACATTTCTCGATAGGCGTTAATTTGCTAGAAAATTCAACATTATTAAAACGAACGTTGCTGCTAGTCTTCTGGCGCATAAAGTGTCGGCTGAGAACGTTACGACTGATCCATAAGGTATCTTGCATTTCTCAGATCTCCTTGGTCATGTTTTGACGATTGTTGAATACGATATCATGAACTTTTTTCAATGTTTTTCTGTTGTTGACGACGAAGGCCTTCCCAAACGGGGCTAATCTTTGGTCCGTCGCAAAATCGACGACCACATGTACACAGTGTTTCGGAGCACTGCTCAATTACCATAAGCAGTTTGTAACATATCCACCACTTTATGTGATTTAATTTTTAACACCGAACTTGATGCAGATTGCTCCTTCATTTTTGGCTTCTTAAAAATTGCCGAACCTCGTTCTCTTCACTTTATTAAACTAATCTCAAGCAATAAATTAAAGTTGGTCTGTGTGTAGGTGATGAGTGGTGCTTCTAAGCAAAACGGATATATAAACGAGGTTCTTGTACTTTTTATTTTACCGCCAAACCACCTCATGATCTGTTTTTTTATATTTAGCGTGAAAATATTAATGTTAATTTGCCTTTTAGTAACTCGTATATTCTCTTGTTTTTATAGGTTTTTGAAGCTTCTGGTGAGCGATGGAAAGTCTAGCGACGAAGTTGGCTTGGCATTATTTGGTCTGGGACGAGCTGGAACCATTCAACTGCAGGTAAGCAGCAATATATATGTATATATATATATATATATATATATATTTATATATATATATATATATATATATATATATATATATATATATATATATATATATATATATATATATATATATATATACGTATTTAAGCGCTTTCTTTGTTCTTGTTTTGGTTCGACGGAGCTCATCAGATGGTGCTTGTGGCGAGCGGGAATAAGTAGTTTATTAAAAAAATATTATATTGAACCTGTCAATGGTGTCCGTTTTTCTGTTTTGCATTACTAAATAATGACCAATAAAAGACCATATTAAGAGTGTTTTGTTTTAACGCGGTTTTCAAAAGACATTCGAGCATTGTGCAATGCTTGATGTGCTTGTGTCGCGTCGGCAAGCAGCACGTAGTTCTCATAGAGCTGCAATTTCTATGCGTCTATTGAGATGGCTTGGTCGTTAAGCCCTGTAGAAATTGACTACACTATTTGTGTCGCAGCTTTGCGTTCAATCAAGTTTTAGCGAGCTCTTAATGCATCATCTAAATTTGGATGCATGGCTGTAGTGCTTGACCAGTGGAATACCAGACCACATTGTGCCCAGCAACCAAAACGAAACCTAATGCTAAAGCCATTTACTACTTGTTGCAATTCGCGGCACGTCCTGAGAACTAACGCAGTGTTTAATATTGTGCCAATGTCAACATTTCAAGAGCGTATATCTCGTGCGCATAAAATGCTGCGCTAGAAACCAAATTATCTGTTGTTCTACTCTGCCGCAAACGTTGGCTTTGAATACGCCGAGAATTCCTCTGTTTTTACATACAAGCTACATTTTTAAGATTACTAGACTATACACATATCAGACTGTTCAACTTTATGTCGAAAAAACGTTGTAGGAAACTATTTTCATTTCAATACGTGTATTTATTTATCCCTTACGCTAGTTTACCACAGTTTTTATCTAGTATTCGTTACATGGTCATATTGCATATACGGTTAAACAATGTTGACCTCCGGCACTTCAAAACCTCCAACAGCGTATTTAGGATAGTTTTTGACAGGTCCGATTCAAAGTCATAGGATTTATTACGCTACTAACATATTGTAAATCTACGGTAGCACTACGGTGGCAGAGCTCACTTAGTAGACTGACAAAACAAATAATTTTACTCATGCATATTTATAATCGTCTTTATGAACCGAACGTCTGTAAGTCTCCGCATTTTCTTCTTGAATGCGCTTCCTGATAAAGAGAGAAAGAAACAGAGCAACGACAAAACCATGATCGGTCCGCGCAAAAAGCCCCTTTATATTTATACGTATTACTTTTCCTACTTATCTTATTCTAACGTCTTCCTGGCTACCATGTTGTCATTGTTGTCGGCCGTAGCGGCTCTTGGCAAGGAAAGCCGCTTGTAGTTATTCCATACTCTTTTTCAGCCGCTCCGTGTTACGAAATACGAGATTGCTGATACCAGCCGAAATACGTGATCGCTGATGTGTCAACCAACCATCCTCGACGCGGTAGACTGTTGCCTACCATTGCCACATTCTTCTAGCTAATGTGCATCCAACACTGTTCACCATACGCCAATCAGCCATTCAGATTGCTCGTGATCACCATCTGTATCGGCCATAGGTTGGGTGTTGTCGGTAAATCTTTCCGTGGCCGTGTTCAGCGGTTCCGCCTGAGGGAACCGTGCGGGCCTCGACAATCATAGATGGCGTGCGAACAGGATATCGCAGAGCACGTTTGGGTCGATTGTAACTAACGCGTAAATGGTCCATAGGGGTCGACAACGACAGCGTCCGCCAAGCGAATCCCACGTGTCGGACTTTCGGAACTCGCGCGCCGTACAGTCGTGGCAGTATAAATCAGTAATGAGGCGACTTGAGTAAATACCCTCTCCTATCGATGGTATCATGTCTATGCCATGTTTGCAGATAGAACTGGGCCGCTGGCTTATTGTCACTAAGGTTATTGCGTATCTCGGAATGACCGGAAGAAGAGCGAATCACGAGAGAGTACCCGTGGAAAAATCACGGGAAAACCTGTACGACACTAAACAATAGATCGCGGAGAGCTGATTAGTTGGATATTGGTTTTAAAGTATCCTTCAGATGGCTATCTTTTGAGGCGGAATAATTCTATACAGGTACTCTGGTTGATGAGATCACCTGCGCGTGCGAACGTCATTATGACAAAGTCTGTAGCACAATACTGCTTAGATCATTTCAGTGGTTAAGGGACGACAATTGCCTTCGGCATCCTTGCTGCATAGAAAATAGACTTCTAGAGCGGCATGGGGTAATGCAATAATTCTACAAAGCATATTAAGCTATATCGACATTTTCACTTGGCTTGTGCACTTTTAGAAAATTATGCTGGTTTCTGAATTTACTTGTTAAGGCAGAAATTCTACGGCGGTAGTAAGCTGCAACTTAATAGCTGTATTGGCGATGTAGAACACAAGATAATCAATCATAATAATTTAGCTAACTGGTGACAGTTGTAGCGCGGTTTGATGCGTAACTTTATGTTCTATGCCTCGGATGTTTAGTATTGTAATACTCAATACTTTTATTGTATTTGGAGATAGATTAACTAATAGAGTGCATGATGCACACCGGGCATCGTTGTTAAAGCCACGGTAGTGTTGGACTCGCAAACCTACTAAAATTCAGTTGTCCCTTGTCAGGTGTGGCCGCAATACTGTACTCTTGAGACTACTTAACCTGTTTACTTTAACGTGTCATTAAGGCTGCCCTCTGACTTTGTGTAGCTGTTAGTTTCGCTTGTGAGATAGTTTGCAAATCTTTTTACTATAGATTAGAACTCGTTAGAACTGGGCCTCGTTATATTAGAGTATTTCCCAGTCTTGGACTCTGGCTCCTCACAGTATTGAAAGACCGTTCGCAACAGTTTATGCCGTTAACTTCTCCCGAGTTGTACGCACGGCACACGTTCGAGACTTGGGCTTGCCCATTCGGTGTAGGTATTACTGAAAATTGCTATACATTCGCAGTGGCGCGAGTGTGTACCTGAACAAGCCATGGTTAAGGCTGTTCCGTAATTTTAGGTCAGGGCGTTTTTATTCCGTCTGGGCACAGAAATGTGAGGCTATCCAGTCAATCGTTTAGGCTGGATTACCTTAACGTTTTTTCAATTTACTTCTTTAGGGTATCTGTTTTGCTGATCAGTAGTCCCTCCGTCCCGGAATTTATTGGAAGGGGCGCATCTTAAAGCCAGTTTTTGACGCTTAGATCCTAGAGAATCTGTCTGGAGAGAATTTCTATGGCTGTTGTGGGCGCCGTGCGACTTTCCGGTGCAATGTTGAGCACCATAGGCACTTTATCTTGTTGAAGATGGGGCGTGCTGTAGTCCTAGGCGTCGTGCGCTGCCATAGGGGTGCGGCACACAGCATGATGCTATCGACTGTTAGTGCTAGGAGACTGTGCCAGTAACTATTTGCTTCTATTTTGTGCGGGAGACTTCTTTACAGTTGTTGTGAGGTTTTGGCAGTGTTTTGCTAGCAGATACTGTGGAGGGCGCTTCATGCCTTTTAAAGGAATTGCTATCGTTATTTAAATAATACTCAAGATAAATACCTATTATGCAAATATATATATATATATATATATATATATATATATATATATGTGTATTTTCTTTAATAAACGAATAAATGTGCAATATAAGCTTTGTTTCACTTTCTCACAGACTAGGGCAATTGCACACTTCCATGTTTTTAAATATTTTCTCTATCAATACACACACAAAACTCAAACACAAAATGTGTATACGTTTTAACCTGCATCAGTAAATTACGCACAAACTAAATAAGAGGACTAAGAATTGAGGCTACGCTGGTTGGAGCCTTGTCTAGCACGGCAAACCTTAATAAGGATTTGTAAACTGTTTTTTTATTATTTCACATAATTAACCATATATTGCTTGCATAATGCGGCATCTGTTTTCATTACAGAATATTCTGCTGTCTGTGCGAGCCCGACCCTATTATATTGTGGAGAAATCGGCGGAGCGGCAAAAGGCAATCGAAGCGAAGTACGGCCATAAACTGTCGAGCACACAATTTGTTCTTGCACCAGATTCGGCTAAGGTTTTCGCCGATAAAAAGTAAGTACATATCGCCACCCTTGTTGTAAGGACTAAGCACGAGACGTTGCTGTTTATAAAGTTCCCTTTCATAATTTGGGTGTGCAAACACATCTTGCTATTTGTTGCGGGTTCGTATCGATCGCAGTAACGCCCTTGCTGGGGTGTATCCGATATCGTCCCGAGGACCGCCGGTCTCTCGTTGTATGTTAAGTTAGAACTTTATGTAGTGAAGTGCCGGCACGTTTGTCCATAGTGATGGCGATTTTTCCAACACGCTCTTAAGCAGGCATGCAAAGGAACGGTCCGGGCTCGCATATCGTCTCGAACGCAAGAAAGGAAGTTTCTTCTGAGACTTGGATATTTTCGTAGTTCTACTTGCGTGATCGATAAGCCGGGCCATGAGGTCCATTTGGGGCACCACCAGGCGTGTCTTCGATTTCGCTTTAACAGTACTTGCAGAATGGAGATGTGGTTTTCCCAATTCTAAACGAGCATGACTGGAAATCACCGCGTCCGGTAAGGTCCTGAGTCATGTGAAACGTCAAGTCGCCACCTGGCCGGTACACCCAGGCCCTGATATTCAGGATCAGAGTCCTCACTCGGAACCCGGTGTAATAATACGCCTTCTTGACTCCCGTGCGGGATAGCCTTTTTTGCTGCGAGACGAATGTGGGGTGTGCCCCGTAGTCCCCTGTCTAAGTGCATTGCAAGATTCATTCCATGCCTCCCGCTCAGGTAGGACGAGATTGCGCGCCGCAGGCAGGGCGGGACTCTCTTCCTAAGTAATGTGTTCAAAATTATCTTCCAGCGCAGGCTGTTAAATGCGTTTTTAACAGCCAGCCGAACAACCAGTAGCAAGCCTCTGGTTCGAGACGGGGGATTGGCGTGGTTAATCCCTTTCGGAATGAGTACCAGATCCACTTTCTTCCAGGCCAGGAGTGGTAGCTGCTGTGTATAATATCAGCCATCACATTCGGGACCTCCCTAAAAAGTACTTTCGTGGCCGATACCGGAATGCAATTAGGGCCTAATGCCGTACCGGCCTTCAATCCTTCCCCCGTAGCGAGTACCTGTTTCAAGGTTACCTCTGGGATGTAATCCTCGACCGCTACCACTTCGTGCAATGTCCTGTCAAATGAAGGATGTTCAGGGAAGAGTTTGTTAATTATTCGGATATGTTCATCTGGGGGAAGGTTTTCCTTCTTTCTAATTCCTGGTACGACGCGTATCAAATTGAGAGGCCGTCCTCATGGGTTCTCCTCTAGCTCTGATAAGAAATCCCGTCAGCAGCAATTCTTGCTCTCAGCTATAACTTTGCGCAGGGGAGCCCTGCGCAACTTAAGCTCCCAGTAAAGTTATACGACACAAGCCTCACTCGTGTTACTGTGTATTGCCCAAGTGGTTTTTCCTGTGGCCCATATGCAGCCTCCACGGACTAACGCAATCTCCTCGTTCCACCAGTACTTTAGTGAAGCAGGCCGGCAGCGCATGAAATGTTCGCGGTTTTTGTACGGCTCGCTACAAACCTCTTACAACATTTTTTGAAAGTCCTGGGCACACTCGGGGTTTTCTCTTAAGTCCAAAATATTTATCAGCTTGGCCCGGAGCGTTTTGTTATTCTGTGGCCGCTACCTCAGTGTCCTATTTATCGGAGAGGTTGTTTGTGTGATGGCTTTCCCCACGTTATATTCTACACAATAGTGGTCGCTAAGATTTTCTTCGTCCAGCAGTACGGTCTAGTTGAAGACTTTACGAGCATGTTCTCATTTGCAGATTGTCAGGTCTATGTGCGTTTCCGTTCCACCGCGGTGGAAGGTAGGATCCGAGCCCTTGTTAAGGGGCCCCTGTTAAGACCTCCTTTGTAGTTGAAGCAGCATTGAAATCTCCAGAAAATACTATTAGTGGCAGTGAGCAGCCCCCTGACCACTCCATGTCCTGTATGTCATTCCATGAGAAAGATAAAGCCCCATCTCTCAGGACTCAGAGCTTGCCAAGGGCAAAACCGTCACAAGCACCTGTCGTTCGGCCTGTAGTAGTAATGGTAGACTCAGCAGCTGGGCAATGGTGTCTGGAAAAGGTTGGTTCACCGTTTCTATCGCGGTCGGATTATACGATGTATTGCTACCTCGTCGAAAGTGTTACATGCGGCTGGCTAAGAAGAAGGAACGTCTATAAGAGCAGGCTCCGATGTGACTCGGCAAGGGGTCGTTCGCACTTTTGTCAGATTCTGTAAATGTATCTATTTATGGCGGTGTTAAACCCGCGTGACAACAGAGGAACTCCAGATGCTGTAGGTCCTCATGCACGATTCGCGCAGTGCGAGTGACAGAATCACCCAGCCACAGGAAGTAACGAGGGACAAATGTCTCACATTTAAACATAGGCACCTGGTAGTTCCTACAGCTTCCTGCGCTACTGGGCACTTATGCAAGGGCACAAGTGTTTTGAAGAGCTTCTACTATAAAGGTTTAAGTTCGGATTATTTTTAATGTTTACAGAAAAATGTTTTATATTATGAAGGCTGCGATTGGGTACCTCATGATATGTCACAGGATAAATACGCGACGCGGACCTTTCTGGCCTGCAAAGTTTTAATAAAATTTGACGAGGGCCGGCCTTTTTTATCCTTTAGATTTGTCAGAGGTGATGAAACTTAAGTACATTTGTATGACTCTCTGAATACAGCGACGGCTGATTGTTATGCTGCAGAATGCCTACGAAACGCTTTACTGCGCTTACCAGGAATACCTTTAAAGGGTTTGTTAAATAATGGTTTCAACACCACAACAACGTGTCAGCCCACAGGGCTAAAGACACGGGGGCTTTTTCTCGCCGCATTTGACGTCACCCTGGTGAAGCACCCAGCATATTCAGTCGACTTGGAACCGTGTAATTTCCTTTCCATTTGAAACTAAAAAATAGAGAGGAAGACGTCTCGATTTACGCATCACACCAGATAGAGCATTTTTCCTTAGCCGAGTACAACTGTCACACTCTGTGGACACAATCAAAGAGTATGTATGTCAACTAATAGGGACAGACACAGAGGTAAACATGACGAAACTCGCTGGCATAAACCAGGCATATTACAACAGCCATCAAATGTAGGTGCCTGTGAGCAAACTCAAGGAGCTACTCCAACTGGCTGTCTGGTGAGACGATATACACTTCCGCCCGAACCAGTTATAACGATATAGAATATCCGGCGCAGTGCCCGAAGGGGGGGGGGCATGGGCGGCAAACGCTATAGGGCAAGGGAGGAGGAAGATCACAATTAAAACTAAGATACGGGGACAAATCAATGACAGGGCAGCCAGACCATACAGAACGCTTATTCGACGAATGCAAAGGCTAACCGGTGAATAACATAGCTTAACAGAATCGTAACTCACGAACATCACTCTAGTAAACCATAATCTCACACCTAAAGTGCACTGGTTCTCACAGGCATGTCCCATGCGACCTCAGGGTCGCGAAACAATAACGGACCCGACTGGTTTACAGTGAAATGGAGCCCCACACGACCAATGGCTATGGAAATTTGTTAAGTTTGGTGTGCGTACCGTATTTTCCATTTGTGATTCTGATTCTATTCAACGAACTGAATCCTATCATCTAAAAGCTAACCTATCATCGCTTGATAACGGTGTTTTTCTTGTAGACTTTAATTGGTAAAAGGCGTGTGGCACATCGGGCGTCATTGGTAAAGCTACGGTAATGCGGAACTCACAAACCCACTTAAATCCAGTCGTCCTCTTTGCCCCTTGTCGGGGGTGGCCGTAGTAGTGTCTTATCGAGATTACTTCTCCTAGCCACTCGTCTTGCCATTTAGTCTGCTCGGTGTTGTGTGGCGGTTATTTTCACCTCGGAGACAGATTCTGCAAGTCTTCTTAGCATAATCCAGGATTCATTATCCTCGAGGGGCGTTTCTACAATAGTTTGGCATGAAATGGGGATCCCCAGTTGTAGGTTCCGGGACAGTAGGTCTTGCTCGGTGTCGAAAAAGGCGCAGCGTTTATAGCAGTGCCTTACATGCTCAGCCTCCACTGAGTTGCACATGCGACATACGGAGGAATCAGTTTTACCAATGCGGTGTAGTTACTACTGAAAGCAGCAACACCGTGGCCTGTTAGCAGTTGCGCGATTATGTAGATAAGCGAGCCGTGTGTAAGGCTGTATCATTGTTTGAGATTAGGGAGTATTGGTTTTTGTCCAGTATCCGGATTGCTTCCCATTGTTGGCTCCACTTGCTTAGGGTGTCTGTTCTGCTGATTAAAGTTACTTCCGTCCGGCCGTTACTTAAGGAATTCCGTGATGCCAGTTCTTTAACTCTTAGGTTCCAGGGAACAGCGCTTTTTGGTCTTCTAGTTATGTAACTAGTCGTTCATTGATAATGTGCATTTTGCACTAGCACTTTAAAGTATACTGCTTAACCCCTAATGCATTGCGTGCTGCTGGTGAAATGTATAAAACATTTCAAATAAAATATATTATATTTACCGGCCTGACAATGTGCATGTTTGCTTGTAGGTCAAGTTAGGTACCCGCCAACTCTTTTCTAATCTTACACGAAGCAAGTGAATGCAGAGTGGTCGTCAACCGGGGGATCACAGCGACAACATCGTCTATATTATATACGTATTATGCGTATTTTTATTATATTGTACCTATAACTGTACATCTAAGCTGCCGCAAACGATCATCTCAGTTACAGGACGATCGTCTTAAATCTCTCTCTGTCTCTCTCTTTATATATATATAGGGGTTGGGTCTAATATTATCTGTTTTTGTAATAAGAAAACTGACAATATGGATATGTGTGTAAAGATGTTCAGCGCGCTGAATCTATCGTACGGACATGTGTTATATGAGAGAGATTATTAGAGGTCCGATGTGTCGAATGTTGCCGTGAAATTTCAGTGTCCAAGCCGTAATCGTATGCACGCCAACGCTAACTCACCGAGAGATCGTCTGCCAAGCTCTTGCCGCAGGTGCAGTACCTTTCCATTGTTTTTTGCATATGACAGCAAGTTATACCATCTAACTGATTATAATAATAATAGTCTTTGTGCATGCATAGTATATACGTCTATATATTTGACCGTATTAGGTTAGATGAAAGCCTTAAGACCACTGCTTTGACACAAGTGTCGCCCGGGGTCGAGCTTGCCTTGCAACATCTTATAATACGGGTCTTGGGTTTCCGCCACGGGGTAAATCTTTGGCTAATAGAAGTACAGCAGTTACCACCGCGGCAAAGTAGATTATTTTACAACCATTATATCTAGCTATGTATCTAGGTGTTTGTATACAACGGACCTATATCCTTAACAACCGCAGTGTGAAAATAGCGGTTGCTGTTCTTCCACGAAGAGGCATTGTGCAAGCGTTCAAGGGAGAAGCAAATAAACGCGTTTTGATAGACGTATATTGTCTAGGGATGAATTTATTGTGTAACTTTGTATTCGAAATGCGTTACGTTTTTGTTCAATCGATGTACAAATACACGAATATATATCAGCTTGTATCGGCAACTGCTTAGTAGCCGGTGCACGTTAGGTAAAAAACAAGAATTCAAATCACATACATTTAATATTTTGTATTACTCCAAATGCTAACCACAGGTAAGCATGTGTTCTGCGAGAAGCCGCTAGCAGAGAGCGATGCAGCAGTCCGCGACTGCTATGAGCAGGCCCGACTCCACGGCGTAAAGCTGTTCTGTGCCTTCAACCGGAGGTAGGTTCACACGTAAGACGCAAATAATTAACCACTCAAGCTTCAACCAAAATATTCAAAAGCATTTCAGGTTTTTCATTTTAAAACTTTTTAATCTGTTTGTATATAGACTGAAAATACTATTAATATTATTAATAATGTGCTGCTACTCGGTAGAAGCTATGGATGTGTATTCTTATATATTTGTGTATGTGTCTGTATTTGTTGCAGATATGACCCTGGCCTGCGCATAATTAAAAACAAGATTACTCAGGGAGACTTAGGCGAGCTGTTTCTCGTGAAGACAACGGCTCGGGACTCACCGACTCCAAGCCTTGCGTTTCTTCACACATCAGGTGAGTTACTATTTTGTCAATTTAACATTATTAACAAAGAAATGCTATGCATGGTTAATATGCGATTTAAACAGGCTTCTATATAAATCAATTTCCTTGGTGTATAATATATGTATCTCAAAATGCGGGTATATATTTTGAAAAATACTGCAGTCAGCCCCAGGATCACTTAAACGACATCCGACACGGAAACACATATAATCCCACACATGCCTACAGAGAACTTAGACCATAATTGTTGTTAACTTGCTTCTATGTTACCTTATAGGTGGAATCTTCCACGACTGTGCGGTTCACGACATCGACCTGGTTTGCTGGCTCATGAACGAGAAACCTATTCGCGTCCAGGTAAAATCGGGCTAGATTCGGACTTATACTTACTTTACAAAATTCGTATTATACATGTATAAGGTAGTTTTTTGCAGGGAAACCATAATTTAATAAGCTCATATGCTTGCATATGCTTATGAAACGTCTTGTTTAGATTTTTGGTCGCTTCCTGTATTACTTTACCAACGCCGAATCTCCCACACAGTTCAGTGCTGATGATCCACAGTAGATGTGCGTAATGTGCGTAACCCGCAAATAAAATAAACGTAATACAAAGTAAGACCATTTATTTGGCTTATGTAAGTGCTAGAATAAGCGCCGTACTGCTGTTAGTACGTACTGACTTCGACAGTCTCGATCTCTCCCCCACAGGTGTTTGGGTCATTACTGTCGCCTGCTCTGCAGGAGCTGCGTGGAAAGGACTTCGACACAGTGACGATTAACCTCCAGTTCGGTTCTGGAAAGTTGGCCACAATCGACCTCAGCCGTAATGCATGTTACGGTTATGATCAGCGATGCGAGGTTTGTACCCATAGAAAAAAAACGTTCTCAAGTTTCCTTCTTCTAACAATCCAGTCGTGTCTTGGTCCGGTTAGTGTGCATGCTGCTTTTCTTCTCCCAAACCTAGGGCCTGCCCCAACTGGTCTTCTGTAAAATATCCGTCGCTGTATCTACACATGCGAGTGTACACAGATGAACGCGCAGGTGTGAGGGGGGGCTATTCCTGCTCAGAACTTCTGGAACGTAGAATCCACCACCTGTTTGTAACAGAGCCAGCAAAACCGAGCATCGGGGATAATCGTATAGGTGCTTTTGTGACCTATGCTCCTTCTCGTGGCTTTGGTATCGGGTAAGGCTAGGCTTTGCGTTCGTGGAAGTCAACCAGCTCTATCGGTGCTTCTCCCATACTTGCTTCGCGACTGTGAAGTGCAATGGAAACGCAAAGCAATTCACTGGAGCAAGATGGCTTAGTGGCAAAAGCCTTTGCCTAGCATTCGAGAGGTTGGGTTCGAGACCTAGGCCGGCCACTCCTAAATTGGTTTTCATGGTTCCCAATTTAGACAAAATGAATGCCGGAGTGGACTAATTTTCGACCATGATCGGGGAAAAAACGGGAAGCGCAGGTGTCTCAATAAAAAAGAGATAATGCATTACCACCCAAACCCCATGAAAAAAATAAAACGATACGGTTACGTTTCTCCGACACTATCGTGCTTAAGGATAACTCATTCCGCTCCACGTGTGGGACAGCTAGCTTTGATTTCCTTACTTTCCATGACACCGATAGCACCATTCGGTATACAACTACGCATGGCACCATTTTACTCTATCGAACCATTCGTTTACTATGCAATCACAACAATTCTTAGGCATATTTTTAAATGGGCAATTTAGAGCCCGAATCGAAATGGCCAATCGAGTAAGCCATTTAGACCCTGGACTTGTGAGCAGTGCAGACACCAGAACGAAGCGATGATCCGAATGGATAGAGGAACATTGAATAACCACTTTTTTAGGAATATCTCTTTGGGCACCAAATTCATTTCATTCAATTATATGTGCTGATTTAGATACATGCAGGATACATCATTGTGTCCTATTTAAGAATAGAAATTCTTGCAATCGCTATATTATTTCTACAACTGTAATTTCACTCCCTTTTGCTTGCAATAAGATACATTTGCTAAATATCACGAACACTCATGTATAGGGCAAACACTCCAAGATGATCACTGAATGTAGCACTCATCTGTACCCACGTAATTCCAGGTGTTTGGTAGCTTGGGCATGCTGCAAAACGGGCCCTCATCATCCCAACGCCGTATCAAAATCGACAGCTACGGAGTCTGCCCGCGATCCCATCATGTATTCGTTCCCTTCAAGGTAAATGAGCTTAGTTAATTGAAAGTCAAATGTTAAAGGACCATGCTGACACGCTAGTATCATATTTATGCAAGATTAAACTTAGCGGCTAGCTAGAGGAAGCTAATCAAGAACTCGCTGACTTTTTTTACAGATACCACGAATCGTACCAGATAGAGCTGGAATACTTTCTCGATTTGGTCACAGGACAGGCGCAGGAGGAGGTATTTCAGGAAGATGTCCTCGCTGTCACTAAGATTGCAACGGCTTGCGAGACGTCTGCGAAAGAAGGAAGGATTGTCGAAATGAAATATTAGTCGTCTGTTTAACTGATATTATTATAACAAGATGCATGACTGGAAAATGGCTTATCCTCAGTTGGCTCGTCACTGCTGTAAACTCCCATAAAACATGTCTTTGTTTTTATCATTCTCATGTTGTATTATTGGAATTTTTTCAGTGTAAGTTCTTATACATTTAATAAACGTGCTAGTATATGGAAGAAACAAATACGGACATCATATTAGCACAATAAAAATAGCAAATAAAGGTTACGCTAAAAACTTGGGCGTGCTGATCAGAATGAGGAGATCTTTTTTGGGAGGCTTTCTAGAATAAAGAGGATGACGACACGACATAAATCATATTAGCCGTACATTAAATAGTTACTTTTGTACACTGCTAAGATTACCTAATGTTGCACTGTGTCGGCAGTAACCACTATTTGCTTGAAACCTCCGCATCGGTAAATTATAAACAACGCTTCTGTCTTTATGTACAAGTAATCCAGAATTAAAGAAAGCTGTTCCCTGCGAGAAAACACGCGTTTTATACTAAATCAAATTGCCTCCAGCGAGAAGGCGTGTACGATAGTTGTAAGCCCGTAGAACACGGATGATGATCTAGGATAAAAAAAACCCTTAAAGGATGTTTTTAATTCTACGTGTTCATCACAGCGAGCAAAAGGAGAAAAATGCCCACAAACTAGAAACGGGCTGAGGTTATCTTCATCCCCAAAAACGATGGAGGACTCAGGCCCTGCCTATTAGATACCCCGGCAAAGGGGCACGAGGCAATCATTGAAGAAAGGCTCAGGACCTTTGCGACAAAAAAACGGACTTCCTTTGGTTTCCCAGGAAACCGATTTAGGAAAACCGATCAGTGCTTACCGAGTTGCGGCCAAGTATGACCTTCTACATAGCTCAACTATAGGCTCCAGAAAAAATAGAGTCTATGAGAAGATTGGATGGTCGAAATCGGTTAAGTAATCGCTCCGAAGAAAAGCGATGCCACACCTAACGGGAAATACAGGATATACCTGTAAGAAGGTGGGTTTCCATCAGACTATATGATGGACCGGGGACCCGAAGTCACTCAAATAGCTTTGGGTCCCCGAATTAGCGAACAAACTTATCGTCACAGGTGCAAATATTAATGCCAGCAAGATAATAAGAACTAGCAAGGAATATATAAATGCATTGGCAGAGGAACGTCTCACACCTTAAAGACATTTCATCACCATAAACCACCTATTTGCCAACATCAAGACAATCGACATACAAGGAGGTGCCGATTGACTAACAAGAAGTCGCAGCACAGTTATCTAGGGGGATATCAGACCACCATGCCATTACTATATAGAGGGATGACACAAACGCATTGATGACATATCATCTATAGGAACGCCGAGCATTTAATTCTAGAAGATTAGCCAGCGAAATAAAAACAATAACTGGGTACAGTAAATTAAATCACATAGGTAGGTGACCTATACTTTTCGGGCTGGACCTCAGCCAAGATTTAACGTCCACGGGACTGCTTTTCGCATTGCTTCGTAAGACGGAACCCATAAATTCAAATGTGCAACGGTGGGGCTCGAGCCCGTGCACCTATGTGTCTTCTCCGGTCGCGAAGGCGCACGCGAAGGCACTGCGCCACCGGGCTCGACATCTGGGACATGAAATACTAGCTTGCCGGCCTTGATATCTGTGCATGAAATACTAGCTCAATAGATATATAAGGGTAACAAACTGCAAATGCGCCAAATATAATGGAAACAAATCTAACGAACAAAAGCAGGCGCACTCGTTCAAGAACGAGTTCTTCGTAGTTACCTTGAGACCTTTCACCGTCCCGCAAAGAAGTCTTCTGTACGATTGCAACGAATCCGTTTCTATACATCTTATTTTGCAACCTTTTATTTAATATGCCAGACTGCTCTAGTGATGATGACACCACGCTTAACAACAGCCTCTTCAGAATACGCATCAGATCGAACGAAGTTTACGTAGACTTTGGGATGAGGATAGGACTAAGCCAAATAAGAAACTTAGCGCCAGTCGTAGTAATCACCATCCCCACGACCGGACGGCGACCGTTACGAGTTCGCCAGTCTCTCACTCAAACAGCACACATCTTCTACTTGCTTTCGCGCCAGCGACAACTGACTCATTATTCTCATGCCTCCTTATATATATCACAGATTGCCCGCGCATCCAGTGACTTTCCGCGTCTTCGCCACTGGGATGGCAGCATCTTCTAATTGGCGGCATGTCTTTAGCTTGCTTCGCCATTGCGGCCAACGATGCAGTCTCTGCCCACGCTGCATAACGGCCGCTTCTGTCCTGCAACAGTAACACTTAAACTGGAGGTGTATCGTGCACTTGTGGAGAGTTACTATCGATATGGGCTCACTTCATATCGAGGTTACTATCCGACGACCATTCAGCCATTGATCGTCCTGCAGAAGAAAGCAATTGGATTGGTCTGCGGTGCGGACTGCAGCGAAACTTATGCACAGTTTGAAGGTTTTGTCTTTCCGACATCAATACGTAAAATCAGAGCTCTCCTATTTTCTCCTAAAAGATGCACATGTTGGACATGAGATAGAAGAGAAACAAGATCGATTCACAGATATATCATCTGTGAGCACGTCAAAATAACATTCTCAGCTTGGAAAGCACAAAACCTCAAGTCAACAAACAAGTTAATTAATCTATTACACAGTGCCCTGCTATCGTACGACAACAACAAAATGAGAATACTAGACAAATCATTGAATAAATACGATAACACACATCACTCAGTCAGGAGCAACTGTCCAGGTAAATTGAATAAACCAGCATTCCACCAACCAAAAATGTATGACACTCAAAAATAACTCAATGCGTGTAAATTTATGACTGAGAAGATCTATTAAGTACGCGTCGGCAGCACTTGTTTTAGATATGTGCGGAAAGTGCGTGAAAACACCTATTGAAGACCTAGCACTTATTAGCACACCATTTACAGCGCATATTCTAGACTTATATCGAGCCTATAGAGTAAACAGAAATTTTAAATTTGTAGCTAAGAACTATACTGATGGGCCGGTCTTTTGTTCACCGGGATGGAAAAGAGCCACGCAAACGAACCACCGCTCGCTAATCTGCCGAATAACTTGGCACGGGTACCAGCATCACATATACATGAAGCCCAGCTATTTTAATATTGACGAATGTGTTTGTAGATTTTGTGGAGAGTGTGATAGTTGCCGCTATCGTATACTTGTGTGTGCAGAATTTGCAGAACGTCCTTATCATCCAAAGTTAAATACATATTGTCTACCAATTGTGTGGTGGATAAACCCGCACACACACACGGAGATGAATGTTTATATGCTGCAACATCCATGATACCCCACAAACACGCATATTCTCGTATATACTCGCATATTGTGTAACAGTCATGGACGGCGACATGTTGGCGACAGCGATGCAGATCTACACATTGGGTCAATTGGCGCGCTTTAAGCGGACTGTCCATCGTTGAGGCGGATAGCCATATCTCATTATCCACTAAGAAATACAACTGTAGCGACAGCTTTATCAAACGACCACTAGTGCTATATACCCCTGGCGAGTCCCTTTAACACATCGGCAAAATAAAATGTACCGATTTCTTGTGGTTTTTACTAATATTATATTTAGGGCGTAGGTATATGATTTAGCAATTAGGTAGCTTGCATGGTGCAAAGTATAAAATAAAGTAAAGTATCATATTGGGTGTTCCATGCTGTGGATGATGGATATGTGCTATGTTTCACATGCGGGCTTCCAGCCCTACGAACTAAACGACCATAATGTTGTAAAACACATTTTATAGATGGCAAAATAAATACAAATATGTATTACATATTTGTATTTATTTTGGTACATTTGGTACATATTATAAATATACCACTATAGTCTAATACTTTGTCAAAATACTACGCACTTGAAAAATAAATTGTAAATAAAACGCACTTAAATGCGTTGCGGTATCTACTCTGCCCGCGTTGTATACAAGAGTCTTTTGCTTAATATTTTCAAAACATATTTTTCCGTTTTTCTATAGCTGTCTTCCCTGTGAGATTTTTGCTTACACGGACTGCAATCTTTGAAATAAGTCGTATTGCGAAAAATACTTAGCATTTTGGTTTACAGGCATTTTAATGATTCAATCAATACATTTTTTTTGCTTAGTGATATATATATATATATATATATATATATATATATATAGATACAAGTTTAATTCACCAGAAATTGGTAAATATTACCTAAAATTCATGTCGGCGGATAACGTCTTTCACTACTGCATGCGTCGAATCAGCTTCTATTTTGTTGCATTGCAGTATGTGGTGTCGGTCAATATTACATGTAAATACTTATATTTTGCCTACCTAGATCATCGCTCAATCCTCGATCATCTTAGCTTTATTGGCCAATAGTGTGTGTGTGCCATAACGTGCCTAAGTACCCATACCAACAACTCGTAAAAAATCCACAAAGCAATCCCACTAATAAAGTTTTAAAAAATAATTTTTTTTTATCGAAGCTAATTGTAATAAAGAGTGAAGGGAAATAACGAAACGGCTAAAAGGTATGACCGAAACGCAAATCGAGCCGACGTCTCGGTATGAAGTCTTCTGGTGGATACGCGTCATGAGCACACGACGAATCACATCGAGTTTTCTAGTTTCATAGATATTTCTTGCTCCTCAAAAAAAAGGCGTAACTTAGTAGCGAGTAGAGCGAATCTCACAGAAGAACAAATCTCAAATCTTCTTGTGGTGCAAAAACAAACGACTTTCTTCAAACAGACACCTTCAGATACTGCTTGGCCAACTCTGGAGAATGCACGGCGTATTTCGAAACAGGCAATGAAGCATTTATTAATCGCTGGAAGACGCTCACTGAAAATAAGGGAGAGTATTTTTACGAATGAATTTTTGAAACGATTCTTGACTTTGTGCAAATTTTTGAATGTGTGCCATGTATGCGATCTAGGCAAATAGCTTCGGGATAATCTAATATACATACAATATCGTTTTTGTAAGACGTTATTTAGCGACAAGTGTAGAGAATGCGCATACGCATAAGAGATTCTTACGTGTGGACTAATATACGTGCACGTTTGAGTTTGTTGTCATTCGAAATATATATATATATATATATATATATATATACAACCACCACAAGGGAGTATGTACTTGTTATTGCAAACACCAAATCGCACGTGCATATCTGCAAGTATGCGAAGCACGCACATGAACATGTACACATTAATTATACACTTAGCACGCATCCTCCACGGAAGTGGGACGCCAATAACGCGTCATTCACCTAAACGCAATAGAATAGAACAAAGATGTGTTTTCAATCACGCGAAAGTCGAGCGGAAGATAGTGCGAGCTCCAGACGTCTACTTCAACAGAACTTGCGGCATGGCTCGTCGATCTTTCTAGGCCAGAAGCATCCGTTGATCTGTGCAACGTTGTGTTGATGCGTGCATTAGGACGCTGTGTTGACTTGGTGCTGTCCGGTAGGGTCGGCACAAGGCATATAGAACTAACGTCAACACTACCCAGTCTAAAGGACATTCGTTCACGTGCTGAATACCAATTGCCGGCTGACTGAGGTGCATCGTGGTCGAGTTTTCACAACGTCGTTAAGGCAAGGCTTGACACCTATATATAGATAGTCCAAAGGTTAGTATAAAATAAGGACAGATGATTGCAGAGAGGGATAAAAGATATATATACAAATTCTGGTTAGGCTTAATTGAAACGCTCTTTTATCTGGTCATAAAAAGGAATACAATACCATTCACAGTATGTACACAAATGATGTTGATTGCACAAATTTGCTTCACACAATTTTAGTTCTCATTCGTTCAATTGCTTCGCATGGATACACGTGGGACACATTAGCATTAGTAGTCCGGATTGAAGGTCTAATGACAAACCCTGCCCGACTCGACGTTGCTTGTACCTCAATCATTACGTCAAACATAATCTCGTTCTCTATCAAGCGGCGCAGCTATCTTATGTTAGCTTCTTTAATTTTGTTTATTGCGAAGGTACTTACCAATAATCGCATATAGGAATAGTCTGCGTTATTTCATCATATATAAAGTCCTATACAGATTCTGTAAAATGCCACTGAATGATGCTTCAGGTAATTGTGAAACGCTGTTGCTTTTAGCATTTGAATATTGGTGCGACACTTTTTTCACAGCTACAGCTCGCAGCTAGCAACAAAAAGTGCCATTAATATCTCATAAGCAGTTTTAAGAGAGCTTTTGGATTTTATTGAAAAAGTTAGCTGGATTATATAAATGTTTGCGTCGTGTTTTGCATAGCTTGTAAAAGCAGTGGTGACGTGAACACCCTTCTGAATGTGATGCATATAGCAGGCAAGCGTGCGATTCTTACAGTGAGTGGTATATTCTACGAGCTGTGTTGTGTATATACATATTGTATATATACACCTCTCTTAACACACGCGTAGAGGCTCACCAGCCAGCAGGTTCCGCCACGCTCGAGTACAAATTATCACCTTTACCTTGCACAAGCCAGAAGCCATATAAAGCGTGTTGCAAAAAATTAGCAACTCATGTTTTTTTGTGATAATTTCGGCTTGGTTTATTTAAATGGCTTGTAATTTTAAGCGCATGATGTACATGACGAAACATGAGTATAGTGTTGATTTCATTGCAATCTCAACATCGGTTCATACAAAAAATAAAAAAGTGTGAAAAAAACAGTGTTGCAAAATATTAGCAACAATAGCGCCTTACAGCGTATTCGATTCTTAGCAGGGCTGTATGACTCATTTGAAACTACATATTTTATTCTAGAAACGGGTTTTTCGTCCCTTCTTCTGAATCAAATCGTAAACTCGGTCTTTCATGGAGTTAATGAGCTGTTGTAAGTACGAAAGTGGAATATTAGTCCATGGTTGCTAGACAGCTTCTTTGAGGTCCGACAAATGAGTATATTGTCGACCATTTGCGTAAATCTGCTTTACCAAATGTCCCCAAAGATTTTCAATAGGATTCAGGTCTGGACTTAATGCCGGCCAGTCAAAACGTGGCACTCCTTGTTCTTGAAAAAAGGCTATAGTGCTAGCCGAGGTATGAAACGTGGCGTTGTCTTATTGAAAAACTGCGTCAGGTCCCCCAATTCAAGTGGGCTTGTAACTAGGAACCGACAATGCGCTGGTACACGTCAGAATTGTTTCGGCCCACAATCTCGACTAGATCAGACTTCCCATTATATTCAAACGCGCCCCAATATTTCACAGAGCCACCACCGGCCACACGTTTCGAAAACCATTTAGGTTCCTTCCGTAAGTCGTGCCAATAGTACTGACAGCCGTCAGGGCCATCGAGATTAAATTTCTTTTCGTCCGAGAAGACGATGTTTTTCCACTCTTTATCCCAAGTTTGGTATCTATGCAAAAATTCACGTCGTGCGACAATGTGCTTCGGTTGCAGTCGCGGCATAAGCTTCCTTTTCGCGTATCGCACGTTTTTGTCAGAACTTAACACTCGGTACACTGTGGATCGGTGCACTGGCACTCCCAAAGTAGTCCTGATCCTGGAAGAAGACATTTGGTCATGAGTAGCCAACTGTGAATGATCCTTCGCCGATCTCGAATAGTCAAAACTGGCTTACGCCCACTGTTAGATCTGCACCTTTGGTTCACTCCAGGGTGTAAGAACCTGCTGATGGTGCTCTTATGCCGTCCTAATCTGGTTGCTATAGCAGTTACTGTATGACCGAGCTCAGCATATGCCTCAATTCTTGTCTTTTCGTTATCCGAAAGATCCTTTGTACGACCCATGGTTTAAACATAAGATTCGTCGTTAGTTCGGAACAACGACTAAGCTGTAGAATATTTTGCAGCTATATAACGATTGATTTAGCTAGACAATATTCCTGACATTTGATCCCTGGGATCGAATATCAGCTGTAGTATCGACTATCCTTTACAAACAAGAGCTGTGTTGTTAGCATGTTATTGTTGCTAATATTTTGCAACACTGTTTTTTCACACATTTTTTATTTTTTGTATGAACCGATTTTGAGATTGCAATGCAATCAACACTATACTCATGTTTCGTCATGTACATCATGCGCTTAAAATTTCAAGCCATTCAAATAAACCAAACCGAAATTATCGCAAAAAAAACATGAGTTGCTAATTTTTTGCAACACACTTTATATATATATATATATATATATATATATATATAATTTGCAAACGAACGGATTCAGACTTTTGTGAGACTGCCAGGCGCGCCATCTACCGAACAACGACGGAAACAGTTCGCAATAAGTATCGACGCAACGACAAGAGCCTGTGTTATATCGTGAGGTTGTGCCGTGTTGATTGACCGGAAAATCGTTACAGATTATGGATTACCGATTTGTTCCTCTACACAATAAACACATACAAGTGAGACAGTTTTTGGCAAAACACATTTACCGTTTCCATTCGCCCGAGTTACTACTGGTAGACGATTTATTGCCTGCACCCACAATAAAAATTCATATTGCGTTGCCGATCTGGTTCCAAGCGTCTAGAGGGAGTGGCTTGTGTATCAAAGACGACGATTCAAAATAAGGATGTTTTGAGACCTATTCAGATGCTGTATGATTGTGCAAAAACGTTTTTGAAGTCAAAAACGTTTTGACCAAATTAACCTCGAGCAGCGCCGCTTTTGCGACCCCCTGCGAATGAGCGTGGAATAAAATGGGGCAACTCAATAGAAACGTTTCAAACGCAAAAGTACCTTTGCAGCAGGGACTGATCTATTTAAGTGGTCGTGCATTTCTAACAAGGCTTTTGACCTTGCTATATATGGAGTTTGGTTTTGCCTCTAGCCAACCGCCAGGGTTCAAGCTTACGCCTATGCTTCGACGACAACTGCCAGATCGTCAGCGTACGATAATGCTTCCACACCTCTTGAAAGCCTTAGAAGCCTTGGATACGCGGCACGTCGTCATAAGCGATGTTCCACAGTAGTAGTCCCAGAATGAAGCCCTGCGGTACACCAGCCGTCGGTCCATTGTTGTCCCGGCGCTGGAAATCTTGCGCTCTTGCAGCTAGCCTGAGGTCACACTGACCAAGTACGAGGGTGGAAAACTCTGAGCGCGTTTCTCATACTATTAGTCACTGCCGGGATATGTTCAAACATCGCCTCTCGCGAAGAAGGACACCAGTTATGAATTTGCCGGTTCGGCCTGCAAAGCCTGTGCTAAGTTCGATGCCATGAAATGCGCAGCATCTGGAGCATACAAATCGTTGGTTGCCCTACTTCTATCGACGAAACGCTGAGAACAGATAAATTATTATGATAGCAACATAAAGTTCATATTATACTAACATTGAGTTTAATACATTAATTTCATTAAATAATTATTATGGCGTTGGTAGGTGTGTTTTAAAGTGGCTGCTCGTCTGGGTTGATTGTCTATATATATATATATATATATATATATATATATATAGCAGATACGTAGAAAGTAGCACAGACAACAGCAATATATAGTAAATTTACCTCCCTTTCCTTAATATGTGTATACGTATGTTTTCCGCCATAACCCATGTACAGTAAAGTGCAATACAACGCAAAACACAAGTTTGTCGTGCAACTTTTTCGTTGTCCAAAGGCGGTCTGTTTTGAGCACGGGCGCTAAAGAGCGTTGAGATGCTTCAAGGCTACACGTACATAGGCGGTCATTGTTTTTAATTAAGCATTTCGAGTGCGAACAAAATATCCTCATGAATGACCACGCCCTCGTCTAGCAAAGAAGATGCACTGTAAGATTCCGCGCTCAACGGCAATTTTGATCGGCCCCTGCGGCATGACTTGCGTGACGTTAGAGCGGAGATGATCTCTTTGTGACGAAACTCCAGGGGAGACCAGCTGCTCACCTATTGGTGTCCGTCTGTGTTCGTTCCTGTGCCTTTCTTTGTCTCTTCGATGAAGTGCTGCTTGCATAAATCTTCCGTTTGGAAATGCGAGTCCTAGCGTTCCGTTAGACGATAGGCACGATTGCGCGTGTTTCTGTTCTTTTGTTGTTGTTGTTGTTTCTGGTTTTTTCGATGGCTAATCGCTGAAATCTTTTGAGGTGCCGTAGTCAGGCATTGATATTAGTTAGTTGTCTGTTCACCTAGTGTCGTCTACTAAACAGTCGTGCGTGCTCTCTGTCAGTGCTTGCCATTTCCGCAGCTCTCAGTGCGTTATGTCGTCAGGCCGTGCATGTCCATGTTGACCTCATCGTTCTCGTGGTGGATGGAGCTCTCGTCGAAAACCACCTTGGCCAGCAACCTCAACGCAAAAGATGCCACTGGGGGTAGACAAGAGAAGCCACAGCCGCTGATGTCTTAAAGTGTGTCGAGGCCGCGCCACCTGGTGGCAGCCCGAACACTGATCTGTGTTGAATTAGCGCCGATGGTCGTAGCTGATGAATCACTATAGTAGTGTCGTCACCTAGGTCGGCTGGAGAAAATTTCCGTATTTGCCAAAATAATGACGGCGACAATATGCATGCAGTCACCGACGCTGATCAGCTTCATGAGTGAGTTGAAAACGAGTTTATGTGTATGAATGTATCAATGCTTTCAAACAACCGAACAGTCAGTCTCATCCGCGTTCTCATTGCAAAACGTGCGATAAAGTCGTTAGTGTGTCGGTGTGGCGTTGTATCAGCTAAGAGAGAAGAAAGCTTGGCCCGAGAAAAGTCGGTGCTGATTGACTTCGACATACAAACTACTCAGCTCAGTGCTTCGTAGGCGCACAGGTGGTATAGAGTGCGACGGACGATGAACTCCTTCTACAGCTTTATTGATTCGAGCAAAGAGACGTTTTGTACACCTCATATCATAACTGTGCCTTCTTCGAACGTCTATATCTTCACCGTACGCCTCACTTTAACTTTATATATTTAAGTTCAAGAACTCTTCATTGAGCTTGAAGTTTCCATTATTACATACATTCAAACAATTATAACTATTCAGGTAATTTTGAAGAAAAAGCTATCGCCCGTGTCTGATATATATATATATATATATATATATATTGTTTTTAAAGCATTTTATTAGTTCTCCCAGTGTCCCGGTCGATTATGTGGTCTTTAAAAAGTCCTTTATGGTACGGTTAGGTGTTGCGCAGTTGTTGACAAATGCGCAACAAACTACACTACGGAGTGCCTGTACAGTGGCACTCCGAAGTGCATTTTTTGTAGGATATTTTACTATTAGATACACTTAACCAAGCAGCAAGCGAGCCGATGCAAAACGTATGAAGAGGGAGTGAGAGAGAGAGAGACCGCAGAAACTCTACTACTCTACAACTGAATCGGATAATTTGGAAAAGACGAAAAGCGAAGTTAGTGTTATTCTGTGCTATTAGACTATTAGCTCGGAATCACACCGTTGTTAAGTGACACTTGTCTGACAATTAAGTGAAACGGCTACTTTTCAGCGGATGGCGACGATGTGGTGACAAGAGGCGTTTGTTTGGCACCGCCTAGACTGTAGAAGCTACTTGACTGCAGGAGTAGGAGAAGCGGTGTAGAGCCGCAACGGTGCTGGAGGAGAGGCGCCGCGGTATTCTTCTTGTACTAACTAACTACACAACAACAACAACAACACACAGCCGGCCATTGAGTTCGAGGGTTGTCTGCTGTGCGACGTCCACAACGCCCGCCGCCAGAACGCACGCTGGAAGCGCGAGAACATAGCAAGGCTGCTAAGGATGGGTACGCAGATCACAGCGAAGACCATGAACGCGTCACGGTAGGCGCTCGCTTCTTTGCCCTGTTTCAATCTGTATTGAATTCACTTCTCCATTATCCGTTGTTGTTATTGCTGTTGTTGTTGTTGTTGCTGTTGTTGTTGTCACGATGTCGCTAAAAGTTGTGGGCGAGGGCAGCTTTTTATAGCGGTGTGGAAAGGGAAGTGTCGTGAGTTTGTCACATTGATACTACGGGAGAAGAGCTAAGGAGAGCTACGAAAAGCACACCATATGAGTGGAGAAAAGACTGTCTTTTTCTAACACGAAACCTGCGAAGACGTGGCGCTGCTCGAATTAAAATCAGATCATCAATACCATTACTACTACTACTATTACTACTATGAGTACTACAAGCGGGGCATTCAAGGTCGCCGGGAGGGTTTTACTTCGCTGCGGGTTCAATCCTGACACTGTATACAGTACACAGGGTTGATCAATTTACTTCATCATGGAAAATTGTTTGTTCGTGTTTTTTTAGCGATCGGACCCAAACTGAATGGACAGACGGACGCCGACGACAGACATCAAGTCTCCTTGATATTATTATTCAGGTAATATGTATGTAAGTATATATGCACTTATGTATGTTTCCCTTTTCCTCTATATATCTAAGTCCAACTCAACACGGACAACGGCACCTATTTATTAAATAATTTTGTTACAAAAACATTTATATATATATATATATATATATATATATATAAATGTTTTTATATATATATATATATATAAATGTTTATATATATATATATATACTAGCTAGTAATGGACGCCGAATACTCAGTCGATAAAATGCATTTCTTTATATTAATCATACTTCGATCTCCCTGAGGCTTGTTCTCCTGATAATACACTCATTTATCCCAGCGATTCCGTCATTACAAGAGCTACTCTAGATTTATTCGTGTGTTTGATGCGATATGCGCCACCTTGCGGATACCTTTCGTATGTCAAGAGGCGACGTATTCCACGTAGCGGGAAGTTCTTCCAGAAACTGCGCTGCAGACCTTCACCTTAAGAGAGTAACCCCTGTTCAAAGTCACTCTCAAGGGCAATGGATATAAGAGCAGAGGAACTTACCATTGTTTTGGTAAGTAAAATATCTTACTACTAAAATAGTAAGATATTTTACTACAAGGGAAGCCGCCGACGGATATCTTTCCTATATTTTTGAAGCGTGGTTGTTTGCTTTGAAAAGAAGGATGGCTTAACCCGCCCTATCACATATCCGTCTACACTGTAGAATGGCAGAAAAAAAATTGCGTGCTGAAGGAATATGTCGGTTTGCAGCAAGTAATAGATGAGCGCCAGCTCAGCTTTGATGTAGCATCTGTATCGCTTCTAGCAGCAGTGGCAATTCATGCTGCGCGAGCCTACCCTCAGTCGAGGTCAGAAAGCATAGTCATGGTCAAACTGGTCTTTCAAAATGCTTTCGAAAGCGTTCGACGTGACCTCGTTCTAAGGGAGAGCAAACCGGCTCATTAGGTCACCTTGCTTTATCATTCAGTTAGAATCAAGTTCGTTTTATCAATAGAATTTCGTACTCGGGTGCCCGCTAAATGTATGACACTTGGATGATGGCGTGTTACCTGGTGACCCCGTAACGATAGCTTGTAATACTCAGAAGTTACTGGGTTTTGCAACGAAGAGCGGGCTATGCCTCAACCCACAAAATGCGTCGTGTACTGTTTCGTAGGCGGAGAGAAATACGTGTCGGAAAATGCATTTATCGGAAAAACTATGGACTTTCAACTTTTTTAATCGGAATTATCAATATCGACTTTTAAGTCAGACTGGTCACCGACGTTCCTCTTACGGTAACAGGTCAAATGAGACCAATTTCGCCCTACTAGGCGTGCCACTGCTTGATGACAGGAAGAGCGTTCAGATATCAGGTTGGCTAGAGAAGTTAAGATCGTCGATCGTAGCATAAATGTGTAGCGCCTGGTACAGGCGTCAAGGACACTATACTCTGCGAGGCAGGAAGGAATACGTGTCGGGAGTATGTATTTATTGGGGACTCAATGAGCATTTGATTTCTTGTTTTCGAGACTTTAGGAAGCTCAGGCAAAATTACTGAGGGAGTTATTGCTAACTTATGCCAGTGTCTTAGCTTACCCACGCGCTAGAGATTTTTTTTCTTGCTTACTTGGGGCTGATGTAGCTTGTCTCACTGGAAAACAATTATTTGCACCCGATCAGAAGGTAAATAAATGCATATATTTATTTAATCATTAAATGGAGCGTTATTAGATCTTATTCTTCTCTAGATTCAGAATCAGGTTCCTTGCTCAATGCAAACGACTCACGCTTTTTACACTTTGAAAAGAGCTCACCAAAGAATACACGTTGGTACACATAGCTTCTGGTCGTCATCTACCGGGGTGTCGCCGGTTCGATCTCTGTTGATGGTCGCATCTTCTTTGAGCGATGCTCATTGAGAATTGATGATAAACCATACCGCTGAGAGTCAGCGCCCACGCTGTCACAAGGACTGTTGGGGAAACCCTAGGTATCTTGTCCGGCCCCCGGCATTGAAGATATACCTCAGGTTGAGTGCCAAGCCCGTAGGGGGCGGAGAATAGTCTAGAATTAAAAACAACCTCCTTAAAAAAGATTTTAATTCTAGGGAGTCTTTAGATAAAAATAAGAAAATAAGAAGCTCTGTGTACCAAAGTATATTCTTTGGTGAGCTCTGTTTAGAGTGTAAAACGCGTGAGTCGTTCGCATTGAGTCTACGAGTGGGGCTGCGCCGTGAGCTGTGGCTGCAAGGGACCTGATTCTGATTCTAGAGTAGAATAAGATCTATTAACTCCCTAATAGTGATTAAATAACAATATGCATTTATTTAACTCATGATGGGGTGCAAAAAATGTTTCCCAGTGAGACGAGCTACATCAGCCCCAAGTAAGCAAGAAAAAAATCGCTAGCGCGTGGGTAAGCTGAGACACTTGCCTACGTTAGCAACAACTCCCTCAATAGCTTTGCCTGGGTCCCTTAAAGTCTCGAAAGCAAGAGGTCAAATGTCCATTGAGTCCTCAATAAATGCATACTCCCGACACGTATTCCTTCCTGCCTCCGCGGAGTATAGTGTCCTCGACGCCCTGTCCCAGGCGCTAGACATTTATGCTACCATCGACGATCTAAAGGCTCCCTACCGTGCATCGATTGTTCACGGGCAAAATGTTTACTTGTTGTTTTTTTTTAACAGATCGGGTATGTATGCAAATGAAAAGCCTAGTGCTGCAGTAAAATGTTGACGACATGTTTCAACGTGTTCTAGCCGATGAAAAACGAAAACACGGCTCATCAGCATGATGCCCTCTGGGCCGAGTATGTAGCCCTGTGTAAAAAGAACGGTATACAAAACGCACCGTCCGTATCCTCTCGAAGAATTGCACCCGCCGGGCGCCGCAGCGTACAGCCATTGGGCGCCCATTACATCGCCTGGTTAACCTACCACAGCATGGGATGGCGTTTTACCAGCTATCCACTGCTGTACGGCGATGAAAAGCTGGCCCGCTCCAAAGTACTGCTACAAGCCATCGCTAATCTCCGAGACAAAGGTTTGGAAATAGTAACACAAACATTATTACGAATAATAATCTAAATATTTTTAGTATTTTTATAATACATGTTTCAAGTTGGATAATTTTACACAACCTGTGTGTTAATAATAATAATAAGACATTTTTTTGGAATAAATATAAAGTGACAACGAGCCACCACAGTTAGCAACCGCCTCGGTGATCCGTTTTGCATCTATTCCACTCTTCCCATTTGTGTGCCGTTTTTAGCATGCACGACACGCAAAATGTGCAATCTAAATGTTTTCATGAACAGTTTGAACTTCGAGTGTTCAAACATGTACCAAGCACATAAACTATAAAGAAGGGACACCATTAAACTATAAAGAAGGGACACCATTACGGAACCTACCTCCAGAACACCAAGATGTGGGTAAAATAAGTGTCGCGTAAATTTACATAGATAACTATAATTAACAACGACCGATGATTTCGGGTATATATATTTCTTTTTTTTAATGTGTAAAAGAAGAAACGTGGTTTTATAAGATTAATGTCTCAAGTTAGGACCCGCGAAGCTGATTAGAGTGGGGGCGTGATACTGGCCTAAACAATACTAGATTTGTGCTGATATACCCGAGATCTCCCTTTAGTTACAAGCGCCCTATATTCGAACAGATCTTTGTTTTTCTTATTGAGGGTTATGTAAAAAGGGCGAGATGCAGAGATTAGGTCAAGACATGATCACGTGAGATCGTGGAAAACGCGGTCGCCAATTCGCGGAGTCACATTGGCAAGGGAGTGCCAGTGTGGTGTTCCACGAATAAAAGGTGGACATATAAATTTCCACTTTATTTTCCTCGGTTGTTCAATTTAGTGCGTCGATTTTTTTCATCGGTCTGTTAACAGAGCGACGACAACATTATACTTCTCCCTTTCTCTCTCTCTTTCCCTTTGTTCGCCCAATATCTGATCCTGTAGCTACTGTTAGCCAACGCCGCGTGGTTTCCAAATCAGTTTTGAACGTAAAAAGGAGAAAGACCTCGTCACGTTGTTTGCGACCTGGTCTTTACATACTTTCGCTCTTAGCGAATGATTGGTCGTAATAAATAATATTGTTTGTGTAGTACGTACCCTTGCAACTAGACAGTTTCGATTTAAATTTGGCGCCACGTCAACGAATAAAATGCACCAACACTTTGAGCTCAGCCAAAAGGCCGAGAAACATAAATAAAACTGGCCTGCCTCGCGCCAACGTTAGACTTTTTTTAATTAGTCTTTGTCAGTCCTAATTTAAAACTTTATTAGGATCACAATGGCGGCGAATGTGACTGTAGATATTTTATGCCTCTTCGTTCGCTCGTCATATGCCCGTGAGACAACGAAGTGTTTAATTTAGTTTAGACGTGACTATAAATTAGACTCGTGACTCTACAGAAGCTGGGGGTGTTGAGTGACTGCTGAACGCACAGTAAAGCAACTGGATGGTCCAATTGCTTGGTCCAAATGACTGGTTGCAGGGCAGAAACCAGTTGCGAAATTCGTTGCTGTGACAGTTAGTCTTACTGGTGGTGTTGCTGCCTATGTCGAGGTCACTTTCTTGGGCCTCAAAATGGCGCACACTTTGCAGTCGAATGACTATCGCCAACCTCCAATAAAATCCTTGCACGATTATGGCGTTACTGTTCTAGCTGCTGATGAAGCCGTTCGGGAAGTCGAAAATGAGGCGTCTAATCAGTTCCGTGAGGACTCTACACAACATCCCGAACATGTGGCTATGACCAACCGTGGCTCGCCCTCGTTACACAACTGTAAGTTTAGTTCTGGTTTGCAAATAGTAAAAAGTTAAGCAAAAACGTTGTTGATCTACATTGTATTAGCCTAGTTAACTAATTAATTTATTATTTGTTTGGCATGTTTACCTAAATACACATATCAATTTTTTTTATGTCAGGGACACTTATAGCGGCAGTATATATATATATATATATATATATATCATCAATGCATCCTCCAATACCTACTAGATATTTGCTTTTCATTGGGACAACCTCTTCTTTGTAATATCGACCTGGTCCTTTCTAACATTGGTCCTAAAGGTAGGGCCTCCGACAGGTTTCTATCTCTGCTCCCGTCAAGGCTATTAAACATTGTTTTACATTCAATATGTCCAGTCGGCTCATTCCCTACACCACAAACTCGACATTCTGTACTTCCCCCTCCCTATATTTAGCTCGTGTGATCCTTGTATGTATAAATAGTGTGTACAATAATCATGATCATATGTTGTTTTCAAATATGCTGTGTATCATATGTTGTTTTCAATTATACATTGTTGATCATATGTTGTTTTCAATTATATATTGTTGATTATATGTTGTTTTTTATATGTTGTTGGTCATATATGTTGTTTTCAGTATTTGTATCAACGACAATTTTCAAATAGTCAATATGAAAGAAAAACGTAACTAATTATCAAATAGGCGAGCGCTACCGCGGGCCACACCTTTTGGGCGGATTGATCTCTGACTTCTTAGGTTATTGGAGCGTATATTAAAAAAGCGTCCTAAATTCACGTTTGCGTAATTGACTTAGAACAGATGTTTCCTTGCATGAAGAGTGGGTCAATACTAGTAACAATATCATTTAACACGCTTTGAGGGCACCTGATCCGCAGGCGTGGTTCGGACGCCTTCTACACGACCCCGACGCCACTAACAATGCATAAGATATATACAATACAACAATTGAAAAAATTACCGATTACAGTTGCGTTGCACAGGAACACACGACCTTGCTTAAATACGGGTCAGGGTGATTTGAGGTCAGGTCTTTTCTTATCGTTTGTAGAGAGACCTAGGGCTTTTATTCCACGCGGCATCTGCTCCAGCAGACACCTCAACTCCCGACAAAATGTTGTTCTATATACATATATATATATATATATCTTCGGCAAGTTTGCCGTGTAGAAGAATACTCATTGCGTACATACACTAGAAAGTTTGCAAATCAGATGACTTCGCACCACTATGTACAGCGATTACGGCTCCTCTTACTGGATGTTTAGCGCATACCATGATGTCATCTGAACCGCGGGATGCTGCCGATGAGCGCCCTCGTTGCGAAGTGAAGCCGCCAGCTGGTGAAGTCCCAGCGGGCGAGGTCGCCGGCGCCACCGATGAGGGACACCATTTTTCTGCCTTCGTCGTTGAATCATCGCCAAAGTCCGGCACGCTGGAAAGCCAACTGGGACCGCCACTCGAACAGCTCGGCTTAAGAGAATGTTACGTCGTTCAGGTAGGGACAACAACATGCATGCTAACATAGATAGACAGGCAGACATACAGACAGACAGACCGCTTTATGACTGCACTGCGGTCATATTATCGTCGGTGTCGATTATGTCTCATCATCGCTAAGCTCGGCCAGATCGTGTTGCACGTGAGACCGTCACGCCGTGCATATGCATCAAGCAACCACTGATTCTGTACGCATACAGCGATGCTTAATTGTGCTGTAGCTAGAGAGAATAGAGCCACAAGAGCTACACATGGAGCGTAAAAGGGTGATTTAAAAGATGTAGTGCCACCATATCGAAGAACGTGTGCGAAAACTGTGCGTTTTAGTAACGTGACTACTGGCGAAAGGCCTTTTTACGTTATTCTGTTCCGAAGGACGGGACATGCTTGATTATTAACGCAGAGAAATGAACAGACACCCTACCACATAGTGTTTGCAGTGACCGTTGATGAGAGTATGTTGGACTCCCGGTTGAAGCTAACGGAGGGCGAAAGCGGAACGACAGGCCTCGGTATCGAAGAGGCGGACGTTGCGGCCTACCTTATCGAACCGCACCGATGCCGAGTCTGCCGCACAATGATTGCGCCGACGAGACCACGCGAGGTTATCGCAGATTTTGTCTGTAGAGACTGTGATAAGTGGGCTGAAATGGAGTGTGACAGAGGCCGGTATGCGGAGGTGGAAGCGCTGAGAACGGTGCGACTCGCGTCGGCAAAAAAACTTCTTGCCATCACCCTCCAGCTACAGGTAGCCCAGCTGATAGCACGATAGCTGCCGGCTCTGCTACCTCTGGAGATGCGGTTGTCACTGTTGCTGAGGCTCCTGTTGCCGCTGTGACAGGAAGACGCTGCAGCAGTGGCAGGCAAATTATAGAAAGAGGCTCCGAGAAACAAGGGGCGCCAATTTCGAGAAACAGTTTGTAGCTGCGGTTGGGGTAAAAAAAAGGCGACGATGCCAAAGCGTCTGCTAGTTGATGGCCAAGAGCTCGGGGAGGCCCAGGAGGTGATAGATGCACTAAAAGTTGTTTACCCTAATCGGTGCTAATTGCAGGCCGCGGCTGGGCTTTCCCCACAGGAGGCGATGGATAACGCCATTTCTGGTGTGTGGTGCTCAGAGTCGATCAGGACCGGGGTGTTCCCAGAACGCCTAAAGACATCAGCGTTAATTCCGCTATATAAAGGCAAGGGCGATAAGAACCAACCTGGAAACTATCGACCGATATCGCTGGTGTTGTTCATATCTAAGGTCTTCGAGCGACTTATCAAGAAGCATCTAAAAAAATACCACGACCAATTTTCTTTCTAAGAACCCATTTGGTTTCAGGGAGTCACGAATCAGCGAAGCTGGCTCAAAATCATACCTGGTGCTCTCGTATAATGGTATAACTGTGTCTCGGAGCATTCCTTGACATAGCGAAGGCCTTTGACTGTCTTGACCACTTTATATTTTTCAAGATGCTGCTAGAAATTACGAAAAACGTCTTGTATCACACACCTCAGCGGGCATCGAGGCTGAAACTGGACATGGGTAATATATCCCTCCAAGCGGGCGGTGCAGCTGTCCCTCTAAGTCGAGAAGTAAAGTGTGTCGATATTACGCTTCATGAGAACCTGAAGCCACGCTCGGTCGAGTGTCAGAATCTGCTGTGCTGCCGCGGCATCGCTGGCTTGTCTGAGGAAGGCCAAGGTCTCCCGCGTTGTTCTGATTTTTGTGTACAGGGCGTTCCTGAAATCGATTCTCACTTTCGGAGTTACTATATGGGCTCGTTTTTTACTCGGGAAGTTTTACTCGGGAACTCTGCACTCGTTACGGGTGATCCAGAACAATGCGGTGCGAGTTATTACTGTCTTGTCGGGACGACGTGTCGCCATGGTACGGTAGACTCGGACTACTCAAACTCGATCAGCTGATTAAATTTAGCCGTGCTTGCCCATAAGGTGGTTAAACGCAAACTACCTCCAGGTTGCGAATTCGAATTCCAAGTGATTGACCCCCTTCAGGTCTCAGCGAAATGAGGGCCAACTGAGGGTTCCCAGATTCAGGTAGACCTTAACGCAGCATTCTCTAGCCTGTATGCTGCCAAAAGTATGGAACGAGCTATTGCAGGACCTCGGAAATTCTGAGCGCGCCGGCGTTTTTAGAAGATGTTTGACTAAGGAACTAAACGCAGAAAACAATTGTTCTTAGTTTTTAAATACATGAATTGTCGACATTGTGCAGGATAAAATGATTTTATGATATGGGTTTACAATGGGCATACAGCAACAAAAAAGGTTTGTGTATGTGTATAATATTGTGGTTACACTTCACAGATACATGTGCTACAGCGATAAGCATTTTTAATGAAATATGACCTTGACATAAATTATGACAGATTGCCTGTAAAGGAGCATGTCAATAAAACAATTTCATGATGATGATTGAGCTTAGTCTATGCTGCTGTTAACTGACTAATATAGAGGGCAAAGCGAGTAAATTCAGCATGGTAACGGAGGCGTATCTCTGGCTCGTTATCAGGTACTTCCGGAAGGCCAACTCTATATCATGATGCACGGCGAAGAACAGCAGCGGTGGGAGAATCTCAACTACAAATATGACAATACGATGCCCGTTAAACAGGTGTGTTATCTTGTTGGTGGTTGGCATCAGCTGAACCACTTATACTTGGTTTCTGTTTTGATCTACAGTTTTAAATATATCAAGAGGCAATTACGCTTTATCCGCCAGATCTGTTATTTGTGCGTCTGCGGATTCGTGCTCACGTGGTTTGATTTCTTATCTTCTAAGTTGAAAGAGAAGCCTGGCTGGATCCGCCAGTTGTTGGGCTCTGAGATATTTTATTTGGGTCCCCGCGACTGTAGGTTTATGAGCTTCGGGTGGAAAGTTTTCTCCCATGTTTTTGATGCTAAGATTGTGTAACAAAAGTTGCTTTGAGTTAACTGGGAGAGGCCGATTAAACAACAAAACCTACGAAAACTCATCCAAATAATCTCTCAGCACGCCCCTAGTCAGCGCTGATGCATGTTCATATAATAGATAAATGAAAACAGCAATCTTAGTAATAATAACACGATGGTATAAGCAATTATAGAAATGAGGGTATATATTCAAATTTAGAAATGTTAAGGAGAAATACAAGTCATATGTCTTGTATGTAAACTCAAATCTAACAATAATTTTAAAACGGACCATAGGTTCGGGAAACGGCTTTGTTTAGATGAAAGCCCATAGTATTGCTTTAATGTGGCTGCTTCCATCGAAACACGTTAAAGTTAGCAACGTGTTGCTCTATGGCATGCTTTAATGTCGCAGGTGGTGTTTAATCGATGGTATATTGTCGAGTCCGACTACGGCAACCAGAGAATATTTGAGCGCGCGGTTGTTCGTCGTAGACAACCGAACGGCTCGTTCATAGTCTTTTTTGCGGACAACGGCCATGAAGAACTTGTCCAGCCAGACAGAATATTCGAAATACAGAACTATGAAGAGGTCAATGCTGTTCGCCCTCAGGTTAGTTTACGCCTGTATATATATATATATATATATATATATATATATATATACCTTTCTCTATCATATACTCAATTTAAGTGAAATAAACATCATTGTATTTACGGGGGTGAGGTTCAATATATTGGTTCGACTACAAAATAATGTCGCCGAAAGACGCCACGATGACTTCCTATCCTTCAACATTAATTTGTCTTCTTCTAATCGATGTTGTCGTAACCGTTGCAGGCAAAGAAGGTGCAAATTCCCTACCTTCGCTATCCAAAACGGTGCTCGATGCCATTCGCATTCGATGCAAACGAAGTTTTTCTCGTCGTGCCATTCGACATCAGCGGAAGCGTGCCTGTCGTCCATCTCATTTCGAAAATGACTGGATTGCCGTTCAAAATACGGGCGCCCCCGACGGCACACGCGTCGCAATTCAATAGGCCGTTAGGCTCTTATAAGGTCTTCTCAGAGCAGAGGAAGTCGTGTTCAGCTCAGGCACGCTAACTACTTCAAGGTTGCTGCTTCCCCAGCTGTGATCTTCTACTATAATTGTGTGTCTGGCCTTGCAGAGCACCTATAGCTAAGTATTTCCGCAGTGTTTTTTTTGTTCGGGTACCAGAAACATCGTACATATCTGGCGAAACTGCCCGGAGGCTCAGTCACACCTTCTTGTAATTGCTTCATTCGATAAAGGCGACGATGAAACAAACGCATCACGTCTTCGAGGGCACAGTTGTGCGGTATCATCAGTAAAGGCGATCGACATGTTGCTATTCGTTACTATATGATTTTGTGGCCAGGCCTTACAAATATTAGAACTATTAGGTAAGGTCATCAAGAAGAAGTGCATATAAACTATTTTGGCACCGCATTTCGGTCGCTAGAACGCCCCCATACCGCAAGTAAGATGTAGATTATTCGGTTTTCTGAAGGTTACGTCTTCATCTTAGATAGCAATAAAGCATAGTATCGAATGTTGCAATTACCTTGTTAGGAATCTCCGTAACAATTGCTAACTTATTGCTTTAGTACGTATATGTAGTTCCCGTGCGCATTGCTGAGAAGCAGTCACCTAGATTAGTCTCACCTACTGATGAGTAGTCACCTAAACCTCCCACCAGCATCTGTCATAATTCTGTAAGGTACTCTCCGGAGATGCTTTTTGTCGATCAGCAATGATTCGTTACAGAAAAGGCGTACTGTATATATAGTTAGAAAATGTCTGCATTCCGATGATACTTCGTCAATGAGCATAGGTAGGTGCACATAGATATTACAGTAGATCTCACACAGATTTGTACAGACTGTTACTGTTGTCGTTCGATCGCATTACAGAAAAAAAACTGCCTGTAATTACTGCTTACTTACTGTCGTAACGAACGCGATACGCTTCCTTAGGCGATTCGTCGTACCATTCGTTAAAGTGAGATACACAGACATAGACGCACAATATATGAGTGTATGTGTATAGAGTTGTTCATTCGATTACCTATATGAGGAATTACGAGCCATCATTTCTAAATAAAATGTGTTTTCTTTTCTAAATAATTGTTTGGGGCGGTGTTGATTTAACGATGACAAAGTGTACCTAAGTTATATATACCTAGAGATTCTAGGTAAACGTTTTCTTCCGGTTGCAAGTTAGCAATAGCTGTTTCACTTAACTTAACCAAGTTTTTGTGTCAGAGAACTGATCCATGCTTCTTGGCAACGAGATGTCATTTTAATTCTCTTCGCGTACATGTTGCATGTGTGCACACAACCGATATCGAAACTTAGTTACGGTGCGTGTTAAGTTCTATAGAACATAGTATGTGCAGGAGAGTCGTGTAAGTGAGGATGCAAGGCCATCGAACGTAGAAAGTCAATATTGTCGCCGATACCCAGGTAGAAGGGAGCGAGTTCCTCTCCTGTATGCTGGACGACGCAGTTAACTAACTATCCAAGGTAGATAACAGGGCCGCCGTGAGCTATAGTCTGCAATGTGGAACTATTTTTGGACATGCTCTTTAACCATGTGCAGCATGTGCTCATCTTCGTGTATTGAACGCATTTTGGTAGTCAAGCTTGATCTGTATCGTGAGTTTTACCGACTATCCAGGACAGCCTCGACTGCAGATTTGTGATAGTTGAACGAAGCAGTAAAGTAGCATGGGTTTAGAGGTCTTTGTCTTTTGCCACGTGTAGGAGCTGCCGGGAGGACAATGTAAGCCTGAGCGTCAGAAGGTTGAGTTGATAGGATTTTTCTTACGGGCGACTTTTACACCCTTATCTCGCACACGTCGTACAACACTTTATGGTAACGTGGGAGATACGGGAAGTCGGCCGTTAAGTTTAGTTGAGTTCTGCTGTACTGGTAGTGCAGGTTCGACTTGCATAGCTTGGATAATGGTCCTGCTGCAGAACGTCGTTCTATCTTCTAACAGTTGTAGCAGGATAAGGTCCGGATTGACACAATGTGAGGCGTATACTTGCTGTGTCCGGCCAAGACACTGATTCGCATAGAGAGCGTCTATTGTCTTGAATGTACATTTTTGTATGTGTTCCGCATTTTACATTTTTGCTTGGAAGTCGACTTTGGCTACGTATGTCTAGGCCGCAGAGGGAAATGAAGGAGCTTATGGACGAAGAAAATCTAAAGTAAAGATAACTGTGCTTCACTAGTGGTGTGAGTTTTTCTGTGCAGTTATCGGGGTAAGGGCCTGCCAATAAAGAGCGCAAACAGGTGCTGTGCCGTGAAGGTATCGAAGCAAAAACTATTGGGAAAGTCCGTTGATTCCTACAAAGTTATACGGGTAGCAACTACAGCAAATTCAAGAACGGATGACTCAAAAGCGCGCGAATTTCGTGAATAGGATGATTCAAGACGACGCCATTCCAGCGAAAATGAGAGATTATGCTCATTCTGGCCTCCGACAGCAGAATGCAATGCGATTTTCACTCGTAGTATATGTTCTCGGTATCTTTTATAGCACAGCGTTTTTCGGAATCTTACAGGGGGGCAGAAACAAAAATGCGTAATGCACAACCTTTGGTCTGGGTACGGTGGGACTTTTAAACCCATTAAAAAGCTAGTGATTCCCTAACCTACATGAGCGCGATGTTTGTGGTATTACTTCAGTGCGTGTAGTGAGCTGCTAGTCTGACTATAGAGGATTTTCATTGGCCTGCTGGCGGTGCTCCATGCATTGCCGCCTCTCTTCCGTTATCCACGTCTCGCCGGCGTCGCACAAGACACATTCTTCTTAAGATCTGTTTTACTAACAGATGTTTTTTCTTACATCATCTTGTTACATGATCCTAATGTCAGAATTTCTTTGGAAACTTTTTAAGCACAGTGACTGCCCCGTCCAGAATTTTACGATGTGCTTTCCCAGTGTATCTGCTTCTAACATCGTTTTTCCCTGTATGCCATAGCCACCTTCACATACTGTTCTTCCCCCGCGTCGCGAAATTACCTTCCCACTTCATACTTTCAGAACGTTCGTTTGTCCTCACATAAGGGTCGTGTGACCAACTTTTTGGTTATAGATGCAGCCGCTTTGACTACGTGTAGGGAAAGTTGCTGCTGTAGGAACGCGCGGGACCTAATGTCTCCTTTGGCAAGCCATTTTCAGTAGAAGGTGTTAGGGAACTGGCTCCCTAACCTAGCTAAAGCCTGGCTACATCTCGAGAGCGAGAAACACATTGACCAGGTCAGAATCTGTGCATTATTCTGTGCACCACTAGATCGTGTGACAAGCCCGGAAATGCAGACGCAATCATGAAGACCGTAAATTCTTGAGCCAGTTTTGGCATGTTCACCGGAACGAATCGCGTTCTCCAACCAAATTGCTAAATAAAAATGAAACATCAAACACTGTCTTCATAAAGAGAAAAATACATTACGTAGTCAAACAGATTTCTTAACGCCTGTGTACTGGTTAGCTGTAAAATGTTGTTTAATTTTATTAAAAATTAACGACCAAAATTCAATAACGCAGGCCAACTTATCGCTGGTTCGAGCCACGCTAGTTGTTTTTGTTAAATCTGGCTGTACATTGTTTAGCTCCAAAGTTTATATATATGGAGAATTATTGTCGAGTTGTTGCCGTTCCTTACAATTGCTGTATATAAATAAATGTTCGGCGTTTGTTAACAACTGTGTGATAATTATAACATGTATAGATGTTTGTGTTGTTGTGGTGTGTCGTGCGGTGTTGCAGTTGGTGATTGATATGTAATTGGTTTTGCGTCTATCTTTGAAATCCACATCCCTCCAAAAATTGCACAACTGTTTAAGTCTTCTTTGTTTGATTTTTGTGTTTTTCATTTAAGTTATAATGCGTTGTATCGGGTGTACCGCTGTGGTATCTGACACGAAGGTATTCATATGAAAGGACCGTAACAAAAGTATTCATTAGTTGTTGTTACTAACTGCCGAAACCTGTTATTGTTGCTGAAACCAACTCAGTGGCAGTGAAGTGACAGTTGCGTCACTTTCTGGCTAGCAGACTTGCACTTAGTAATCTGCTTTGCAGCAACAGTGTATGTGGAGCCGGCAGCTATTTCTGTGCCAGCGCAACCCACCACGATGTCATACGTTGCATTAAACTTTTCTTCGCCCAGGGTAATCTCCTATCAGTAGACTGAGTGGCTGTTTGTGTAAGGCTCTCTGCCAATTGAGTGAAACCTCGATTCTTTCTTTTACTTCAGTGCCGTTTTGGCTTGGCAAAACATGAATACCTGAAAATCGGATTCACTTCTGCGAATCTTGGTCAAACACAAGTTGGACCACCTGCCTCTTCTTGCATATACTATTGTCGTGGGTGTGCGTCAGCAAGAGAACGGCGCGACGACAACCCACTCTTGACTAGGCGATATTAGAGCGGCGCAGTGGCTGTCAGTGTGGCGTGCCGGTTGTAACGAACTCTTCTTCTCTTGACGTGGAAGGCTAAAACAAGCGCTAACACTACTTATTAGGGCGTTTCTGTCTTTGCACAGACAAACGGCTAAAACTATCAGCTAGCATATACCTAGTTATCTATCTATCAATGAGCGTGCACAACACGGACTTAAACATGAATGGATGCGGCGCGGTCGGGGAGATGCGGCGGCGGTGGCGCCGGCGTATCAATAATAATAACAGTAATAATAATAATAATGCGAGCAGGAGGAGCGAGATTCAGCTTGAGCGTCGGTCTGGGAAGCTCGCGCCCTGACCCATGGTCGTCAGCCTCTCGCTTATCTGTTACTAGACTTTCCGCATCTCCGGCCCCTTCCGCCCGATCCGTCAATTTATTGTTTTTATTTGTTACATAATTGATTGATAACATTGATACATGACGTCAGGCTGGTACGTGTGTTTGGTCAGGCAGACGACTACCTATTTTACATGTACACTGGTATGTTTACATTTCGAATGTGTTCGACCCAGCGTGTGGCGCTTTGCATTCGAGTAGTGCTCCTCTCGCTAAATATATGTCAATTGACCTGACCGTCTAGGTTGGTCGCCACAATATACTCGGTTGAATAGAACAGGAAACATCAAGCCTCGGAAAGACTAGGCCAAGATACGGTCGACGACATCTTCCTCATTGTGACGTACTCAGCTTTGCTGGGGTGAGCTGCTTTTCCTTAATGTAACCCTTTAGATCAACTTACGTGTCTCTCAGTTCTGTGATTAGTTCAGTCACTTTGCGGCAACCTAACAGATGTTTTTGCTGGTTCCTGTTCAACAACGGCTGTTACCGTTGTCGTGAAGTTGTCACAGTTGCTGCTGTTGCTGTGGTGCTGCTGTTGTTACTATTACTGTTCTTGTTGTCGATCTTATTATTGCTGTTGTAGTCATTGTTAGTACGATTGTTAATATTATTATTGTAGTAGCTGTTGTTGTTGCTGTTCTTCAATTGATTAGTGTTACTGTTACGGTTTACGTTACTGTCACGCGGTTGCTGTCATGTTCGTTCCACTTTTAATCTTTCATCATCCACATGATTACCGTTGGGACGTTGCGGTGAGAGAAATCGTGACTCTAGAGACACTGACCGGCCCCTAGACGCGTTCGCAAAGGAACGCGCCTTATTATGCTCTTCGCAAAAATGTGAGCAAAATAGGACTACGTGTGCGTAGTGTGTCGTTAAGTCCAACCTACAGATTTATTTGTACTCTCCACCTTTGCAGCACCTTCTACTCCATAAACCGCTTCATCCAATGTTCCCCTAGAGGTTTTCTATATTGTGGCGCGGCCGAAGACAATATCGAGACCGTTTGCTCAGTTCACGCGGAGCATTTGGGCTCGCGAAACCGTCCGTGCTTTGCCTTATTTCTAACGCGTCTAATGTGTCGTCATGATACCCATGCTTGACGTCGCCTTCACTATAGCGACTGTCCATATGTATTCCACAAACCTACTAAAATCAAATATTAGTCAAAATTGGCTTCGGCTTTCTTCCGTCTATGATCTGGCCTTGAAGGCGGCCGTCGCGAACAAGAGGAAGAAGATTGTCCAGGCCAACGAGACGATATAGCCGATCCATACTTCATCGCGATCGAAGCCCCATCCCCGGTACATGATGCAACGGAGAGACTCGGTCGGGATCGTTTGAGGTAGCCCGTAGGCGATGTAGCGCACAACGCGTGGCATCGACTGAATCGGCCAGATGATACCTGTAACGCGGCGAAGAGTAGCACACCCGTAAATATTCGCTCGTTGTCGATTTAAGTATATCTTTACTTTTGCAACAAAAGATTAGCAGATAATTGGAAAATATCCAGATCCGTCTGATGTCAGCTCAACATTAATAATCATAAGATATAAATACAATACAACAATAATAATAATCATAACAATTAAATTATTCCCGCTCTCCGGAGAGCGGGAATACCTAGTATGCTGGAGCCCAGACTAAGACTTCATGACGATAAAAGACCCGACGGTGTCACCGTTTCGCCGTGGTAAAAAGGCAAATGCCTGGTTTGGGATGCAACAGTATCCTGCACGGCCGCACCGTCTTATTTATGCCACAGCGCGACGAAGGCGGGATGGGTTGCCGAACACGCAGAAAAAGAAAAGTGGCGTAAATACACAGAGTTAGAGCCTAGATATAATTTTGTGCCGATCGCAATAAAAACAATGGGCCCAGTCAAAACCCAGCAGAAGTACAAGGAAATTTATCAAAGACTTAGGTGATCGAATATAAGCAAACACCGGGGGTATACGCGAAGACGAATTTCTGAGGCAGCTGCTTTCACTGGCAGTTTGCAGAGGAAATGCCGCGTCGATATTAGGTGCGATGGGCTGAGAATAGCTAGATGCTAACCATCAAATCACGAGCATACACATTCACACCTCACAATTGTATTGTCCTAACACATAATACTGATAATACAAAAATAGGGGTAGGAGGATCTAGTTTTATTGAGACACCTTTGATTTCCTTCTTTTTTTAAACCATGAACGATTATGGAAACCATGGACAGCCGTGCTTACGCTAAACTTCATCGTCACTGGGCTTCATTTGCCAACGACCAAGCACATAACAACGTTTGTCGTGGTGATAACGCGAACGCGGTTGCAAGTTCGGTTCTAAAACTTGCGCAGTGAACTTAAGCAGCGATCTGGCGAACTAGAGGGCGGCGTGTGAAACGTGAACGCTTACCACTGAGCAGGAGATTTGGATAGAAGGTTCCAAGCGCCAGCATCATGGCTGACTGTTCCTCGGCGCACACGGATGAAATGACGAGTCCGTACGTCATCCCGCTGAGACCCTGCAGCAACGTCAGCAGGATGACCAGCGTGAGTGAACCCTCAAGCGGGATCTCAAACACGAGAAAGATGAAAATCAGCAGCAACGTGACCTGGACGACCATCACGCAGAACTGCGAGTAGACGTGCGAGACGATTACTTCGAATGGCCTCACGCCCGCCACCCAACAGCGCTCCATGGTGCCTTCGCGTGTCTCCATGATGATCGAAATCGCTGTCAGGCCGACGGCCATGATGTACGTGATCGAGAGGATGATTCCGGGCGCCATAAACTCGGTGAAGCTCGGCTTGCCATTGCCGTAGACGGGGTCTCGCACGCGCACTGGCAGCTGAGCCAGCGCCACGTTCTTGCCCATCCGCTGCAGGAGATTCTCGCAGAAGATCTGCAATTGGACGCATTGAATGTTGAGAGGGAAGCGCGCGGTTATCCAGTCAGCAGATCTCAAGTAATCAGCGGACACGCGAAAGCATAAATGCATACGATTCATACGATAACGAATACATCAGCGAGCCAGAAAATAAAATTTGGCCGCTACGATCCATTATAGTCGAGACGTTGTCGCACAGATCGATAGCTTATGGGAATAGAATGGCTAAGATAATCTAAGCAAATAGAGTTGTTTGTAGTCGAGCTCTTTCAAAATACGAATCGCCTCATGTCGGTTACTTGAGAAGGCAAAAATACAAAGGTATTCACTCACGAAACATGTCTAAGCAAAGATAGAAAGTATAACTTATTCAAAACAGCCACTGCTTAAGTATAATGGAAAACTATTAAACGCAAATATAATGCTTTAGCATCTAAAGCAGTGCCATATCGAACGTTGTAGCCATGATCGCTAGGCCTCATTTTAACAAACATCGAGAGAGCGAGGGAGAGAGAGAGAGAGAGATCAATGGTAGCAGTCGTACTCAATAGCAATACCCGAAATAAGGTGCCGCTCAGCCGTTGTTCTCTCATTCAAGCTCGACGCATCATCACGCAGACACGCACGCCTAAACACATAATTGCATAATAATCTGATCGCTAGCCCATATGATCTGGCCGCAACAAGGTTACAACGTCTGCCGACATGATGATATGGCTAGCTAGATATAGTAAACACGTCGTTTGAGTTGCAAGCAGTCGTACTTACGATGAACGACTCGAAGATGGTCTTCTGCAGGATGAAGCCGATCTGCTGGTTGGTCATGTCCATGTAGATGTCGATGGTGGATTCCTCGATCGTGTCGTTGTCGGCCTCGATGCCGAGCAGGAAGCGGTACTGCAGCGCCGTCGAGTAGTTGTGCCCGATGTTAATGACGCCCCACGTCTCGCCGCGTTCGACGCTCGCCAGCGCCTCGTCGAGGTCGGCGTACGGCCGCTGAATGATCGTGTAGTTCGAGATGGAGTCGAGGAAGGGCTGCGAGAGAATCGGGTGCGTGTCCGAATTGACGACGGCCATCGGCAGCTCGAACGGGTCGGCGCCGATGCACAGGCAGAACAGCACGACTTGGAACGACGGCACGATGAACGTGAACAGCAGGACGGGAATGTTGCGCTTGACGCGCGTGATGTTCTTGAGGACGAGCGCCAACGCCCGACACCACGTGTCGAGGAAGCTGTCGCGCCGCTTCGTGTTTGTCGCGAACCCGTTGACCTGGTGGCCGATTCGGCGTACGCCGAACTGAGCCGGGTGGTGGCCGCTGTTGGCCGGCGGCAGTGTGTGCTTCACATCGAGAGGCGCCTCGTAGATTGGCGGCACCTTCTGTAACGAATTGTCCCATCCCACCACCATCCGCCCCGACGACGAGGCGGGTGTGGTGGTGGTGATGTTGACAACGAGGACAACGTGAGTCTTTCTTCTGCCGTTCTGCCGAAATGCTATATGCGTACTCAGCGTACAGCGTACAGCTAGCCAAACGCAGAACAACTACCACTATCTTAGTTGCTGTTGTGGTGTTTACACGTTGACAATCCCGATAACTTATAATTTGTTCCGAAATTGTATTATACAGACACAGGAATATAGCACTAGACATAGGAATATAGTAGTTTATAGCACACGCGTTTGGGTGGAAACGTGTTTACACCTGAAATAGTTAGGGAATAGTTGTAGTTTACAATCCAGATCACATCATATCTGTATGAACATACCTCTTTGTTGCCGGTCTGGTTGTTATCCAGGTTATCCTTAATTTGTCCACCCTCCTTTGGCTTATCAGTGACGACACTCGAAAGCTTCATTTGCTTGACGAGAGCTCGTCCTTCCTTATCAGCCAGGCACAGCTGGAGAAAAACTTCTTCAAGAGTATCGCAGTCGTACTGTTCTAGCAAGCAGTCAGGCTCATCTTGGGCCAGCATCCTCCCGGACCTCATGAGTCCTACGATGTTCGCTTGACGCGCTTCCTCGATGTAGTGTGTAGTCACAATTACCGTCATTCCCTCTTCGCGGGTCAACGTGACCAGATAGTTCCAGATGCTGTTTCACGAGCATTCCGGAGCAATATAGAAATCAAGCGAGACGAAAATAGTTAAAGATAAAAAGGTTAACGAAGAACATCGAGGAAGGATACAGGGTAAGACCGACAGAATCGCACAGGGCAGAGGCCTAATCGTGATTGTCGTCTTCTCAGCGTGTCTTTTTCCTTTGCGCCACATAAGTATATTGCATAGGTACAAAATGTATTTAAGCTTTGATCATCAGCAGATTACGTACAACTTTGCGTACACAAGTATACATGCAAATATGTAAGAACACGTATTCTCCTTTTAAAACTTCTTTCCCCGTTCCCTTAACTCCTCTGTATTCCAGTTGTTTGCTGTGCCATTGCAAGACTGCAATGGCGTGCTCCCCCTGAGAATCTAGTATCAAATCGCTGTAGCTGAAACCCACTGGCCCTACTCTCACTCGAAGCTGGCAGCTGGCTTTCCAATTTGCCTCATTTGATTGTATTCCTGACAGAGATCACTTGAGTACTTCCTCTGCACGGAGCTTGCTATCACTTTTTTTAGAAGGGCCGTGCTCATATGAAAAATGCAGCCCTATACATTAAAGATCTCTTAGTATGTTATGCACACTCGGGCTCCGATCAAGGAGACGTTCTCCAACAGTTCCACAGAAACTGCGGCGAGAAAGGCGCTCACTAGCACTCAATTTATTGCCGGAATAGGCGTGGCTCGGGAAAGATAGTGGATGTCTTTGTAGAGACCCATAAACAATTCGTTGGATCGAGTAAACAACACTTACGCTTGTCGTAGGAGAGGATCCACACCAACAGTAGGCTCATCGAGGATCAGAAGGGGCGGCTTGTGGATTAGTGCGGCAGCCAACGATACACGACGTTGCTGGCCACCGGAAAGATTTTTTACCAGGCGACCCTTTTCGGGAAGATCCAAGAATTTGAGCAGAAATTGGATTCGCTCTGTCAGCCAGACGTAACACGACGATGAAAAAGAGATACGAGGTTAGTTAAAATAGTCCGGCTATTGATTGAAAATCGGCAATCGCTCCAGCCAATAACTATAGCTCCAACCCTCCTTTAGAAAATGTTGCAATTTATACATGTGGGTCAGAGTACCCTAACACTCATTGTCGTAGCTGTTCCCTTTGTTGTTTGGAACTGTAAGCTTCTTGGCTCTGCACTAGTATTGTAATAGCTAGTACTTGCACGGGTCGTGGTACTCGTGATACACTGTCGTGCTATTAAAGGTTATAGTAGTAATTGCTGTTCTCGTTTCGTAATACCTTTCGTTTTCAGATGTAACACATCTGAATAGTTATAATTGTTTGAATTTAAGTAATCATGGAAATTTTAAGCTCAATGAAGAGTTATTGAACTTAAATAAATTTGCCGTCCAGAGAAGACGGTCCCATAAAAAAAAAATATAAACTAGCAGTTTAAAGATGTATCTCTGTTGCGCCGCGTAATTCTTTACTGTATGAAGGGCGTCTGGGAATTTCTATTGTATATTCTATACGACTATTTTTAGTGGTTAGTTGTCAATACGGTGAGTACCAACTCTCTTGGCGATCTAGATTCATATGCAGATAGACTTACCTTGTATCAGGCGGCCAGGCATACGAAACACTTTGCCGAAAAAGAGCAGTGTCTCGTAGATGGTAAACTCGGGGTATAGCGTCAGTTCTTGTGGCATATACCCGACTCCAGGGCCTGGAATAAAGGCACCTGGCGTTCCTGGCACCTGATCAAATACCCGTACTTGTCCTGAATGGGGACTTTTTCGTCCGACGATGCAGCGCAGTAACGTCGTCTTTCCACACCCGCTCGGGCCAAGCAGGCCATAACTGTAAAGACACACAAAAAAACAAGTGATTGTATGGTATTGTTGATGCTGAAAGAGAGGTCCTAACCATCAAATATGGAGCGTATGACTGCCCTGAAGGTATTGGATAACCGTTTCACAAACATAAAACACGCAAAATGGAGACCGTAATTAAAGAAGCCGTCAGATGGCTCTTAAAGTTAAACACTAAAACTCGGCGACAGTAATTAAGATAAGCCATTACGCATAAGGACTATTTAAGGACACTCTTAAAGTGTGAAAGCTATTAAGCGCGAAATACATCATAACAGATGCCAAGGACAATCCCTGGGCTTCAGCCGAAGGTTTTATATCTGATTTTTACGATCTTCGTAGCTTTTGTGGTTATTCCAAAGGTACTGCTGTTGTTTTCTTCTGTATTTAGTTACTTCATATTATTCTACTTTAGAAAACTTCCGCCGTTCAGAGTAGACCGGCCAGCGAAGAGCCGGGTGGTCGTCGACACACGACACAATCGTCGTGCTGACGTTCAACGGGAAACTATGGGGAAGCAATCATTCAAAAGGTTTAGACCTATCCGCCATGTGACTGGTGAGAACGTCCAAATTCAGACGGACGGCATATTTTCCCGGTCACGTTGACTTGCTGATGTTGTTGTTGCTGGTGCCGTGTTCTGTGGGCGACGCTAGTGCACTTGATATACAGGTTTTATATAGACAAGCTGGATGTACAACAACAATGACAATACCAAACAAAAATACCTTCAACAACAATAACAACAATATTAAAATCTTGCTTTTGTTTGGCCCGGCGGAACCGCATCGGGGTAGATTATGTCGTAATTGGCCCATATAACTGCTGCTGCTGGAGAAAATTTGTAAAAAATGCCCTGGGGGAAAGTGGCTATCATTACAGGGAGTTCATAATGACGACGCTGATCGGAAGGATAGCAATGCAAGCCACGGCGTTTATGAAAAGGTATCTCGCCAATGGTTCCCCTTCCACCGGATTTTCCGTAGTCATTCTCGGCTTGGGGCACTCGTTTAGACTAGATTGACGGCTAGCCTTTACTTTTCAGGCTGAATTCAGATGATCATGACGTCAGCGACAACGGCGAGGACCACGAACGATCTAACGCTAAAAACGTCAAATGTCCACGCGGTCTAACCTCATATCACTAGAAAGAGCTGACTTAGTTGCGGTTAAGATATTTAGGTCTTCACCACGTTATATGTATATATATATATATATATATATATATATATATGTATAAATGCTTTCCGTCCATAGAGCTTCCCACGATAGATCTTTTGTGCACCGCCAACACTTTTCTTGCTATCCATATTCCTATTAGTGACCGAAGAGATCGAGTGAGCAAAGAAATGCCGTAAGAGAAGCCAAACAAAAACTATTAAAAAATCATATATATATATTCAGCCTCGCTCACACTTTTCTGACAATTCACGTAGGTCTTGATGGCCGGGATGATGGGGTAAGAGAGGTGACGGCGGCGGCAGCGGCGGCAAAACAGTAGGACTACGTATGGGTAATACAATTAATATTATAAAAATGGTTTATATTATTATCATCATTGCCATCATTATCATCACCATCATCCTCATCGTCATCACTATGATTGTTGTTATTGTCAGATTTACGCTATTGTCGGTTACGATTCGTTTTCCGCTCGATCAGATTCGGCCGCTTTCTGATCCGGCCAGCCAGTGGTGGTGGCGGCGGCGGCATTGTGGACCGTCGTTGTTGTCAATACGTCCGTTCCATTCACTAGTCCACTCCTTGAGTCATTCATTTATTTCGGCCAGCGACTACGACGACGCCGACGACGACAACTGCATCGACGACGACGACGAGGATGAGGATGACGTGGACAGCAGCCACGAAAGATGATGCGACGAGAGAGTTTCGCACGAAACCGTGTGCCGATCGTGATGAAACGCTCTTCTAACAGCATAACGGTCGTCTACCGACCTATCTATGGCAGCACCATCGGCCGGCTATAATAGTTGTTGGTCGATTGGTTCGTTGGTTGGTTGGTTGGTTGGTCGATTGGTTGGTTGCTTGGTTGGTTTGCCAGCCGGTCGACCGATTTGCCCGTTAGTTGCCCGTTCCGTTATGTGTGCAGCAGCAGCAAGAAACGTTCAGACGTCGCTCAACGGTCGGTGTCGACGACTTCCACGTTTCTATTCCCTGTCGTTCCCTGCCGGTCTGCAGTGTTGTAGGTCGATTCCCCCCACCACCGCCTTCCCTTTCCCCCCCCCCCCTCTTCTCCCCCTTCTCCCCCACGCCACCCCGCTATGCCTTCGTCTTCTTTCCTACATTCTTGTTTTCCTTGTTGTCTCCACACATGTTTGCTTGTGTCGGGGGCCGCTGCTGCTGCTGGTGTTGCGCCGCACATTACAGTGCTGCGTGCCACTTCTGCAGCTTCTGTTGTTGTTGCAGTTGTTGTTGTTATTGTTGCTGCTGCTGCGTTTATTGTATCTATAGGTGATCGCAGCTGCAGCCACCGCTGTTGTTCACTGGCCCATCCATCGGAAAGCAGTCAGTTTGCCAGTCAGCCTTTTCGAGTATTCGAATAACGGCAATGACAACAATAACAGTAACAGCAACAGCAAGGACGACAAAGGAGATTCCGAGCATTTGCGTCACGTGACGTCGTTTGATTTAGCCGCAAGGATTGCCCCTACTCTGTGGGAAGTAGCCGCCGCCGACACCGAAGGACGGTTAATAATAATAATAATAATTAATGGGCCGGTCTTGGATTGACCCTGGCTGGCGACTGTCGCATTGAGCGGTGCCTACAATTGTACTTAAGTAAGTTTACTGACGGGCTATGTCAGTCCATATAGAAATACAATAATAATAATAATAATAATAATAACCTGGCAAACATGCACAACAGGAAAATCGGGAAGAAAGTGGGAAAGCGAGTTATAAAGGTTCAAATTATTTCAAGCACATTATCGCAACAGTTTGTCGTTGAGCAGGCACAGAGAGATTTTGCTAAATTGTCGACCCTTACACGTTTTCGGTGTTTCCTATGATAGAGAAAAGGCGCGCTGTGAGAAAGCAGGAGAGCATAAGTGATTACAGATATATCTGTATTAAGCTTCGAATTACTAAACTACCCACGACGTCACTGTGCTCACTATGGTATGCAATAAGGCGAGCCCTTCAAACCAATGCAAGGGCCGCCGCCCACCCAAGTACTAGTGGGATGAAGATATCGTTGAGGCCAGACAGACATCTACTAAGCTCCAAATGTTCTACAGGAGGACGCAAAGCTGGCTGGGTAGAAAAACTGGAGGGGGAGATCAAAGAACCTAAGGCGCCTACTATGGTTCCCGAAAAGACGATCTACTTCCGGCACTGTACACAAAGTCCTGGAACAAGCAGGCCGGGGTGACCGCGGAGACTCCATCAGAAGGGACTTCATGCTTCTGATTCCCTTGGATATTAAGAACGCCTCTAAGACGATGAACTGGAACGTCATCATAGAAGCGTTAGAGAGCTAAGGAATATCTACGTATAGCTCATCCCACCGTTGTAAAAGAAGTCTGGATGCAGAAGGGAAAGGATAAAGGGTTAGTGCCGGATTCCCCACAGGACTCGATTCTAGGGCCCGTTCCCTGGCACTTATAACGGGATGCAAGACATCAACAAAAATCTAGATGGAGCTGAGCTGTTGGCCTACGCAGATGATCTGGCAGGGACCCTGATGGTCACTGCCAACGAAGCCTGATCAATAGTGGCGAAGTAAATGGACCACAATCAGCTCACGGCAGCGCCCGCTAAGACCGAGGCATATACTTGACGGGCCGAAACAGGACAAAGAAAGCTAAGCTTGTGGTGGCAAGCATTTCGATGAACTTTAGGAAAGTGGGGAAGTATATCCTTGGCTAAGCCTTGGCACAGGGTTAACCGGAACGACCCATGTAAAACATGTCGTGGCAAAACCTCAGGAGGCCGCCTTGAGCCTGGCACAGATTATGCCAAGGATTAAGGGAGTATCGTGAAGAAACCAAAAGCGAACCATCGGCTTCTTACGCAGCGCCAGTTTGGGCGGACATAGCAAGGACAGCAAAACAGTAGGGAAGAAGCACTAAGGTCGGTCAAACGGACTGTAGCAATCATCCGGGCGTACCGACGGCTCGACCGAATCCCTTTTAGTTCTAGTCGGGCTTCTGTGGAGAACAACTGGTGGGAGAAATCAGCGATATTGTTTGGAAAGAAAATCTGGATTACGAGGAAGAGCTGAACTACAAAAGTCTGATACTTGCTAAAATGCCAAATATTGCCGAGCATGCGAGGATGGGAAGGAATATCCGGGTTTAGTGTGTTTGTTAGCCCCACACAAGTCACACAGACTGCTAGTAGACAAATGCGCATGTATCATGCTTCCCGAAACCTTCCATAACGAAAAGTAGATAATTAAATCTTGACGATCGATGCTGCAGTTGTTGTTGGTGGTGGCGACTGTGTTGCTGTCGTCGTTGTCGTTGTCGTCGTCTTTCTCGTCAACACCATCATTCTAGCCATCAATTATCATTGCCATCATTATCATCATCATCATCATCGTCATTCATTATCAGTGTGGTCATACGACCATAATCACCCTACCACTCGTATCGACGCTATTGTGCACATGGCCACAGCGGAAGCCAACATGCAACGTTGTTGCTCTGTGTATGTTTGACGGTAGTGCCTGTACTCGTATACACGTATATATACGTATACGCATATTATATGTACACACATATGCACGTATGCATGTATCATCGTGCAGTTACGCCACGTGTATTGCCTGCTTGTCTCTTTCTACCACCAGTCTGTTATGGCCAGCCTGGCTTTCCGGCGGCCCGGCTCGCTGGTGTCGTCGCTCTGCCCTTTGGTGGTGTGTTCTTTCCGCCTTATGCTGCTCGTTTCATTCAACGTGTATCTGGGCGGGAGGGGAGGGGGTGGCTGTGGGGTGTTGTGGGGTGCTGTTCCTGCGGTACCGCTGCTACGGATTGTCGATACCAATATGTTGGCGTTCAGCGTCAAGCTGGCGGGGCTCGGGGCCATATCGGGCTCAACCAGCCGCTGGGAACTGGGAACCAATAAACGGCGACGGCACAACAGCGCTGACAGCAACTACTAAGAGCGGCAACACAGGAGGGGCACGGGGGTAGATATTTTGTCGCCCAGACCCCACTCAACTAGACGACAACCGTGGTGGCGGCGGCGGCGGTGCTGATGGCGGCGAAGCAGAAGAAAACGCAGAAGCCAAATGATGAAGACGGCCGCAAGCAAGACACGAAGAAGAAGAACAAAACGGAGAGAAAGAAAATGCCGTAAATGGCGCCGATTAACAAGTAGAGACAGTGAAATGAACGCTACACGCCCGGCGTACCGTTGCCTACCGCAGCTGCAGGCTGTGTCGTGGGGCGCTGCTATCCGAAGATGTGCGTTTCTCTTTTGCTGCAACTTTCTCTTGCTCACGTGCATTCCTCTTCCTCTTTCCTTCTCTCTAGCTATTTATTATATATATGTATATGTATATATATATATATATATATATATATATATATAAATCAGATCTCTCAATTTCTCCAATTCGCACTTTACCCCCTACTGTTCATTCTCTTTACAGCGGTATGTACGAATTGGACTACTAAGACCACCACTACTACTACAACTACTATGACCAACATGATTGCTACCGGTGGTAACAACAACAACAACAACAACAACAACAACAACAGCAGCAGCAGCAGCAGCAGCAACAACAACCACAACAACAACAACTGCGACAGCAACAAGAGTCGTTATGGTTACCCTACCAGTCGCGAGGCCCCTCTTATTGCTCTTACTGCTGCAGCAGCTGCTGCTGTTGCTGTTACAGTCAATTGCGGCGGCAGACGTAGTCGATGTTTGTAGCAGCAAGAACAAGCAGAAGCAGCGTCGTGGTTTGTTCCGACGGAAATGTAGTGTTCTAGTACAGCGCTGCTATTCGTGGGTTCGTGTGGGCAGCGGGACGGATAGCAGCGGGGCCGGTGTTTCTTCTGCCGTTTGTTCAATGTGCAACAGCAACAACAGCCACCGCCGCCGCCGCCGGCGTAGACTTCGGCTGCTGCAAATCGGGGGGGCGGGAGGATGGGGTGCTACAACAAGTAACTGCTTTCCTTCCTTGCTTCCTTCCTTCCTTCCGGCTGACGACTGCACATTAATAAGAAGACAAACAGGCGACGGTGGCAGCGGTTGTGCTGCTGTTGCTGTTGCTGCTGTTGCTGCTGCTGCTTCAGCGGTGTCGGCCGAGATCTTTGTTAATGAATGAAGCCACCACTAGAAGCAACAGCAGCAGAAGAAAAAGACGAAGAAGAAGAAGCAGCAGCAACAACAACAACAACTGTACATGACGGGACGACGACGAACAACAGCGACGAACGACGTGGCAGTGCTGGTCTATCATGTGCTTGGCATTGTATATTTTGTCGGTTCGGCTGTGTGTGACAGACTTGTTGTCTGTCTGTCTGTCGGTCTGTCTGACCGTCGATGTTTGTCTGTCTGTCTGACTGACTCTCTGACTCACTGTCGGTTTTTGTTGTCAGTTGCCTATCGGGTTTTGTCTGTCTGTCTGTCTGACCGTCGAATTCTTTTCTGTCTGTCTGTTTGTTCTGTCAATTTGTGTCTGTCTGTTTGAACCTTGGTTTGTCTGTCTGTCGATTTGTCCGTCCGTCCGTCCGACTGTCGTTAGTTTATCCATCGGTATGTTTTGTCTGGTTGTCTGACCGTCGGCTACTGTCTGTCTGACCGTCGGTTTGTCTGTCAGTTTTTGTCTGTCTGTCTGTCTGACCGTTGGTTTATTTGTCCGTCAGACTGTCGGTTTATTTGTTTGTCTGTCTGACTGTCTGACTGTCGGTTTATTTGTTTGTCTGTCTGTCTGACCGTCGGTTTGTCTGTCTGTCTGACTGTCGGTTTTTGTTTGCTTAATTGTCAGTTTGTCTGTGTCTGCCTGACTGCCGGTTCATCTGTCTGTCTGTCTGTCTGTTGACACGACTACTACTACTACTACTACTACTACTACGACTACTGTCTATTCGCCTACTACGGATATTGATTGCTCTTGCTGCTGCTGCTGCTGGGGCTGCTGCTGGGGTTGCTGCGAGTGGGGCTCGGGACGACAACACGAGCGTTGTTGCTTCTGTTTGTTCCCCTGTTAGTTAGCCAGCCAGTCCGTCAATGGCCCGTTTTACTGCGACGCCTGCTGCTGCTTCTGCTCACAGCGGCAAAATGGCAGGAACCGACCGACGTTCGACGCCCAATAGGGGGGGGGGGGCGGCCTACCGTTCAAGCGTACGACGGCGATTGGCACCAATTGGCGCAAAATCGATAGCAGACACGCTGGCTACTGAACCAATCGTGGCAGACACCAGAGCATAGCGCGGCCGGTGTGGAGGTGACATCATCGTCAAATTGGTTGTTGTTGTTGTTGCTGCTGCGGCGGCGGCGGCGGCTGCTACTATTGTTCGGGTCGCTGTTGTTGTTGTTGTTGTTGTTGTCGTTATGATCGCCGTCGATATCAAAGCCGACAACAAAAACAACAAATGCCATGAAAGCCCAAGAATTCAATTATATTTTTAATTCACTCAGATTGAGTATCATGTATTCAATGGTAATTCAAAAGTGCCAAGTACAGCATGCAGTGGAATGCAGTGGAGCGCTGGACCAAAAATCGTTGCACTACTTGTCGCCGAAAGCGTGAACAAGATCGAGCTTGTTATGAAGAAACACTTTTGAACTGTATATTACACTCAATCTGAGTGAAATGAACATAATTGGAAAATCAAGAAACTTTCGATTGAAAACACAACGACATCGTCTGGCACTTCAAGTACAACCGACTGCTACTACGTGCTGATCGTGGCCACGAACAATGCTGAAATAGGATTGATGTTGTTGTTTTTTTAATGCTAGACCTTCATCATTCGTCCCATACGGGCTTGGAATCGTCGCGCGGCATATTCTCATCAAGAGGCATCGAGGGCCGGCCAGATGTTTAGATATCTAGGGTTTCCCCCCAGCCGCAGCAGCATGGTTGACCGCTGACTGGTTTATCATCTATCTACTTTCTATCTCTCTGTCTCTGAATGAGCATCGCTTGAAGAAAGTTCGATAAATAACGGCAAACCGAACTAGTGACACTCCGGTAGATGACAACTAGTATGACTCGCTGTGCCCTACTAACATACCCCCTATACTACGCCGCCGCCGCCGCCACCACATGAACAAATATGTACATCACCTTCTATCCAGTTACCTTATAGCATTGTAGCAAAGATTGATGACGATGGCAACCCCGAAGTCCGGCCCTAGCAGCCACAGCCGCAATACCAGCGGCCGCGTAGACGATCGTCAATTATAGACGTCGATAGAACGTATTAGTACTATATATATATATATATATATATATATATATATATATATATATATATATTAGTAACCATGCATATATGTATAAGTAACCAAATAATGCTGACACACACGACCATTTCGATCTGTCAGTACAGCGCGAATTTCTGGTGACGGTCACTTCTGGCTTTCAAATACCCATTGATCAAATGCCCCCTACGCACGTAAATAGCGGCATACGTTACAGTAACAGTTGTAATCGATATTAACGACCACACACTAACAACCAACACAACACCGGCTATAGCAGCGTTACCGTTAGCGTGCAAAAGGAGGCTTCCAAGAAAGAGCTTGAACGAAATGAACGTTTCAGTAATATTCGTTTACAAATAAGCGTGCCACAAATATTCGTATGTTAATGGAATCAAAGGCAATATCAATCAACTTGTTCCAGCGATTCGGCGTGGCAACGCATCCATCATCTTGCTAACAACTACTTTGCACTGTAATAAGGCATCTCCTTTACGACCATTGTTAGCAGAATGACAGTGATAAATTAATAGAAGTCACCTCCGTACCGAACAGATTCAGCCTAAGCTGTATACCCGTGCATACATACACAGATAGATCCCGCAGTGAGTTTTTGACAAGTATGTCTAACGTTAGCTACACGTAGGCACACTATTCAATGACGTCATGGTTACTAAAGAGACGAACAGCTGTTGGCGATAAAAGTTGCATGTAACTCGGGAAAACGTTGCGTATATCTTCTTTTGGTTTTATCGTAGTTACATGCAAAACTGTCATAGCATATACCGCTGGATCGACATAACGTGCGAAAACTAACACGACATTCTTTTGTAGTATATATTGTGACAATCGATAACAAAATAAATTTCAAATACTAGTGACAGAATAACTATATGAGAGGAAATCAAGGCGTCAAACATCAGCGACCATTGCGTCTACGCTAGACACAAGCAAGCGATAAAGCAAACAACTCTCGACTCGAAGCACGTAGGCAAGTCGCGTCAACATTAATCACTTGTAGCAACATAGAGAAGCATCTAGAAGACTCAATAGAGCAGAACATACCGTAGTCCACTTGTTGGTCAACACTATAATAATAATAATAATGATACATAAATGCCACAAGAACTGTCTGGCCCAGCAAAATCTGTGCAGAATGTCTGAGAAGAGATACAAATTCGAAGCCAAATCACTTTCATATACTCGTCTAATTTGCGCGCTTTCATTTTATTGTATATTCTTAATTAGCGTGACGTCACTGCCAGTTAGACGCGAATTTAAATGGCTACCACTATCATTATAGTTCCCATTATGGCGGCCAGACGGCACTGATTTGTTTCTAACAACAGGCAAACTGTTTACTTCAGCGAGATCCTGTGACGCAGTAGCAGCAGTCAATATATATATATATATAAATATATATATATATATATAGTAAATTGACTGCACAGATTCAGCAATTGAACAACACTCCGAACCAGTTAGGAGAAGTTTTCTGTCTTAGTTCCGACAACGTTTAGTGGCCTTCTGTTATTCAGCCTTTTCTTTGTATGATTTCCTTATTACAGCGGCCATGTGATATATACGACGCTCGCTGAATGATCACGCTCAAAACAAATGCTCATAAATATGGTATTAGGATTTGTTATGTGCGTCTATGTGGAATGCGAGGAAGTTGCATTCCACATGAACAATGTACGAGAGAAAACAGGGCAGAAACGTGGTCAAATCAGTGTTACTAACGTGTCCTAACGGATACAGATTACGAGCACACGGTCGAGGGACATGAGGCAAATATGATCCACATCAATCCAGCCTATTGACGTTCTCTGAATCCTTTTTGACCGTTTTCTACTACTTGGAAATGGCGAACGCTCGGTCACAGGTCGGTAAAGTCGGTTACAGTGGCCCACCTTGCCCGCGCCCAACAAAGATACGGATAACTAACGGAGGTCTGCCCCACAATGCATCAATGGAATTGCTACCGGATATAGTTTGTCGCTGCTGCAGCTTCTGTTATTGTCTCTAATGTTGTTGCTATTGTTGCTTCTACTAATGGTACCGTTGGTTTGTTCGTAATCAATACTTGACGCTGTCCTACTCGGCCCCGCTGAGGCAGACGCAGTTCGACGTCACAGACTGCCGCACTGCAATGGCGCTTGTTTGCAGATCCGCAAAGAAGGTTCGCACGCGTCTCCGGACAGAGATATTTGCTCGTCGACGAGAAGGAGCAGACAGCGCGACCGAATTTTGCATTTGTGTCTGGGTAAGACATTTTACCGCACGTTTGTTGTGTGCCATATGCGCATACCATACTGCTATGGATGAATCTTCTGCAGGAAGAATCCAAACGGTGATCTGGGTTGCCTTGTGCGTAGTCGCAGTTTTTTAAAGTCTTCATTGCTTTCCTTTCTACCAGCCCTTTTTTCGCTGTTCCGGTCGCTCGCTGCACTTTTGCTCCTTTCTCCTCGATGACGACACGTTACGCTAATCCCCCGCTGCTTAACGGTTCGCGCCGATTGGGAAATACGTCCCAACGTGGTGTTGGAGGCCAAAATGACCCATCAACAGCACTGATCAGCAACCAGCATTGTTTGGTAGTGTAATACTAGTCATAATTATAATGTTGTTGTTGTTTTTTCGGTCTGTGTTGAGGTTTCGTCCACATTTCGTAGACGAAATTCACTTCGACGAATTGCCGAAGCTTTACAAGGAATGCCATTCAAACGTAACGAGCGTTCCGTAGCAAATTGTAAATGCAACACGGAAATTGCTACTTTTGCCAATCCTAATGTCAAACAGCTCAGTATGGATTCTCATGGGAATCAATAATAATAATAATTATTATTATTATTATTATTATTATTATTATTATTATTATTATTATTATTATTATTTTTATTATTATTATTATTATTATTATTATAGATGATGTTGAGTGGTCACCGACACTCAAGCAATAAGAATAATATAAGCAATATTGTAGATATTATATAAGTAATATATTAATAATTGTTATACATGAACATATTGATAAAATAAACCTTTTTCAAAAAAAAATTAATATTATTATTATTATCATTATTATTATTATTATTACTATTATTATCAAAATCATGATCATAGGCGGATGCTACATCACAGGTTGTCGTGTCTCGTGGTGATTGAGCATCTAAGCTGTGAGCTGAATAAGTGCACTTTACTGTTGGTTACGTCATAAACAACGATCAGCCTCATTGAGTGACATTGGGCGCAACCAGAATCACATCGTTGAAATCACAAAGCGTATCATGCATGTTATTAGGTGCATGCCATGATGGTCGTCGTCTTTGTTGTTGCTGTTGGTGTTTCTCAAAACGTCTTGCTATGATGTTACGTGTTTGTGTCGTATTAGCTCTTCGCCGGAACGCATTACGCCTCGACGGTTTGCTGCTTTTCGTCAGATCATCACTGTGATTAGTATCGCTGATGTTTGCTCTACCGAATGTGAGCCGGTGTATCGGTATGATGGGTGGGATCGCTTCCGTCACCGGACGAAGCCGTTTTCGCCTGACGGAATAGCGAGTTCAATTGCAGAATTCTTCCAGCGATTAGTGTATTATTTTGCTGCGTTACTAACACTAGCTTTGCGACGACCATAACGACAATGACGACGATGCAGCACCTGCTTTATTGTCGTTCAAATGTGCTTCTGCTGCTGCTCTACCGTCGTGACCACAGAAATCACCCAAGATCGACACTCGCTGCCTATTAGGACATCTTGGTCTAACGCAACGTCCAACTGCTTCGTTCTTAGTTGAGCGATTTTTGAGGTTGATTGATTTGAGCGGCTGACTTCAAGCGACTTCTAACGTGCTGTCTGTGCTGCGGTACACTGTTAGTTAGACGATACGGCTTTCACTTTGCTTGGAAGGTATTTGGACATACGATCCAAATACCTTCCACGAAAAAGAAATGCAGTGTTAAAAAAATACGACAGAAGAGCACGTGTATCCAGGTACTTAGGACGTCAATCAATTCTCGGGCGCTGATTTTAACCATGAATGACCCTCTTTCCCCCTCCGGGCTAAGCTATGGCAATGGTTCACACATTATTAGTCTTTGGCCACCTCAAGTTCGAGTTGGTACCTTATTAAAGGCTTACGAATGTCTCTCACCAGTTCTTAGAATTTACGTGCAATGGCTGAATAAAAACCGACGATGAACAAACGACGACAAATCATTTATCTCTATTTTTGTTTTCTGTATTGACCTTACAACTTCGAGAGCAACTGCGTGCACACAGATAAGCACAACGAACAAACAAATCGATTGAGAGGGTATATAACATGCATGTGAATGTGTTTTGTGCATTCTAGAGCTGTGGCGTTGACGACGGCGGCGGGAGGCGGTCTATGACGGATGGAAATAAGTAACATTTGTTGAATAGAGTTCTCCAAAAAAGCTCAGAAGTTGGCCAAGCTCTTCTTCAGCTTGCTGTACGAATCTGCACACATTGAGGTAATTTTTGTTTTTGGCGAAAAGTAGTTTGAAAGCCATTTGGTCTCGTAGGGAATGCAAGTTAAACTCACTGTTATTGCAACATTCCCGTAGCAGCAGCGATCCGCCAGACGAGATGCTCAGAAGCGCTTTTTGCTGCAGTGGACCGCCTCCAGCTATATCAGCTGTACTAAAGCAAGGCTGTCGTCGAGCAGACTATAATGCTATGTGCAATCCCCTCCATCAATCAGAGCTTATATTGGTGTTTGCATAAATATAGTATATATATATATATATATATATATATATATGTTAGTTACTTACATTTTGCCCTCGGGCAGGGTGAGATCGATGCCTTTGAGCACTTCGGCTGCTCGACTGCCGTATCCGTAGGTGACGCGTAGCCGATCGACGTCGACGGCCAACTTCTGGGTCTTCCGCATCGTGGCCGGATCGGAAGCGAGCCGGGTAAGCGGCAGTTTTGTCGGCGCTTCACCGCCACCCCCGCCACCACCTCCGCCACCGCCCCCGCCGATGGCGATCGTCTCGTTGAGAGCATTGTGCGAGGCGACGAATCCCTCGTTGTCGTGACCAGCGACCCGCTGCGTCTGCAGCTGCCCACTGTGTGCGTTACACGTCGATGAGTATGACACTGGCTCAATCGCCGCTCCACTCTTGGCATTGTAGCGAGGAAACTGCAGGTAGTTTGTTGTCGTTGTTGTTGTTGTTGTTGATGATGATGATGATGAGGTTGCAGGTACCGCCCAAACATAGAAGTACAAGATAAGAGAAAACAACATACGAAACGCATTGCATTACTATTCGTACGTAGTCTGAATTTTGACTCATTAATTATTAATTCTACCAAGCAAACATTACTTCTTCTTTGCCGTAACTCTCGGTTTTTTTGGGCTGACCCTCAGCCAAGATTTAGCGTCCACGGGACTGCTTTTCGCATGGCTTCGTGGACGGACCCCCATAAATACAAATGTACAACGGTGAGGCTTCGAACCCGCGCACCTATGTGTCTCCTCAGGTGAGGAGCAGGCGAATGCACCACGCCACCGGGCTCGACTAATTTCGAAGCTCACTCGAAGGAGCACTTCTAACAAATCCTTCAGTTGTTCGAAATATTTCAGATTCTGACTAGTGACCACTTCAAGATCACGTAGAGAAGACACGATATCAATATTTATATATTAACTTCGACATTCGATGATCCGATCTTGGTGATTCATTTGTTATCTTAATATGGTGAACTTTTTCGTCATTACATAATAATACATCGAAGACGCTACCCTCGTCATGCGTAGAACGTTTGATCAACTGGGATGGCTGCCAGATATACGTACACAGATATGAGATGCCAGCAATCAAAATAAAGTCGCGAAACACTGTTATTTGGATGGTTAATTATTTCCAGGACAGAGCCAGTAGGTGATCCATAAACGGAGACAAGCGAAAGTTACCAATCGACACATGAACATCAACCACGGTATTACGCACAGAATACTACATACTCAGAGTCTACAGACACTGCAAGGCCAGTGCACTTGACATATTACATTATAAGAAACGACAATAATGGCGATAACTGGCAGATTTCCGAAATCTTCGTAATACAAACTCCTTGATAAATGATTCATTCTGCCATAGTTTTAAGGCTCTAGTTTCGAAAAAGAGCTCAGTGACAGCATACAAAATAACAAGTTAGAAACGTAGATAGATGGCCTTAACTTGTTTCACACAGTCGGGCTGTTAAACATAATAGCATTTGTTACGAGGTTTTGGTACAATTTTTCCGCATTTACAGACGGGTCCAGCTTAGAAAATGCTTTTCGAAAAAATGGTGCAGGTATACAAACGAAACTGGTAGGCCCAGACGACTCGCCAGATCTGAAGATATTCCAACAGCATTGGTTAAGGAAGAGGGTAATGTGCTAGACTTATATGACTCTTGTTTTGTAGAAACTAAAGATCACTTCCGTTTTCCTCAAGTACTTTTCTGGTTGGCGGTTCAACGAAAATAGCATTTAGCAAATTATTTCCAAAGGTAATTTCTTCATATCCTCCCTATCATTATTAGCAGGAGAATGACAATTAGGCACTGTGCGCAAAATATAATCTGAAAGTAAAAAGTCCGGTCAGCTTGGTTTATCCAGACCCAAGAAACACAATCAAGAAATCCATATTTTTCGCTTTCCGCCACCACTGATAGTAGTCCGTTTCTAGAAGACAGTATTGGTAATTAAGCCTTTTGTTTCGGGGGCTATTTGTCTAAAACTAAAATTTTTTACATCTGGAGTTAACTTCCCGACCAGGGCGAAAGGCATCGCAAGCTTTACATTGTATGCCAGCGAATCGGCTATTATTTACGTCGGAACTCCCGCTTATGCACGGAGTTATTCTCGCCTATTATTCTGAAATTTCTGCAGTTCAGGCGCACTGTATCAACAGTGGCTACGATGGAGCTAAGTGGGATAGTTCTGTGGAGCCTGCCGTCTAACATAACTGATAATAAAGTACAGATGCTCTCAAGTGGAACGGCATATAATTACTAGAGTACGACCTGCGTCATCTGTGATACGGGCGAGAGCGATCACATGACACGCAGGCTCGAGCGTGGCACATACTTTAAAGATAAAATAGGTATTTTATGAACACCTGGGCTGGGTAAGTGAGTTAATGTTACATTAGAGGTTTCGAGACATTCATCAATGTAGCGTCTTGCTAGTTCTGTTATGGACCGAACCGCCGGGCATACAGCGGCATGGTATCTATCACATTTGCTCCAGCATTGTTGGCATCGACATTCATCTTGTGGTTCACCACGTTGCACGAAAAAACGCGATGAATACAGTGTGCTGCAATTGCCGTAGTTAGAAGACCTTGAAAGAAAAAAGGCATTATATAATTAAATCTAGAGTGCTGCTTCGAGGATGTATGCAAAGTCAGTAGGATGCTAAAATAGGTCGAGCCTCGTGGCGTGGTGGATAAGGTTGCGTCTCGCGACCGGAGGAGACATATAGGTGCGCGGGTTCGAGCCCCACAGTTGCACATTTGTATTTATGGGAGTCCGTCTATGAAGCGATGTGAAAAACAGTTCCGTGGACGTTAAATCTTGGCTGAGGGTCTGCACGAAAACCTCAGAATGCTAGAATATGAAAAATCAGATGAAAGTCGCCTCGCACATTTCGACAAAGCGATACAAAGAGTTCCGCGTTTGCGCGACGAAGTCTTCCTGTGCCTTGGACCTAAGAAACTTAGCAAATCCCGAGCCCACCGTAGGGCAGAGGAGCGTACCTTGTAGTAGGTGAGACCAGCACACGCCGCGGGTACTCACTGTTCAGCGTGCTGACACAAATAGAATTGGACGCACAAAAATTCACACATTAACCTTTATAAAATATCAATATCTACTATAACACAGAAATACGTGCATATATATATATATATATATATATATATACGTGCATAAACGCATATAAAAATGCCACAAAATTGCAAGAGAACGAGTTGTTGTGCGGTTCGGATCGTGGTATTATTGTCATAAGTCGTTTTCTCCCGTCCACAGAGTCACAGAGAACCGGACCGTTTTTCGGTAGAGTCCCGAAAAACTCTATGCGGACCAAAGATAAAAGATTAATTGGTGGTCATACTATTCCAATATTAATATCGGGAGACAGTATGTTATGGGAATATGCTCAAAAAAATCTTGATGGCTGTGTGACTAGATAAAGGCGTCTCTCTCTAAAACCCTCAGTCACTAAAGACGTCGAACGTGGCTGTGATTCCACTTTGGCTGCGATCCTTTTCGATGCGACGCAACTACACAACGGCCTAGCAGCTACTTTGTCGACGTAACGGCTTTAGATGTCGAAGGATTCTTTACAAACTTTGCAAGCTTCGTTGAATGCATGGAAACACACATATATATATATATATATATATATATATAAGCGCGTGTGTTTGTGTCATCATCGATCGTGCACTGTTCAGCGAGACGAGGTGGAGCAGTTCCTGTCGGTGTGCGAATTGCATCTCGCTTCTACTTTCAATTCACTCGTCTAAGTAGGGGCCGATGCTCTGCGCGCTGCTGTCTCCTCGATAAATTGCGTGCGTGACCGCCGTAGCCGCCGCCATATCGGCCGCTTAATGATGTTTGAACAGATCCAACTGAGTCGTGCATCTTCCAGCCAGCCGCTACGATGAATACCGCGACGACGTCCTCCATCCGACCATTCAAGTCATACAGAGTCAAGTCTTAACGAGAGATGAAACGAGAAACACTCTTGGAGGCCGACTTCTCAACTTGCAGCAGGGAGGGAAGAAGTGGGAGACAGAACGAAAGAGATGAGTTGAGTTGTCGACTTTTACCGAGCAGGATGGCTTAGTGGCGAAGTTATTGCCTCGCATTCGGTGGGTCGTGGTTTCGAAACGTAGATCGTCTACGTGTAATTTTTTTAAAGCTATAATGTCAAAATTCATTGTCATTAGCAAATAATTATGGGTTACAAAAAACAGTTTCTACGGGATCTCCGGAAGCCCTGCGGCTGACGGAAGAGACCCTTCCGTCCTACGTTTAAATTGGTTTTCATGGTTTCCAATTTAGTCAAGGTAAATGCCGAAGTGGACAAAAATCGACTATGATGATCGGACAAACGTAGAAAACGGGGAGACCAGATGTGTCAATAAACGAGATCGTGTATTACCGTTCACCTCCACCACCACCACCCCCCCCCGCCACCCTATGAATTAATTAATGCAATATGAATTAATTTGAATTATCCATACAATTAATACTACAACATGGATTAATACAATATACGTGTGCATTTGCCTTAATTGATATAGATAGGTGATTTAAGACTGCCTATCAAATTAACAGTTGCCACCCACCAACAGCAGTATCCACCACCTACCTTCATGCTTCTAGGTTCGGTTGCCGATAGGCTACTCTTTTTCTCTCTCCTGACGTCAGTTCTCGACTGCTGTCGGCATACCCGCAAACATGAATCGATTTCGATAGTAGGCTGGCGCACTCGAATTGGTTCTGCAATACGTCGGCCTAGCGACGCCATGAAGTCGAGCGTCGACGCATCTTGTTGAGAGAGGCCAACCGCAGCGTACGCCGCAATTGCAAAATCCTAATTGCAAAACGGCAAATCTGCAGATCTTCGAACTCAGCTGTTCGAAAATGCAGCTGATCACGCAGGAGATAAACGGCGGCAAACGTGGCTCAAGCTACTGGACCAACTCTATCCAACAGTTGTCATTGTATCTGCTACCTACGACTACAACGAACTCTCAAGCCTAGCCACGGTCGCCACAGTGAGCACTTTGTGCCGAGGCCGGACTGAACAATTCTTTTATTTTGCGCTCACAGTGGATGGATAGACAACTGACGACCTCACTAATTCGGGGGCAGAGGAACGTGAGCAAGAAGGAATAATACAATGAGACGAGGGGGGGGATCCACGAGCCTATGGGTCGCAGCTCACGCCTAAGCTTGGTAACAGATGCTCGTAGTTTCTGTAGGGCTAAATTGGACAGGTATATGGCCATATACTCCAGCACGCACACACACAAACTGTTTGTATAGTGACGCTCTTTGTACACTCAAACTTCAGTTGACGACGACCACGACGATGACGACAACGACGGAGGTCACACAGCTCGAGTTTAGACTGAGCTTTGCTGGATATTGTTTGAAAATGTTTCTGTCAATGCTGCTGCATCATTGTCCCGGTTGTCGATTGTTACTATTCCGTTGTCCTGGCTGTTGTTGTTGTTATTGTTGTTGCTGCTGCTGTTTTGTCTTGTTATATTATTGCTGCTCCTTCTGCCTTGTTGTCGTTATACATTTCTCCAATGCAGAGACAGCATTACTAATCGTAATGGCATTGACAACCTCAAAAGCCCAAGTTACAATATCAGCGGTTAGCAATAATAACCACAACAGCAACAACAACAACAACAACAACGATTAAGACACTGGTTAGGCTGGTCAGCTTGTTAATCGACTGATGGTCGTTGTTGTTGTTGTCTCCGTCTCCTGGAGAAGGTTGTCACATGTGGATTCTGTTTTTCTTCACACACTTCAAGCCGTGCCCCAATTTGTCTCTACGGCGGTCTACGAAGCAGCAACAGGCCAGTCAATGGTGGTGAGCCAAAGTCGAAGTAGGAAGGTCAAGTCGTTGTTGCTCGTGCAGTGATCGTCGGACACAGGCACGGCTGGTTTCAGTGACACGAGCAGCACAACAGAGACGGTACGACGGGCTGCGGCGGCAGCAGCAGCAGCAAGATTATTTCACTTACACCACACCTACACTACATTACGCTACATTACTTACTCGTCAAACTAGAACCAGAGTTCTAATAATTATTCGAGTGGTGCTTTTTTAGACGATAATTACTCCCCACTACGATAACGAGCTACCCTACAACACTGGTAGTACTTTGGCAAGCTTACTATTTTGCTTAGTCGCGAAACTTCTCGAACTTCTCGTCAATCTCTTACTTCGTTCACGACGTAGACTGATCGAAGCTAATGCAGACTAACGGGTAGAGATATAAATCTATAGAAAAATAGATAGGATGATATCTAGATCAATAGTTAGATAAATAAACATAGAGAGATATATATAAGAGAAATAGTCTGGAGAGACAGATAATTAGAGAATTAGTCTAGAGAGACAGACAGATAAATAGAGAAATAGTCTAGAGAGACAGATACTAAAAGAGAGATCGTCTAGAAAAACAGATATATAGAGAAATCGTCTAGAGAGACAGACAAATAAAGAAATAGTCTAGATAGATTGATGGATCAGGGCCAAATAGATCGTTGTTGTCGTCCGAAGACTTCAAAACGTCGACCGGGAAACTCGGGCGGATCTGAGGAGCAGCGACATCACACACACACACACACGCTCTCGAGTTCTGCTGCTGCGGCTGCTGCTAGGGTCACTTAATTGAAGTACTGCAACGCCTACTACACAGCTAGTATAAACTTCGACGCCCGCTTCTCCTACTTCTAGTGCAGTATGGCGAACTAAACCGCCTGCTGCTGCTGTTGCTGCTGTTGCTGCTGCTGCAGAAGCAGCAAATGCAGCAATGGGTGGGCGAGCGACGATAGCCGCCAATCATAACAAAGACGGCGATTGTGACAGCAACTAACAGCTAACTTAGGCTAGCGAAATCAGACGACTCAGTGATGACTATGGCACTCTCACTATGGTGCAGTGACAGGCGGAGGTGGCGGCTATGAGCGACCGGCGATGGACACACACACACACGGCACAACGATGGGACGTCACGTAATGCTGTAACGGCGACACGCTGCACGCTGATGCTCCTCGTGAGGCCCTCGCTCGCTCGCTCGCCCGTAAGCAGGCTGGCTCTTACTAGCTTTCGTCTGTGCTATGAACGCCGCCACTGTCTGATAGGTTGGTGGGTTACCTCAATCTTCTCCTCCGACTTCAGTCTGTCCATAAACATTGGCAGTGCAAACGCAAACAACCTGATCCACCGGCTGAGCGGCACCAGCGGCAAGCAGCAGCAGCAGCAGAAGCAACAGAGCCGTTAGTATTGTTCCTTATGACACCGCGCCATAGACGACGCTACAATGAGATCATCCGAGCGTCCAAATCCGCCTTGCCCCAATACGCCTATATATATATATATATATATATATATATTACACAACGTCGCGAACATCTCCCGCCAGCAGTGCCCCCGCTGGGCATAAAGTGTATTAAACTTTGTGTGTATTTATGAGAGAATGGACAAATGGGGAAAGGCTAGCAGACTGCATCATAACGCAGAGGGTTCGAAGGTTTATAACCTTAAAAGAAACAGTGCATATATATATATATATATATATATATATATATGCGCTGTATGTATATAAGAACTCTAGAAATTGGTATTCTCATTGTGGTAGAATAGCACGGTTCATGGCTAAGAAGTGTAAGAAATTTCATAACCTTAAATATAGTATTCTCATACATGGTACTAGGTAAGTATATGTATCTATATTAAGTTTTTAAAAATGTGACAAAGTGTTATCCTCCACGTGGCATAATCATAACATTTAACACAAATAACATTAACATACAGTTGGCTAGACAGAATGAAGGTGATGGCCGACGAACTTAAGAGACAAAAATGCGAGTCAGTTCCAGACGCGGCCTTTGATTCGAGGCAAAATAGTACACATTATGTACGAGTATCTATGGTGTTTTTGTTTATTAGAACAAAAACTATTTTTTGTATATTTATATATACGTATGCATACACTTCTAACAAGCATACATATAATCTAACTAAAACCTGGCAAATGTGGCGTTTGAAAAGGGGTTCGTTGAACGGGTCTTTGGCTCTATGACACTGAATCCTATAACGCACCTACCATTGTGCTATCGAACGCGGATCTTGATGTTAATGTTGAACCATAACTTTTGCAAAAAAATGAAATTAAAGCTATGCTTACTAAGGTACGCATCACAAAGAAGGAACGAGAAGTGAAGAGTAGCAAAACCCGGGTATTAGTGTCATTGAAAAGGCGTAGTAAGTGTTCCATGTGGCTCCGTATTCGGTATGGTTTACGCTTGACAAATCACATAAAACACATCAAAAACATTTTGTTCAAAAGCACACCCTACATAGCCGTGCTACGACGTGCAATCAATTTTGGGCAAATCGACGTGATTTATTGTGATTTAGGGTGAACTTCCCGTAGGCGCTGGAATGTTTCAGTGTTCACCAGCAGCACAGCAGAATCTCGACCATTCTTAAGGTAAACGATTTATCGCGATTGACAGCAATGTCGTCGTCGTTTTTTTTCTTAGCTTTACTCTTCTGTCCATTTGTCCTTTGCATTTACTTCCTGTCCTCAGAAGAATGAGCTCTTTATGAGTTACTATTATCCGTATCCATTAATCAGCCCAGTATGCAAGTCGTCGCAAAAAGTGGCGGAGTTTAGGCGTTGGGGTTGCGTCGCCCCAGTAGGCAGGCAAAGTTGTGAGCCGAAGTGCAATCGTTAACCGCATCAGATTACTGTGTGGATGTGAAATAGGGAAAACTGTCAGCCGCTTCGTCTTCCCTCGATTGGTGTATCTATCAGTCAAGAAACGAGATAACTGTCATCAATCATGCAATTCAATGCAGACGCTGCAGACGCTTACATTACACTGTTTATCATTAGCGCAACCATTCGGGTGCTCGGCAAGCGTACCAACACACACACACATATATATATATATATATATATACATATATATATATATATATATATATATATATATATATATATGTCATTCGCTTTTGAGTGCCGATTCAATAAAACCTGAAGAGCAAAACCTACAGTACAGATGATGAACACATCACATCGATGTGCATTAAAGCATAAGCTTATATATACAATATATATATATATATATATATATATATATATGTGGATTTATTATTCGTTTGCCATGTATGCCTAAATACAAATGTGGGGCGCTTTGAGCGCATATATATATATATATATGCATACACGTTGGGCATGTATGTATGATGCAAGGATCATGCAAGACAGTGCGGCTGACAGTCAATTTGCCATCCACAAAAATAGACGTACGTCACGACTAGAAACACGGTGGGATAATATTAGTAAAAACACTGATAAGTGAATATGCGCGTACAAGCCTTGCCAGGATTCAGACGGTGAATGTTTCGTAACCATTCGTTCGGATCGTGTTGAGAAATGCGTATATATATATATATATATATATATATATATATATATATATATATATATATGTATATATATAATTTTGTTGTATTACTAGGGTCTTTGGCGGAATGCCTGCTTATATATATATATATATATATATATATTGTTAGCAGGCATTCCGACAAAGGCCCTAGTAATCAAAATACTTCGTAGGGCTACTATCTCATACTACACCATTTATTCTACAAACTTGTTGATATTACCTCAACTGTTTGGTATGTATATTAACAACTCGAGGTATATATAGACCTCCGTTAATGTCGTTATGTCAAGTACAACTGCACTAGGAATCATCACCTGAAGTGAGTCGTTAGCCTTTTAGTCACACCAAGAGCACATCAGAGACTAGTGGGCACCTGTGTAGCCTTTTCATTGGCGTCCACATGCAATCACGTAAAAAACACAGCAATTGAATTCCCAAATTCCATTCGACTAAACGGCCTTAGCTTCTAACAGCCGAATATAACCACCGGTATGTACGTTCTGTTATTTGGCGAAACGCTTAAACATAATTTAAATCCACGCACGTAGTTTTTACAATTAAACTTTGTTGATCTAATGCAGTATGTGTAGCAACAGTACATCAGCACAAATTGCTAGCGCAACATAACCTAATTTTTCTAAACCCCTTAGAGGGGGTTTACAGAAGTTACTCTATGGTTTGTTGCCGTCTCCGGCCAATGAGGGAAGACGAGCTACAATGCTCTAGCCTTATTTTCATTGTTATCGAGTATAGATTAGAGTACACCAGATTATGAATGGAAACACTTGTAACCTACATCAAGTTGAGGTTTTTTAAGGTTTTCGGTTATATGTGCAATACATCCCCAGACACACACACATATATATATATATAAGTATATACGCGCATGTTGATTATCTTAACTCTGAGACCACTTCAAGCAGATACACTGCGAGTGTGTAATGAGTAATTACCTTGTTGACAGCGCAACGAAATACTTCGTATACTTCCATGTCGATGAAAGTTCTCAAGGGTAGCAGCAGCAGCAACGTGGTACCCACACCAGCGACCTTGATGGCGTTTTTTTTCGTCCAACCAACCACAACGAAGCAGCAACAACGGTAGCAATGACACCTTTTCCCTAATCGTACAGCGTACGAGTCATAGAGTTCTTAATCATACAGTACATGTGTATGCCTTAACGTTTGCATACGTCGGCGAAGATGAGCACGCACCAATATCGATGCATCTGCTCAGATCCGGGTGGGTAGGATTACACAGCCGGATGTCTATGTGAAGGCCAATCTATGTCTGTCTGCTTACCGCCGATCTCACCCACTGCCGCAGTGGGTCTGTCAGCTGTTTTGCATAGCACGCAACAGCAGCAACAGAACAACTATAACAACAACAGCAACTTCGACAAGTTGTTAAACCGCAGTAGCAGCTGCAGCAGCAACTGTAGTTATGAGGGACGCAGAAGACCAGAGCTTTGTTTAGCAAGCGTGCCCCTAATCGAAGCTCGGAGAGAAGATTGTCGTTGGCATTACTAGCACGAATGACCCGCACATCAACACTTGCTCGTTGCTTTTTTTTTTCGTATTTTCACGGTTTTACCACAGCTCTCTGCTATGTGGCTCCTCTAGCACGGCTACTCTATTAGCAGCACTATATATAGACGAGGGATGGCTGTTCCGAGCCGACCGAGATGTAGTCAGGTCACCGAGAGGTGAGGTGCGGCACCGTACAAATGAGCACCGAATAGCGAGCACGCGGACTTCGTCGCTCCACGACACGGACACGGCACGGCTTCGAATGAGAGTCAGCCTCGAAGCCGGCTGGAGAAAACTCCTGTCGAAACTGGTGACGGCACGCCAACGAGGAAAAATTAAAAGGAAGTCAATCCTCCTTCTTCTGCTACTGCTGCGGCTGCTGGTAGTGCACCGCCTCCGCCACTCTATCTGCAACCGATCTTATCGCCCCCACGCCGACCGATCCCAACGGATCATTGTAAACGCAATCGATACCGTCATTACAACCGCAGCAGCAGCAGCAGCATTGACGGGACTATTGATGGACAATTGATGATGATTGTCCTCAACATAAACATCAGCCAGCCATCCAACCAGCCTCGATTCGACAGCAGATTGAAGTCGACGAACTCGTCACATTCCGGTCGTCCGGCGAATGTCGCATGACCAAGGTGAAGTCGGCCTGGTAAGACACTGGTATGACATTGACGCCGCCGTTGACGACGATGACAACAACGACGACGACGACAACAACAACAACAACGACGACGACGACAACAACAACGACAACCACGACCGGAAAAAACCACAACAACAACAACGATGATGACGACGACGACGACGGCTGCAACATCATTGATATTGACTTTGGCCGGTCAAGCAAGGCACGGCTCGAGGAACACCACTATCGTCTCCTTATCGCATTCGACGTTCTGTCCTGTGTCTGCATGGCCATCGTGGGGACGCCGGAAGTAGGAGGGTCAGGTACCGACGGCATCGTGCGCACGATGGACCAAGGCGGCCAGATGGTACCGATGGCACTACGGACGAAGTTACAGGAACACGCGTGGAGGACCACTGCTCGCTTCGAAGCCGCCCGTTTGTCCGTCCGTCGCATTCCTCGTTGGAGAGTGCTGCTGCTGCTGTTGCATGCATCGGAGAGATGCCGGGCCCGGTGCTACATTTTCCTAGCACGACGACGACGAGCACAGTACGAAGCACAGTAGAGTCGTCGTGATTGATGGTGTGCACTGCTGGTGGTGATGCTGGTAGAAAGCAGTCCTGCAGTAACACCGTCGTGCACTACTACTATCTAGATATGAAACTGCCGTAGTCTGGCATTCGTCAATGGAAGATAATAGTATGCTGTAATTTTAGCTGCAGTAGTAGTAGTAGTAGTAGTCGTAATAACAGCTATAGCAAATGACTGCGAAGTCGGGAAGACAGGGATAACGAGAGGGCAGACAAGGATAGCGAGAGAGGAACGACAAAAAGTAAGAGATATATAGAGCGACGAGAAGATATAACAAGGGACGATCAAGGCCGGCAGAACTTAAATTGTTGCCCGTAGTAGAAGTAGTAGTAGTAGTAGTAATAGGGGTACACAAGAGGCGTTTGGGCGCGCCGTCACACATAATACTGGTTTTTGTTTTGACCATTATGACGACACAGTATCCCCTCCATTGGCCATACGTCTTCTTCTTTGCCCGCGCGCGCTTTTGTTTCTCTCTCCACCTCCCTCTATCTCTCGCGCGCTCTCCCACTCTCTCTCTCCCTCGGTGTCTCTTAGGAAGACAAACAAAACAAAGATTATAGTTGACAAACTCGGCTGCCCACCGACAGTGATCGCCGATCGCCGCTAGGTAGTCGCATTGTCGCGTCGACCACCGACTAAGAAACCACAGAAAAAGTGGTTCTGTTCATCTGCATCTGCAGGTTGGCAAGATCACTCGGCTGAATCAATCTGTGACTGGCGGCCAAAACCCAATCGCATTGCAGGTAAGGCCAGCGAAGGGGCAAAACCAGTGAGATAGGGCAAGGGGAACTGCTCAGACAAGACGGAAGAGACACAGCAAGACTGATACTTAAAGAGTGAGAGCGGTTAATCGTTCCAGTTAATCAGCGTCGAAGTCAACGAGAGGCGAGAGCGTAATCTAGCTACGCATATAACAGAAATAATATCTAATCATGAGCGCAATTGGAGTGACTTTGATAGAAACAGAAATGACGGTGCATTGCGCAGGACAGGCTCCTGCAAGAAACGCGGCAGCGGCAGCGGAAACGTACTAAGCGTATCTTGGTCGTGAATGACAAACTTTGTCAACAAGCGGTCAAAGACTACGTCTCTCCTATAAGCCTAATGTGCCCGCAGTAAATTTACGTACTTTCACTAAACGTGACGTAACGTCACCAGGTGAAGGATGCTGAAAATTGTTTGATAGACCATACCACAACTATACACTGCCTACACTCTACTGCCGTTACGATACTCAATTCAAGTACAATTTGTCTTTATTGAGTCAAATGGGCGACGACATAAATAAACCAGACTTGGCGTTCGGCTGTCGGCAATATAAGCCACAACAACGACTACCTAGCAAATGATTTCGAGCACAGAGCATCTACAAGTGCGTTAGACATTATGCAATTATTAGAATTATTTTTTCTAACAATCCGAGACAGGTCACGAATCGACATTATTTATTTCTTTGAATGTAAAACTACAGTAGGTTCTAGGTGTAAGGCTGATCGTCATTCTGTATCATATTTTCTAGTCACATGTCGCAAAAATGTTGGCTGTGCACACTTAGCTGCTTTTACATTACTTCAGATAGGGCCGCCAGATCTCGCAACAACTCATACATTTCGGTAAGACTAGGCGCTTATACAACTTTATATTCAAATCGGGATGGACTATGGAGGGAGGTAAGTGTATAGTCGCTGAAGGTCGTGCCCTCGGTGAAGATAAACAACACATTCTCGTGGAGAGCTTTACGAAGTCGGTAACATCGGCAAATCGGATGTACTCGTATGCTATAGTTATGTTCAGATGTAAAATATTTGGTAAAAATGTGTACGTCAATGCTCATATGACTATGCTTAAATAAAGGCGATTTTGACTTGACTTACGCAGACTCAAGGTGTCTACAAGATACAACTCAACCGACAAAACTGAGAATTGGAAACTAGAACTACTCGATAGTGTCAGGTTCCGAGACTGAAAGAGATCCCTTACTTAGAGAAAGAGAACTGTTAAGATTTTGGAGAGAAATCCCCTATTGACAGGAGAACTATAAACGCTGCGTAGCTTGAGTAGAACGGAGGCGTTTGAAACATTTGCATATAAGGCAATGTGGGGTAGAACTGAAATATAGAGATGCGGGTATCTGCAAAAGCAGATGATATTTGGCAGAAAGCCAGAGAAGATATAGGCAACCAATAAAATTGCAATTTTATTCTTACCCACCTAGGGTGTAAATAAATAATTTAATATGCGCACAATGTGGGTTAAATTTAAACTATTTTTATACTATATGAAGATCGTCCCCACATAATAAATTAGAGACTACAGACGTATGTTTCGTGTGGGGAAGCGTAGCCTATCCAATCAGGTATAATGAGAGGACTTGGGCTCCACTGGGAGAAGTTCCATTGATTTCGATTTATATGGGCATTAGAAAACGATACAAAACAGCGAAAATGTGTCAATCGAACGAGACATATCTTAAAGCAGGTTGCAGACTGTTCGCGTGAAGCAAAGCAAAATTTAGCACGACTGTCCCCAGTCATCATTAGACACAAATGTTAAGTATATTTATATACCTAGGCACTTACTTTATTTAGCTATACACAGGTTTTTTTTTTGCTGAGTCGCAGCGTGCGTATGGTGTATGTATCTGGACTTTCTCCCGCAGAGGAACGCAACAACAGCAGGGCAACCTGGCTCAATCTGATTTGCCATCCGAGGAAGGGGGAGATGAAGAAGAAGTCATTCTCAGACTCCATCAGAATTCGATCCTACACATGACAACGTCCTCTAGAGTTTTCCTCTCGAGCCCTCTGTGCTAACTGCCCAAGTCGCCAGCCACTACTACGTACTACTCGAGTATAACAAGCACCGCTACCGCGTCTGCCACGACTGTTCCTACTGCCGGTACACGTCGTTTTGGATGAGTGGCCGACAATAGAAATTAGGAATGTAGACAAGTGCAGCTATTGCAGAAGCTCGTAGGAGCGACGGAGAGCTCAGTCACAGCTCTACATGAATGGAATGACGTTTGAAGTTTTGTTGGTTGGTTACGAAGAAGTAGAAACAGAAGACACAAACAGTGCGGCAAATCGAAACTACGAATGTGGTCCCGCATTTTCGCAAGTAGCGGATCACACAACGCTTGCCAACGCAGCAGATCTCTGCCCGCCCTTCTAGTCAATCATCTATGATCCGCACGAATTCGTAGCAGTTAAGTTGTAGCTTTAACAGCAGAGGCCAACGCCGCCACATCAGCAGCAATAGCAGTAGTAGTAGTAGGAGTAGTAGTAGTGATTCCAGCATTCATGTACGCACTATGCAAAGTTTAGCCCATTACTATTAAGGTGTCCCGTGTGTTCCTGCTGCTTTCAATTAGCCTCCGTCTATGTCAGACGCGAAAATCACCCGGGGCGGCACTAATCGCATCGAGGCAAGGCTGTACTAGTCTTCAGCCGGCGCCCCCGCCGCTGCACGCACGCTCGTAGTTACAGAGCAAGGAAGCAGGTTATATATATATATATATATATATATATATATAGTTGTTCACTTCATTAAGGGTTACTTCGTACATTATGATACATCGATATAATACACTTCCTCCACTCGGGTGAGCAACGGGATTCTAATTGAAAAGTAATCTTAATCACACAGCTGCTCGCACAAGTTGCATGTATATGCACACAGATGTGTTTCGGAGAGGTCTTATATATATATATATATATATATATATTTAAGCATTATTTATTTACCAAAAAGTATATATGTATGTCGTTGTATATAGCGTCTGCTACCTTCGGGAGCTCCAACTGCCAGCCGTCAGTCAGATCGTTGTGTGACTGAACAAACGGGGGGGCAGAACTCTCCGCCACGGAAGGTCCATCCTGTGTGTCGGTACTCAATGGACTGCAAGTGCCACCTGTCAAATACGACGAATATGAATATATATATATATATATATATATATATATACTTCCATCGTCTTGGTGACTTCAAATTTTTGGATACGATAATAGGCGGCGAAGACACGTCATAAGATGACGCCTGGCATTTGAACGTAGCAAGCCGAACGCGGGCATCCCGCCGTTCCGGTGTGCACATTATGATGCCAGCGCCAACGACAAAAGCAACGGTGACGACGCAGAAAAACAAAGCATCGTCTAAACGAATAAACAATTTGGGTCACAAACCCGCCAACAACGGATGCCTCGAACAATGCCAGCAGCATTTTCGGCACATGTCCGCCTCTACTAACCACCGCTGAGCCAGCCCTTCGGAAAAAAAAACGCACAGGCGTGAGTAAATAGCGGTACGACTGACATTCGCGGTTTGTTCTGCCTAAATCGATTATTGCGTGGTTCTTGTTGCTCTTGGCTCGCGTTTCCAATAACTCTAAATTCTAGTCTACCGGAACAACAAAAAAACGAAGATCCAAACTGTGTCGCTGCGTCAAGTGGATTTTGCACCGTAAAGAGCTTCTCTTCTTTTTTTCTTATATATATATATAAGCAAAGTTGGAAAATGGTGGAGAGTTTCATCTTCGAGTAAGGTCCCCCAGCAGTGGCTTGTCAAACAAATGTTAAACGCTTCAGCTTTTCTAGGATCCAGTTGTTGTAACCCAAATAGCTTTTTGAAAAACTCCAAAAGGCTAAACGAGGTTAAAGCTGTCGTCTTGCAGAACGTTTTGTTGGCATTTTTGGTGACAGAGCAAGGTATCCACATAATATGAAGCTTTGGTAGATTTTTAAGTCATATCGAAAAAAAAAAAAAAAATTATAGAATGAGTCCTTAGGAAAGCGAGACTGAGATGGGTTAAACAGTTGCAGCTGGTAAAGACGACACTAAGAAACAGAACAAAGTGGGATCGCAGATTAGAGTTCACAGCTAGGGAGATTAGGTATACTAGTCAGCAGTGAGCAACAGCGCGGGTATCGGATAGAATGGTGAAATGGAGAGTAATAAGTCATACACGGACAATTGGCGATGGGTTCTGAATCAAACTTGACGGGTACTACGGAAAGAAAGAGCCCGAAAAGGGCGGCCTAAAATAGGTATACGTTAATTCAAGAGTGAGTGAGTGGGCTATTAGCAGATGCCAGGGCAGGGATGTTAAAGACAAGTTTACCACGAGGTAAATATAGGGAAGGGGAAGGTACAGAATGTCAAGTTTGTGGGTTAGGGAATAAGTCAACTGAACGTATTGTAAAAGAATGCACAGCCTTAGAGGGTAGCGCAGATATAGACCTGTCGGAAGCCCTAGCTTTAGGACCAACTGCAAGAAGGGACCAGGCCTATATTACAAAGAAAAGGTCCATGCCCAATAGAAGGCAACTACTCAATAATAATAATATTTTTGGAAAAGGGTTTATTGTTCAATTGTACATGTATCAAAAGCACTGATACGTGAGTTAAACCAGATTCACACTAGTGTTTGTGTGTATTTATAATACATTTTGAATTACAATTCTCAATCGTTTTGTTATCAACCTATTGCCAGCCGGTTGGAAATTGAACTCTTTCTACGCTAGGTTCTCTAGACCTACCTACTTAAAAGCTTGTTAAGAATTATTCTCGAGTTGCCGCAATACATTTTTGCGTCGGTGCGCTGCCTGAAAAACGCTGCATATCGTTTGTACCCGACGTCTTGATACTCTGACGGCTGTCCGCGTTATGGCCATGACCTCCTGTCCCCACACGCCTCATGTCCCAATAGCGAGCGAACAGATAGTGTGCTCGTTTCCCAAGCGTTTGAATTGACGAGGGTTGTCCCTCTCCGCTTTCAGTCCAACGCCGCCAATCATGCTGGAGATCGCCGTGTTTAATAGTACGGCGCCAAGATATTATTATATTCGAAACACCTGACGACGGTACTATTATATGTTGCGAATCAGCATCGCGCACCACTCGTGCTGCGTCAAAGCGGCAGTAGGTTCCGGATCTTAACGAACATTTTGATTCTGTTAACATTATAGCGTCGTTTTTTTTCATATATAGCAACCGATGGAGATACAACTATGATAACATTTATACTAGCCAGTAGGTAGAGTAGAGTATTAGCATGACACACAAGTAATTGACGAACAAAAACCACGTACAGTTTATTGTATGTGATGAAGGAACTACGAAAGCTGGACAACTAACTGTGAGTGGGGCGGTAAAACCAACGAGTAGGTGGTTTCAGCAAACAAACGTTAGCTACGGATTATCACGACGCAAGTTATTGTGGCGTGATCGGCCGACGGAATTTAATACGTAAGCGTTCTTGTTCTCACAACACATTGTGTTGCTGTGTGTTGTGTACCGACGACTTCCGTTGGTTAAGAGTTGGGAGCAAATATATCGCGCGCGAAAGTCGGAAAACACCTCTACACTACCGTCGTCTGCGTGCGGATCCCACTAGCCGGAGCAAAAGAATGGCACGCCATAACGGCGCCGCATCGAGGTCTCATGACGGAAGCGGGGATGCGCAGCGGCTCTTGTTAAGTATCGCAAATCCGACGAAAAAGCAACCGGATCGCATCTACGAGGCCGAAACAAAGCAAGTCGACTAGATGTTTTCTCATATTCATCCAAAAGCATATACTATAGAACGAAAAATTACCGTCGATTCTAACCGATTCAGCCAGGAGCCAGCTCTCAATCCGTCCACAAGTGATCGGAAGCGAGACTGGCATTGATATTCGTGCGTGTCCAAGTGTAAACTCAAAATAAATCCACATATGCATGAAAATCTCCTAATACCGCTGAACGGCAAAAGATAACGGCTCAGCCTGGTGGTCTCAATCGACGCACTTGCGGTCATCTTATCGATCTCTCTTTGACCAGACCGGTCACATAGCGGCGGGTAAGGCGATCCGCAGGGCAATCAAAACCATCCTTATACTATAGAGCAAACCCACGGCTGGACATTGCGCGTTGCAGTTTTTCCCTCTACATTTTCTTTCTAGATTACAGGAGTGACAGCAACACTCTATTTACGTATCAACTTACAGCATCGACTTTACAATATACAGCCACTATATATTTAATATATATATATATATATATATATATATATATATATATATATATATATACATATATATTTTTGGACATTGACATTTTTGACATATATATATATATATATATATATATATATATAAAGTAACGTCAACTTTGTTAATTCACTGCTTAGTAATACAATAGCACTAGCTCAAACGAGACGTCATTCAACGTAGAACGGTAGCACACCTTAGCTCAGACCACTTTTTTATTTTCGGATCTTTACTTGAAGGAGTGATTAATGGCGTCAATCGAGGCAAGGCGGCCATAATTCAGTATCAGGAAAGCTTCGCGGGTCCGTGCACCGCGTGTTGCCATAACTCATCACTTTGTTGCCTCGAACAGTAGCACATATACCATGAACATGCATGTAGATAGTGTGATGATAAGATATCAAACGTGTGGCTTGCACCAGCATAAATGATTTGATGTGTTCAGACCTACAGAAGAAGTAGCGACGACGTCAACAACAACAATAGCAACAACAACCGCAACCACAATAACAATAACAACAACTGTGAATCTCCTCGTATCGTCCCGAACTGCAGGTTGCTTAAGCTGGTCTGTGCAATAATTTGACGAGGAAGCTGCCGAATCGATAAGGAAATTTCACTTGTTTCGATTTAACAATGATAATGGCGGCAGCGACGACGACGACAACGGTGATGTCTTCGCGTTCCGAAGTTTATAATAATAATAATAATAATAATAATAGTAATAATAATAATAATAATAATAATAATAATAATAATAATAATAATAATAATAATAATAATAATAATAATAATAATAATAATAATAATAATAATAATAATAATAATATTAATAATAATAATAACTGGAATTTGGCCAGCTCACCACCGGCTGTACATAGCTAAGCAGACGGCAGAGTCACTGGTCAAACTGAGATTGGATCCAGGCCGTTGGGAAAAACATACAACGCAGAGAGTGCTCGACAACTACAGATGCAAAGTCATAGCTCGTGAGATCATCGAAAGCCTTGAGTCTCCCACAGAGAAAGCGGTCTTCTTGGCCGCACGAGACACTTTCAGTGGCGGATTTCTCAGGGCTCTCCCGTCACCGCAGCTCGGCACTATGCTGGACAACATCTCATTCCGCATGGTGTCGGCCCTAAGAATTGGCGGGCCGATATGCGAACCACACATTTGTAAGGCCTGCGGAAAACCAGTGGAAAAGGATAGCCTCCACCCCTTGAGCTGCATCAAGAGCCAAGGCCGGGCCCCTAGGCACACCGAAATAAACGCAATAATTCAAAGAGCTCTACGGAGAGCAGGAATACCTAGCATGCTGGAACCCAGACTTGGACTTCATGACGATAAAAGGCCCGACGGTGTGACCATTCCGCCGTGGGAAAAAGGCAAATGTCTGGTTTGGGATGCGACAGTATCCTGCACGGCCGCACCGTCTTATTTATGCCACAGCGCGACGGAGGCGGGATGGGTTGCCGAACACGCAGAAAAAGAAAAGTGGCGTAAACACACAGAGTTATAGCTTAGATACAATTTCGTGCCGATTGCAATGGAAACAATGGGCCCGGTCAGCAGAAGTACAAGGAAATTTATAAAAGACTTAGGTGATCGAATACGAGCAAACACCGGGGATATACGCGAAGACGAATTTCTGAGGCAGCTGCTTTCACTGGCAGTTTGCAGAGGAAATGCCGCGTCGATATTAGGTGCGATGGGCTGAGAACAGATAGATGGTAACCATAAAATAACGAGGATACACATTCACACCTCACAATTGTATTGTCCTAACACATATTAATGAAAATAAGAATAATAATAATAATAATAATAGCGGTACTTCGACCCGCAACTCGACTTAATCGATCATGAAATCAGCAAAAACGGCAGCGTGAAGTAGTCGGCACTCGATACGTGTGGTATCGAATAGAAAAACACTCAACGTCAAACCCTTCTCCAGATTCTGCTTCCAACTTTCAACAACCGTAGCACTACAAATATACTCTCTCTTCTCCCAACTCTCCCCCTAACGGAGTTGCATATTAACATTTGCTATATATATTTAAATATGGTTAAGTGCATACAAATACATATGAGGGCTGTTCAAATAAAAAGGTACGAACCGACACTTAGGATATCATAGAAGGGTTTATTCAAAGGTACTATTCCTAGAACTCCTGCGACTCTGGCGGCAATAGGCAGTCCTCCACTGTGTTCTTCAGCTCGTCGTCCTAATGAACGCCTCTCCCTTTGATATGTTTCTGGCAGACCAAACTGATAGAAGTCGCAGGGCCCTATGTTTTGGCTGCTGGATGGATGCGCAAGCTGCTCCCACTTGAACTTGGCCAGTTTGTTTTGCGTGACCCTGGAGTGCGGCCGTGATTCGGACACACGGACATCTCCTTCATTGAAAATCGGGTGGGACGCTCAATTGGGGCCTGCTTCTCTCCTCCGTCATGCGCGGGCACTCGCACATGCGCATTTAGTATGAGCTACCAGATTTATTTACAAAAAAAATACTCATCAACGGCGTATATCACACCATTGTTGCACTGAAATTTCCCTTCAGAGAGACACTTTATGAAGTTTCGAGAGTTTTAGCATATAATAGATGCACAGAGTCAGATTCGAGTAATGTGGGGATGCTCAAATTCGAACATCGCGCGCCGTAGTGCTATAATGGGTTTCTTCAGCTGGCACAAGTCTACTGGGCAGTTCCTGGTGGCATCTTCTCGTTTTGAAATGTTCTACTCTTTCGTTGATCAGTCAGCACGAGTTTGTCGACTTCTAGCACAGTTTTCTCGTCCGAATTGGCAGTCCAGAACGTGGTGCATCCTCAGAGCTCGTATTAAATTAGTTAGGTGAAGCAATTCATTTAGTAATGGTACCTTACGCCGGTGTAGTCGTTCCGTCAACTGTCACTGGAGGTCTGACATGTTATAGTTGCGTGGCCTGCTAAAAATGCAATTCGAAGCCAATCCAAGTGATACTTACGTTTGTTACTTCTCTCCAGTGCTGTAGTCGGCGTGAGCTTTCTGAAATTCTGGACACAGCTATGCCACGATTTTTTTATCCACTAATATAACGCACAACAAGATATATATATATATATATATATATATATATATGTTGTGCCGTTATATAACTGTTATCGGGATCTAGAGACGAAACGGGACGAAGTAGAGAATGTGCCAAGCTAAATCACTATGATTAATCGCGACACGTGCTGATTATCGGTACAGCCTTTAATACGATTGCCGATTTGAGCAAAACATAGTACAAATGCGGCACTCCTAATGAATGAAGGAATCCTCCTAACGAAAATAATGCATGCTAACATATCCCTGATTCAAAAATATTTACATATATAGAGGCATTTAGACATTTGCACATATAAATAGCAGTCTATGACAGAACGCTACTTTGCCCGGCAATGCGTTTTACCGCTACTGAAAGTCTATATCTAGTATATATATATATATATATATATATATATATATGAGTTCGTCCAGGCCTCTGCTCTTCGAAAGCTTGTCAAAACGTTGCCGTGCTGAACTATAATAATGATAATCATTATTATTATTACACATCACGTTCTAAGGCGATGTGTAATAGTAATTTTAATAAAAATGGGCCTCTGTTAATCTGTCGCGTGCGCTCTCCTGCTCATATACCCAAGTGCAAAACGCACCGTATGGCTCAGACCGTCTTCCTAAACATGGATACAAAACACCAGAGCTCAGGAATGTAATCCAAATGTTGCATTGCTCGTTTCGTCTACTTCCAGCGTTGCGTTAGCTTTAATAGACTTCGTTGCTTGATGAGAATGCTTCACGAACACATCGACGGTACACTTTCGCCAAATATGTTCTGGCTCTATACATATATGCTCGTTCGTTCATATATATATATATATATATATATATATATAGTACTTCATGAATGTCTTGGTTTTTGCGATTCCGTATATGAGCGTCTGCGACGCGTAACCGAGATAGATCGGCGCGCAGATCTGCAATAGCTGCGCTTCCCATAGTTCCGATATAGAACCTCCTCCTAGTGCGCTACCCAGACGGATAGATTAAATAGTGATGACGCCAATGCAAGTACAAGCCGAACCAGCACACGCCATAGGGCAACGCATCGGCTCCCGCACACGTAGGTGTCTCTTTTTGGCTGTCAGCAACACGGAGCAGTACCTGTTAAGCGCAAAGTGCCGCCGGAAGTAAATGCCATCCGCCTCGCCTTTGGATCGAACACAAGTAACCGCCTGAATCCAAGTCATACCTCTCTTTAGCAGTACCTACTTTTTACTATATATATATATATATTTATATATATATATATATATATATATATATATATATATATATATATATATATATATATATATATATATATATATATATATATATTTTCTTTTTTTTGAGATTTTTCTGTAAGGCAATTGCCCGTGTACGGATTTTTCATGTCATGGCTAAGTTTACTCCACTCCGGCATTTACCTTGTCTAAATTGGACACCATGCAAACCAATTTAAGAGTGGCCGGTCTGGGTCTCGAACCCGGTCCTCCCGAATGCAAGGCAAAGGCTTTGCCACTAAGCCACCTTGCTCGGTATATATATATATATATATATATATATATATATATATATATATATATATATCTATATATATACACATATATATAATATAAAAAATTTCCAGCAGTAATGTATATAATCTTCTTATTTTATTTGTATTTACTTGTAATAAAAATGTAGTATACAAAACATAAATTATTCAAATGTATTATGATCAAAATTTTAATAATAATAATAATAGTTGTTATTATTATTATATTTGGGACCTAAACGTGTACCCACCTAGGCTCACCCCCACTACTCAATCCATAGAGACGATGATAGCGGCGGCGTTTCCCCTACACACAGCGAGCGAGAGTTGCTGACGCAGAAACTCGCCCTCGTGCTGGTCACCCGTGTTAGCACTAATTTTGCTTCCTAGGTCTTTGAGGGAGAGACTTGTGTTCTTGCTGATTGGGCCCATCGTTCCCATGGCAACAGGTACGAAGTGGTATCTTCTCTCTAGGTCACAGTATTTGCGTTGTTTTTGCGATCTCAGCATGTTCAGCAACCCATCCTGACCGAAGCCACTGTACACGATAAAGTAGCTTCTCATACCAGGCATTTGCCTTTAGACCATGGCAGAATGGTGACGCCGTTGGGTCTTTTGTCGTCTTCAAGCCCAACCTGGGCTCTAGGGTGCTTGGTATGCCGGCTCTACGAAGAGTCTCCTTTAGGATTGCGTTGATTTTCTGAGTGTCCTACCAGGGCTCTTAGAGCAGCTTAAAGGGTGCAGTTCGTCCTTATCGACTGTTTTTCCACACGCCCTGCACTCGTGTGGCTCACATATGGGAGCGCCTATTCTTAGCGAGGCTACTATGCGGAAGGAGGTATTGTCCAGCATGGTGCCCAGCTGCGGTGAAGGAAGTGCCCTTAGGAAGCCACTGCTGAAGGTCTCACGGACGACTATAAGTACCGCTCTCTTTGTCGGAGATTGGGTGTCATCTAAGGTCTTGCAAGCGTCGTTTGAAACTACGTAAGAAAATTATTATTATTATTATAAAACCATTGTTTCAAAAAATATTATTATAATGTGTTAAAACATTACAATTTTGAGGTGTGAATATGTATCCTCATTATTTCTTGGTTTCCCTCTAGATATTCTCAGCCCATCGCACCTGATATCGACGCAGCATTTCCTCTGCAAACTCTCTGAAAGCAGCTGCCTTAGAAACTTGCCCTTACTTGTATTTTTTCACCCTCTTTATCGTCATTAAGTCCCAGTTTGGGTTCCAGCTTGATAGGAATTCCCGCCCTCCGGAGCGCTCTTTGAATTACTTCGTTTATTTCGATTGGGAACCCAGCTTTTGCTCTTGATGCAGTTCAATGGGTGGAGGCCATCCATCTCCACTGGTTTTCTACAGGCCTTGCAAATGTGTGGTTCGCATATCGACCCGCCGATTCTGAGAGCTGACACCATGCGGAATGAGACGTTGTGCAGCATGATGCCGAGTTGCGGTGACGGGAGGGCCCTGGGAAATCCATTAATTATTCCCAATATTATTATCCAATATTTTTATTATATTTTAACAATGCATTTAACTTATGCAAACGAGGCCACCTCCTGACAGAGGCTTTCAAGCGAACCCCGGACTTTTATTTAACGATGCACCAGGCATATAGCAGGCCGGCACCCCTGAGGTTCGGTGAGGTTGCGCTTAACTTAATTCTGCACTAGTACGCCAAGCGGGTGAGATCCAGGGAGTGCCTTGTACGCACTACGGACCTCACCTGCCTTCCTTCTGCCCTTCGAAACTTAGGACCTCGACGACCAGGTGAGGAGAGCCCTGGAAAAGATCCTCGACCTGACACTCAAGGATAAGGCACGGCAGAACGCAGGCAAGCCTGCGATCCGGCACGGTAGAATGGGCATTTGCTCGGGCACGTATCTTGCCGTGCCCGCGTTTCTTGCCTCGTCGCATAGCTGCGCCTCCGCAGTGGTTGCTGATACTGGCGGACTCATCAGCCCCTAAGAAGACGTCGTTCGGATCTGGGACGCACGTCTGTTTGGTCGTCTTTCTAAGAAGCAGGTCACTAAGCAAAAGGAATGGAACCAAATCGCCACTCAGGCTACCCACACAACTCTTCTGTCGGCCTGCGAGTTAGATGTGGACGACTTTAGACTGAGAGCGGTCTCATCAGACGCCGCTAGAGTGTGGCTAGACGTGTTTACGTCCGAGCTCGTCGGCAGTGAGATAACCGGCGATCAGTTTCGTGCTGCTAATGGCCTTCTTTTTTGGCATTGCCATGTTGGAGAGAGAGGAATGTTCATGTGTTGGAACGGTGGACGGGCGCGGCCTGCACCGACTTAGCTGCGCTAAGCTGGCTGGGCCTACGCAGGCCCGCCACGACGCCATCAATGGCACTTTTCAGTCAAGCCGGCTACCACGTTCTACTCGAGACTACTCCGACACGTACGCCCTCGGCTGTCGTGCATTAGGCAGCGCGGACGTCGGCCACATTATTCAGCAACGAGAGATGCACAAACGGCGTCTATACGCGCATCTTTCTGAGGACTACTGTGTAATGGCGTCCGGTCTCGAGTCATCTGGCGTTTGGGGCAAGGATGCACTTAAACTGACAAAAGAGCTTGGGAAGAAGCTCTTTGAGGCCACAGCGCAGCCAAGGTCGACCGCGTTCCTTTGACCGAGTATGTCATTGGAACTACAGAGAGGCAACGCCAAGATGATGTTGAGTAGTCACCGACACTCAAGAAATACTAATAATAATATAAGTAATATTGTAGATAGATGTTAGATAGGTAATACATTTGTAATTGCGATACATGTCCTTATTGATGCTAATAAACCCTTGTTCAAAAAAATATTACACTTAATATTCCTTTACTGCATTCACTGGAAGTGCGGAGGTCACAATAGGCTAGAAACGCCGCCCAGGGCAGTCTCTACCAAAAGGTGCCGTCTAGGGCGTTTATTACTAAATAACAAAAAAGCGTTGCCTTTACTTTCTACTTGCTTACTTAGGGGTGCCCTTTTAATTACCAAAGCGTCTGTCGTCTACCGTATACCGCTGCGTAAATGCATAGCGTATTTTCCTAGGTTAACAAAGCTATTCTCATGTCTATTTTGTTTCGCTTGTCGCCTTGGTATTGCTAGATCAAATAGTTTCCGAATTGTCCTTCCTCAGTTATTTCCTTATAAGGCGATAAAGCGAGTCTTCCGACATGCCACTGCTTCAGACGCTCTTTGCCGTCAATCGTTGTAAGTAATCTATTGTCCTTATAAGAGAATCGCACAGGAAAGCAGTCTATTTTTATGCAAGTGACTGGCAAAGACGCTTTGTTGATTTTCAAAGAAAAAGTTTTAAATTTTAAAGAGAAGAAAATACATTGCCCGGCGCATTTTTGCGGTCATCTGTTTAATTGCAGTGTTTCTTTATTATGTTCTCCGCGGTTACCAAGAACCACTCTAGAAACTTTCAGCTTTCCACAACAGTACGCTTTAGTGCAAACTCGTTATGCTATCGAGTTCATTTAAACAGACCACCGTTCAGGAGCACAAGCAAAAGCTAACGGAGTTCCTGTAAGGCCTCACTACGTCTTGCTTGCCTTCAATGTGCAATTCTAGTGTGAATATACGAACCAAGGACTGAAGCTTCAAAGCCGAAATTGGATTTCTACTTAGAGTGCATTTTGAAACGGCGTCCCAGCATCTGCACACGTAAACGACCTATTTCCAGTGCGACAATTACGCCATGTTTTATTACTCATACTCCTTTTTAAATAAGTTAAATGTATGTACTTGTCAATGTATACGCTTTTCCTGCTGCCATTGAGTGGCTCTAATTATGAAGGCTGCAATACCTACGAACGCAGCATTTAGCCTTCTGCAACACAATACAATTCAATATATACCTCCAACAAAACAGGAGGGATTGCAATAGCCGACAAAAATACCAGTTAATCTGGCTACTGAGTGTTGTGTACCGTGTCCCTTGCGCAGTATTCATCAAGGAACAAAAACATCCCGTTGCCATTATTCGAGATAAGAACTTTCGAACATTACGATCGTCGACGACCAAGCGGTAACAGACTTCTGGCGGCTCACAGGAACAATGCGCACTTCGCAAGCAATCGTACCGGCCGTCATACGCAAGCGTAAATCAGCATGATATATCGCCCGAATTGGTTGACGTCGTTCACCTTTTCCTCTTTGGAGTGTGCTCGCGATTACAGAGTAGCTCACTTCCTTGTAAAGCGCAACTCCGTGTAAGTGGCAAGAGCAATTCTTTAAATCTATTTAATAATTACCGCAGCAAAGAATATGATGGTTTAATGATACCTGTGGCAGTGGTTATTAGTCAGGCTAGAGCAAGCTAACAAGAACAACAACAACAACTGCTGTAGTGCGGTTAGACGCTCGCTTGCCAATAGATCTATAAACAAGCATGCTTTTTCTGCTTATGACTTAAAGGAATGGAAAGTGCCATATTGGCACAAAGACAAAGAGATGAAGAGGGAGATTGGTAGCGTGTCCCCAAGGGGGATCCAAGAAAACAACAACTCGGAGTAGACAGCCGAATCGCTTGTGAGGCGACCCTAATCGGACCTTTCACGTAGAATAGCCTTGCCGCTGGTGCACAGATATGTCACAGAGACGCACGCTGCTGACTGCCGTGGAGTTAGATAGCTGTACTACCGTTGTTCCTCACTGAACGCCGTAGTAGCCGTTCTCGTTGCCACAGACAACCTTGTTAGAACACAACCACTGGGACGTTCGCAATTCGCTTTCTCACTCATGGAAACGAAGCGTGACACGAACGATCTGTAAAAATTCTATGCTGGTACAGCATTATTACTTCCCAGCCACGCTTAAGAGATTCTCTTCTACGAGCCGCTCCCAACGCATCGATTTCAAGCAACAGATCCACCGGATGGAGCCGACACGTGAATATATACATATATATATATATATATATATATATATATATATATATATATATATATATATGTGTGTAACTTACATCCACATTGATAGTTGTAGACATTCCTCTGGTATGCTTGAATAAACGCACATCTATGGGTAGAAAATGTGGCGCCGCGCAATGCACAGCGTAGTAGCAATGGTAAGAAAAAAAGAAGGGACCGCGGAAGGCAGAAGCCCACGTGCGGAATGTTGTATTGGTTCCCAATCGCTGATTCAATTGCGTGTCATCTACTAGCTAGGCTAGCGGCGACGACGGCGAACTAACCAAAAGACTTGCTCCACTTTCTCGTTCGACGTAGTGGGAGGGAAAGTGTTACCAACGGCGAATAAGCACAATCCAATGCGTTATGGTAATCGTTTTGGTAGGGAAAAGGGAACACTCATGTTAACCAGACCAACTCATCAGCTTTGCTCCAGATTGGTAGTAGCTATGTGAGCGTGCGCGTTCGAGTTTAGTAATTTCTATTGCTTCAATCATCATATATATATATATATATATATATATATATGCGACAAGGCCAAAACAGAGCCGTATTGTAATCTCTAGTTTTGATTCGTCTATCTGTCTATGGCGTTTCCGTTACGTATATCTCACGTCCTTAAACAAGCATTCTTTTACGTTCGGTATAAACGTAAAAATATATTTTCGGCAGTACAAACAAGTATTCTGCTAAATACTGTATTAGAACGTGTTGTAACAGGTAAGGTAAGGCAAAACATTATATTATATGTCAACTTGACTAGCAACAAAGAGTTTCTGTTGTGGATTGGACGTTCGCTGACCCTCGATATTCTGTCCAGCCACATGGGTAGCACCACCTAACGACCAATCGATCAATTTTGTAGTTTTTTTTTACTTTGACACACACCCGAGGCGAAATAAAAATTTCCATAATCGAAACCAGCACTGAATGATAAAACTAAGACAGCGCCATTTGAAGAAGCCATGTCTTCAATTTCGCCGCAACATATACATTTTTGAAGCGATCTTTCCTAAGATTTTAATGTTTGGAATGCTACAATATATAAAATTATGTTATATGATGTAGAAAGTAGACAAACACCTCAATGACATTTGACTGAAGCGCTATGTGAGAAGCTAGCATTTACAGTTACAGCCGACAATCTTGTTGTAAAGTCGCTGACAACGGTGATGCATTTCAACTGTCCAATAGCTGAACGTGCTACAATGTAAAAGAGTGGGTTCTAAGGATAGGAAGAAAATTGAATCATTGTACTTGTTGTCAGGGCCGTTACCTCAGTCAGTAAATGAACGCCAGTGCACAATCAACACTGTAGCACGGAAATGCGAAGCGTCGTAGTTGAGATCAACACCGCTGCCGCCGAGGAGGTCACGCTTGGATATAGATTGCGGGCAAACGGTACCAATAGCGCACGCGGTTCTTAACCTATCCCACCTGTCCCACACGAGCTGATCTCATTTATCAACATTGCTCCGGCGTCCGATTTACATATACATACAGGCCGCCGTTTTGCACCTATAATTGATACTAAAATGTGGGTGACGCCCGATTCTTATCTCATCCCTGTCACACAAACATCCACTGTGCCATCAAAATTTATTTTTAAATATCAACATTAAATATATATATATATATATATATATGTATATATATATATATATATATATATATATATATATATATATATATATATATATATATATATATATATATATAAGAAAAGCAAAGATCGTCTTCGTTACTTTTGGCATGCAAATTCACGTTGAATAAATAACAACATTTTAAGTTTTATCTAAAAATGACTAGACGGCCTAAAACGTTACATAATCAACATTTACTACCAGTATAGAATAAACTAATGGATCAAAATCATGGCTGCCAACGAATATATATATATATATATGAGTATATTGTACTAATGTGGCGCCATTCGGCCAAATAGTGAAGAGGCTTACTGTCAAATTCTATTGCTTTACCGCAGCTTTGGCTGAGCACAAGTAGATATCGTCTTCAAAGGTGTCCATATGGCATTATCTCGCAGTATGTTGTCGAGATAGTGACGTTACAAGTCACTCAATCAAATATATATATATATATATATTTACATACTATGTATATGGATTATTTACATAGTTTTGCTTGAAAGAGAAAGATAGATAGTAGGCATGAACTAAGCTAAAGCACGTCGCCCACGTGCTGAGGAGCTTTTGTAAAGCTGCGAGTGGTGTTAGCAACAGTAGTCTTGCGGTCATGAGTGAGATGAGAAAAAGCCCTGTGACGACGAAAAGCTTTCGAAACGAGCCCCCGCCCTCCAGGCAGCTAGGCCCGCTAGGGACAACGACCGGTAGACGAATTGCGAATATTCGGCGGAGTGTTTCTTGTTCAGTCGTTATTGGGCAGTTATTTTCGCACGTCGTTTATGAATTCGAGAGCCATTTTTCGCTCTAGGCTATCTCTCTTCTTCTCCTCCTCATCCCCCGCTCCTGTCTTTCTCTCTCATTATCTCCTTGCTGCACTGTTTCCCCCTGTTTTACCTTAGCGGAGCAACAGCAACAACAACACCAACAACAACAACACTAACAATAACAGCAGCAGCAACAACAACAACAACAACAACAACAACAACAACAGCAACAACAACGAGCTTTCGCGCTTTGTCTAGACAGGTTGCAACCGGTCGGGACAGACGGGTGGACGCGACAGGCGAACGGTCACCCGAACAGATGAACGGACCCATCGACCGATTGACTGACTCATTGACTACTATGTACTGTTGCTGCTGCTGCTACAGTAGTAGCAGAACACCGCACAGGCACCACCACGCGCTTCGGCTTTGACCGCCGCCTGTGGTGGTGGCGGCGGCGACGGCGGCGGCGGCGACGACCACGACCAGCGCGATGATTCGTTGTCGGCTCGTAGCAGTGGCATCTTGCTACGGATGGCAGCTGTAATGGCAGCAGCAGCAGCAACAGCAGCCGCCGCAGAAGCAACGGCATCTGCGGCAGTTGTTACAGCTGCCGAACATGCAGCATTGGCATGCTTCGATGTATGACGAGCCGCTGTAACATTGGCAGTGGCGCTCGCTGTCTGTTCGACGGTGTGAGCAGCGTGAGACGTGGTGGTGGTGCACGGCTTGTGCAGATATGTGCAGCAACACCCCCGGCTGCTGCCGCTGCAGCATCACCCCCAATTGCAGAAGCAGAAGCAGCGGTAGCAACAGAACGCTGTGCGATGTACGAGACCAGTGCAAAGCCGGTCACAGTGTCACGAGGAGAAGAACATGCAGAACAGGGAAAAGCAGAAGACGAACTGGAGAGGGGACAGGTGGGGAAGAGGAAGAAGTCTGCTTGGCGGTGGATACGAAAAGAAGAAGTGTGGGGGGCGGGGGGTGGGGGGGGTGGTGGAGAAGAAAAGAAAAAGTGAGGAAGGTGGAGAAGAGAACGAAAAATTGTGGAGGGTGGAGAAGAAAAGAACAAGTGGGGGGAGAGGGTCGAGAAGAAAATAACTGGGGCTGGAAAAGAGAAGAAGTGGGGGGAGGGGTGAAGAAGAATGTGGGGGGAGAAGGAGACGAACAACAGGAAGAATCGGACAAAGAGTGAGGCAATGCTGGTTGACTGGCCGGTCTGCAGGATGCTTGACAGCCGAATTGAATACCGACGATGAAAGTTAGCCATGATGTTGCTCATGATGATTGTGGTCGTGGCGATTGTGGTAATGATGACGATGATGATGATGATAAAGATGACTATGACAACATGCAAACCTATCGATGATTGCAAGCGTCGAAAGGGAGAGGCAGGGCGGGAGAGAGAGAGAGCAGAAGCGACGCAGCGATTTGGAGGGAATGCTTACTGTTATGCTGCTGGAACAGAACCAACCAACCATCAACCACCCAACTACCTATAACCCTCGAGCGCTCCCGTTGTTCAATTGCTTCTGCTGCTGTTGTTGTGATTGTTGCTGCTGCTGCTGCGGTTGTGGTAGTTGGTACTATTGTTGTTGTTGTCGTTGTTGTTGTTGTTGATTTCAACCGCCGTACCGTTTGCCGACGGGCGGTTCGGCCGGGATGTCGGCTGCCGATCTGTCGCCTAAGACAGACGTGTGCAACTTCTTTCTGCCTGTCGCTACATCTACGAGCAATAACGACAACGTGGCCAGCAACGATCAGCATCAACTGTTGTGGCGGCAGCAGCAGCAGCAACAACAACAACTTCAACAACAGCAGCAGCAACAACAACAACAACAACAACAACAGCGACATCGCCACCCGCTGCGAAACTTCCGACTCTTCTTCGCCACCACTGGTTCGTTCGGAAAACGCGTACACGCGTAGACACTGTTTTGATCTTCCCTTCTTTCTCTGTTTCTCTCCACACTTAATTCACTTTTCTTTCCATGCTCCTCTCTCTCTCTCTCTCCCCCCCCACACTTAATTCACTTTCCACTATGGGCGTTCTCTCGCTCTCTCAATCTTTGTTTTTTCCCGCTGCTCGTAGACACAACACACTCCCAAACCCGTACTTAAACAGCACACGCAGCTCAATTCGACAGGTAAGGCGCTGAAGCCGGCACCGCCGCCTTTGCCAGCAGCAACAGCAGCTGCAGACACGGTAGATAGTAGCACGACAGATGGATTCACGGCACACCCGGTCCCGGCCTCAACCACCACGCCGCCGCGTCACCACCGTTAACAACAGCAGCAGAAATAATCAAAGTATTGTAGTTGTTGTAGTTGGCGCTGTTGTTGTTGGTGCCGTTGTTGTTGTCATTGTCGTCGTCGGCGGCGGTACAACAAACAACCATCATCGACCCAACGTCGGTTGGTGGTTGTTGTTGTGTGTTGTTGTTGTTACTGTTGTTGTTGTTGTTGTTGCTGCCACATGCAAGCTAGCGAGCGAACAAGCGCCTCACTCAGTTGGATTGAGGTCAAACGATCTATCTGTCTATCTGTGTGTGTGTGTGTTGTATATGTATGTCTGTCTGTCTGTCCGTCCGCCTGACTGTGGTCGTTCTGGTTGTGGTGGCAGTGCTGATGAAGCCAGTCGGTCATGACTCCAGTTGCTTTCGTTGTCATTGTCGCTGTTGTTGCTGTTGCTGCTGCTGTCGTCGTTGACGTTGTTGTAGCACTTATAGAAGTCATTAGTTTAAATTCAGGGTCACCGCGGCGGCATGCTCGTCGCTCCACTTGTAGAGCAAGCGTTATAGCTTCATTAGAGTCAGATATATATATATATATATATATATATATATATATATAAATAAAATCCATAATAATAGTGGCATATGTATGTGTCGTCTGTGACATAAGATTCACATAGTCCGCTGGCGCACCAGACGAAGAATAACTTGTCAGTCTGTAGTCTAATCATAGTACAAGTGAAAGTGCGCGCGGGGATGCAAAAGGTCAGCTGGGAAAGCTATTAAACACCAACTAGCTCGTATGGTTGAACATTTGACCTTATTTTAGCGTGTGAATGAATGTCTGCTGTTCAGAGCTCGGTAAAGAACCGGCGCGCAGTAGAGAACGAAAAAACTACGCGCTGATTTTTGCCCGGCGACTGTGCCCTGTCTCACTGTTAGAGCATTTGTGGCAAAAAACTAAAGACGGCGGCACACGAAGCGCAATTATGTCGGATGAGAAAAACAGGACAAATTCTGACCCATAATGAGGAGAGTTTTATTTGCACTTCATCTATAAATAAACGAACTGTCTGCACTATATAGGTATTTCATCCTGCATTCGTCGAGCGAAGGTTTTCACAATAGCCGGCCAGGTGTAGTTTGGGGAGTATTGCCTCTGTCGCAGCCCGTATCAGCATGCAATAGGGAGTAATGTGTTTAGCCCAGAACTGGGCTTCCTGAGAAAGCGTATTTATGCAATTTTGAGATGTCAAGGTAGTATATGCATATGTGTACACAAAAAGGTATATATATATATATATATATTTATATATAAAAGAGCAATACAAATATAAACATTTTTATATACACGTCAAATCAAGAACAAGGAAAGAAGTAACCGACGCCTTTCTGCGATTGATTCATACTGAAATCGAGCGAGCCATTCGCATCACAATTTGCGGGCGGCCTGTCTTTAGACAAAATTACTTGGCGTCTTCTGTAATTCCGCCTACAGATTGAACTCAGACGACCTATGTTGGCAAATGTTGAAGGGGGACGATTTTCCAGCCTGAGCGCAACGATCAGAATGACTGTTTTGCTGTACATTTTAGATTTAGAACATTGACTATGCATATATTTTCATCTATTTAGGATGCAGGTCAAGCGCACTTTTCACACTTAAGCGATCAATACAATACTACCAATTTATATATATATATATATTATATATATATATATATATATATATATATATATATATAATAATTGGGATCACCCTTATGGATCTCCCCCTTACTAGTAAAGAGAGTTGATGAACGGCTGTCGGAACGATGCCAGGAGCGCCTACTACGTTCAGCTAAGACATTAACTTAAATGAGTTCATGCCAAAATAACGGAATATACCATTTTAGTTAATCCACGTTGCCATGCTTCAGACAAAAGCATTAGTTATCTGCTCTATGAAGCTTTAGAAATCACAAGAGGGAGGACTCCTTAGACTTTCATTTGTTATGCTAAAAATGTGGGTAGTGATGTTGACCTGCGGTACTTGGGCCAAACCTTAGATGTTTTAACGCACGAGAAGGTCGGCAAGTGCGGCTATAGTGTGCACTTCGTACGATGTATGTTATGTAGCAGCCCCGACACTCTTTCCAGAATTGGTTCCGTAGACCGTCAAGCAAGTCCGGATATTTATATTGTTGCGCTCTCATATGGTCGAGCAGTGCAACATCTTGAGCACTTGTTATCTTAGTGATACCCGACGGGGCAATTGGATAATTTTGTATTACTATTATTTATGGAATCATTTAAAATTTTAGTCCCATTAATCAATGCTCAAACAAGCTGGGTGCCGCGCCGTTGAAGGGAAAGAGGGTCTCGCGACTGAATGGCTACATAATAAAAGTAGGTTCACACTATCAGCCCTGGAGCGGATATTAGATATAACATGTTCCCCAGTGCGTTCAAAAACAGCGAGCGGTGTGGTACCTTCACAAATGTGATTTTTCACGTTGCGGTAAGGGAAAGCGTACGCTGGAACCAGCGCGAAAAAGGCTACCCGGAAAATCAATATTTCTGCCCATTTTTCTCTATATAGGCAGGACGTCAAAACCTTAAGCATTTGACAATCGCAGCTTCATCAGTACGTTGACGTTTGAAAAAAACATTTATGTATATATATATATATATATATATATATATATATACGCTTGTACCTAAGCGTGTGCGTCTGTAATGTAGCCATGAGTCAGTGTTATCTAAATGTGAAAGAACGCATTTTTAGCCGAAGTGGTCTACTGGTGAAGCAGGAACCGTTGGATGTTACTGGGCGATGCGCGCACGACCGCCGCTTTTGCCGGCTGTACTGATCAATTCGCCACGTTTCGCTTGCTCGTACCACATCGGTCACGTACAGTGAATACATGCCTATATTTAGGCCGTTTGGCCGCGTACAGCGTCTATACAGCAGTAGCACCAACGGCAAACCTTCACTATCCACCACGACAGACACAAGTATGATCGGGTATGATTATCGGATGACAGCTACAACCGGTTTTAACCTCGTTATCACTGTTTTGCAGCAAATTAACAGCTTTGCCGCGTCGGAGACACATACGTACATATACACAAACGGATCAACCCCGTCATGTCAGCCCATGGTGATGGCACCCCGGACGACGGGGGTGTGAGTGACATGTTTCAATAATCGTTTTTTCGAACTGCCCTATTCATACGATTGGAAAAACCACGGCTGAAGGCCATATATATATATATATATATATATATATATATATATATATATATATATATATATATATATAATTTGTTTTATGCTTTTTGTACAGTTTAAGTGAAACAGTTTATTAACATTTGATCTGTAACATTATCCATTCATATAGGGTACTATTTACCACGGGTTTTTTTTCGGTCATATTGTTGTGTATGTACGCATGTAATCCCTGCATACATACCTCCACTTTGCATACTTAAATTTTACGTATAGATAAAAACAAAAATGCATATGCAAGATAGCATATATATATGACAGTAATCGTAAAAAAAAGTGGAGCACGGCGTACTGTCACTACAAGTAGCTGCTTCAGTTGAAAGTTCAACAGCCCCCTACGAGCATCATCATTATCGTCTTCGTTGTCATATGAGCGCCGCCGGCTCTTGTACACTTCGCGCGCAAAGGCGGCTGTGTGTGTAAACGTATATATATATATATATATATATAATATTATGATCGGGTAGATTTGTGTCGATATCGTTCAGCACGATCACGATGCTTATCGCCGGCGGTTGGCGGACGTGTACGTAGAATGACGATCACGCCATTTTTCTCATTTTCTCCGACCTCTCGGCGGCCACATGACAAAGCCCTACCGTACAAGTGGCTGGCGAATCTGCGTACGAGGCTCACGAGAAGGAGAAGAATGCAGAAAAGAGAAAATGGGTAGAAAAAAGAGATACCTTGCGGCCATTTCCCTGTTTTATTGTCACTTTCTTTTTTACCTTCTCGCTCTGTATTCGCATATATATATATATATATATATATATATATATATATATATATATTTATTTATATATATATTTATATATATATATATATATATATATGTTAATGCTATTTTTACGCTAGCTGGGTAGGAAAATATTTGTAGCAACCGATGACACATTTTTGTTTTGCCACCTCCGCGAGGTGTTGAGCGAACCGCAAGACATTATGCGCGGCATGCATACGGTACCTATCGCACCACACAGTCTCTTTTCCTCTCTTTCCTTTCTCCCACGACCGCGTTCCCCACGACCTTCTCGAGTCTTCCTTCCCGATCGACAGTTTGGTGAGCACGCACGCTGGCCACGCCACACTTCCCCCCTTGACACTGTCATCATCATATCGCCACAGCGTTGGCGTTTCCTAAAACTACACACTCACACACACACACATTATGGTTCGTCGACTAGTGAATGCTCGTCACAATGTTTCATCAGCTGTACAGATGATGATGCTGATGCTGCTAGAGCGACGCAATGGCCGGGGGGCTGATGGCGGTGGCGACCGTGGCGTCGGTTGGTTGGCTGGCTGTCCAATTTTTTTTGGCGATTTGTTTCCACAATTGAAATACAATTTCAACAATTTGTGTTCTAGACAAATGAATGCAGCGCCAGCCCCGACCATGACGTCGTCGTCGTGTGGTCGAAGTGGTGGTGGTGGTGGTGGTGGTCGTCGATGATTATAACCTATTCATATTCGAGCTGAGGGAAGCGCCTTTACATCGCGCGATCGCATCACGACCGACGCAGCGTAACGACGAATTATTACTACGCGACATCCACACACACACACACCCACAGACGGGCGCGCGTCCACACAATCGGGGGTGGAAAACACAACAAAACCCCCAATCGGCAGATCGGGGCCCTTCACGCGGCTTCAGCCGACTCAAGTCGCGCCAACAACACAGACGGGCTTGCCATGGATGGACTTTTAGTCTCAGTTGGCTCGTTCATGCAAATCAAAACTCGTTCCGTTATTGTTGTTGATCTTTTTCCTCGTGTCCGCATGTGAATGATGCGTTTGGGTGCGCGCATGCAAAAAAAAAACCCGAGTACCACGGGGCCGGTGCGTCAGGGCCGGTCATGACATTATTCCCTTTGTTCGATCGATTGCCTTTCGTTTGTGCGTTCGTCCGTCCACCCGCCCGTCTGCTATTCCCGGGGCTCACTACACAATGAGCACCCGAGCTCATTGTGTCTCCCCTGCTCTGCGCCTCTCAACTAGGCGCGCCTCTTCGATCGCAGAAAAACGACTCATCCGATTAAAGACAACAACAACACTATCGTTTTGTTGTTGTAGTTGTTGTAGTAGCAGTTGTTGTGATTTTTGTGGTTGTGGTTGTTTTTGTTGTTGTGGTTGTTATTGTTGTTGCTGCCACTGTTGTTTCATCTCGTTTCATCTATATAGGGCTTCGTCTTTGTTGTCGTGTTCGATTTCGATCCTCTTCCATCAACACACACACACACACAGCAATGGCATAGCACACTGGCGGAATAAGTAACTGCACTTGGCGACAGAAAAATGTTGCCGTAAACAGCATGCTTAACGACAAAGCGAACATGACAAGCATTCACGCTCAACCAATGTAGGACATATCCATAATAATGATTATCATTTTTATCATGATTATGGTGATCATTAAAGAAATTACTATAGTAATTATTACTATTAATGCATATGATTGTTACGCTGAGGGGTCGCAGGCCCACGCAATAATAATAATAATAATAATAATAATAATAAAAATAAAAAAAACCCTATTGAAAAAGGAATGAATGAAGGTTTTCACTGTTATCAGTTAATTCCGTGACAGCCCATGGCCGCGTTTCTTCGACAAACAACCAATGACATCATCTGCATGAGAAACACTGCTTTGCACTGGCACTCTGGGTCTCCAAAGCAATAGACACGAAGTGATAGCTATCTGACAGCTCGAGCAACTTTCTTCGCTTTGCCGCACTCGACCGAGCTGTCGAACGAAGGTCGGATAATGCCGCCGTGCACGAGGGATCTTTGTCACGAGGCGCGCATGATTCACTACTACCACGTGCACCGCAGACGGACGTGCATAAGGAACATACTGTTACCGCTGCTGATGATCTGACGTAACTGCCATCATAGTGAGGTAATTTGTAGACAGCAGCACCCTTCCACCGTGGTGTGCTTACACGTCTTCTTCCGATCATCCGATCACGGCACAATCACAAACGTCATCTTCAACGCGCATGCATCACCGATAAGAAAGCGCTATGGCCGTGCACAGCTAGTATACGGCCAGGCGATGAAACGTGTAATGCTGTGATGTCGGATGAGAAAACCTCTCACTCAACCTTTGACGCTGCCTTCTTGAAGATACATCGGTATAACACTGTAGCAATTCGCAGCAGCAGCAGCAGAATCTTGCGGCCGTAATTAGACATCGATTCCGTAAAGCGCGTTCCGTTTACACTGATGATCCATGTGGTAACCGAGCGCCATCTATTAATGTTCAGCGCGTATTCTTGCAAAAGCCCTGTATATGTATACGAATAATCGGAATTATAGCAGCCCGTCGATTCGCGAAGCATTTTTCCACAGCCCGGACCGATCGTGCCTCTGCCGTAGCACTAGCAGCCGCAGGAGTTATCGGAAACACGAAAACTAGGGTGGAATAAAATGAAGGAACAATCAATGATTATCGTGCGTTTTTCTCAAGAAACAGACTTGAGAATGCCTTATGCATTTACTTAGAAATACAAAAACAGGACCGTCATTTAACGGTACTAATACGAGTAGAACTTTAAAGTAGCTACATTTCTGAAGTAACAAACACAGGTATTGTTGTTGTTGCTGTTGTAGTTAGGTGGTTAGCGAATGGAAAAGCTATTGATTGGACCTGTCAGCGGTTCTCGTGTAGTTACTCAGAAATACAGAGACAATACCGTCATCTAACAGTTCTAGTAGTAGTACTTCAGAGTAGCTACTACCTTGAAGAAGTAGCTACAGATATTGTCGCTGCTGTTGTAGTTAGTTAGTTAGATGATTAGGCAATAGATGAGTTGTATGTTTGGATCCGTCAGCGTCTATAAGGAGACGCAAGGGAATCAACTGGTGTCCGTTACTGCCCCAGGCGCGTCTTATACCATGGCTTCTGATGAAAAAGAAGGAGACGAAGAAGAGAAAGAAAAATATAACGGACATCGTCTGACAAAATACGTTCGTTCGCTCACGCCGTCGTCGTGTTCGTACTACAGAATAGCGAGGCTGAGAACCAGTTACACACAGATCAACGCATGAGTATCGCGTTCGCACACCCCAGGGACAGACAAAACCTCCTTGGTACGTAGAAGGTTTTGTTCAACAGGCCGTGGTGCCAACCCGACTCATTCGCGACGTACCCTTATCATTGCTACTTCACGCCCACTTTACGATGACCAACGATAGCCACTAGATTGTACATCACTTTACATCACTGCGTCAAAGGCCATATGTGTGTGAAATTTCCTTATTATATATATATATATATATATATATATATATATAGGCCCAGCTGCAGCAAATACAGTCAATGTTGAAAAGAAGAGAGACGTAATCGCCTTAACTCAATATCTGATGTGAGTCGCTACAAGACGAGGTATATACAGCTCTGAGTACAATCGAATTATCCACTTTACTCAATCTACATATAACATTTAAGAAAAGACTTAACAACAGCAACCGCTCTACTGTCAAATCGTATTCGATTATAAGCTAAACTAAGTTGCTTACTGACAGGCGCAAAATGAACAATTCAATCCTAAACGTATAAAAGATCACGTCGTCCAGCTTTATTACCTGTTGCGTGCCAGAACACAATTGAGGAACACAACAATTTACTCTCCGCCTCACGGACGGAGGAGACTTTGTGCACCTTAAACGAGATGTTAGTCTACTCCAGTCCGTCAGTTTATTGCAGTGGTACCATTTGAGAAGCGCATTCCTTAAGTATTTTTTCTTGCCGTTGTCTGTTATGATAACAACCTAAAACTACAACGGGGAAACCAGGCACTAGTCAAGTAATAACGTACTTCGACGGGCGTATGAGTTTTTTCTAGGCATACTTCGTATACATTTTTATGTACATATAGATGTACACCGTTATACGCTAATGTTCCGCCACATGGCTATTCTGCAAATCGCAATTGGACATGCGAGACTCAGTGTGCCAAAAACAGACGGGCAAGCGCCCCATCTTAATTAGCCCAAATTTCAGGCAAATTGTTAGGGCAGACTTAACTAAGGCGAATATATATATATATATATATATATATATATATGTATATATATATATATATATATATCTGTACATATATATATATATATATATATATATATATATATATATATATATATATATATATATATATCTGTACATATATATATATATATAGTTGTCTTCAAGCTCAATAAAAGTCAACATAAACGAGCTGAACGCGAGCTTCGTTGCCTGCGTCTGCATATACGAGTACGTAAAATGTTTGTCAATACATTACATACAAAACGACTCAGCTACATGGTCTCACAATGCGCAGCATATGGCAATATCAGTAACAATGACAGAAGGAAGACGATGAGCATTAACAGGAACCAGCAGCAGGAATAAGAGCAATAGAGACGGAAACACCACACTAGCAAAAAAAACAATGCTAGCAACATTAACACGAAACCAACGAGAATAATCGTCATTAGTTATTATGTAGCAGCAGCAACAACATCAATCTCGAAATTCTACGCCGAAACGTGAAAAAAACCCTCGAGCAGCGGTGGACCCAGATGCTCGGGGGTTCCAGCTCACGCGCGTGGCCAAAAAAGCTGCGCATGAAGTTTGGCTATTTGTCAAGGATAACAAAAGCAAAGCTGCGACTAGGTTCTTCTCGGTAACCCAGCAGGTACTGAGCCTACTGCTGCACATTCCGACCATTCTCATGTATTGCAAGACTTCAACCGATTGCGACAAGTCAACTTATTTGAATAGGATCGATCTAGATCCCACAGCGTTATCAATGCTTTAGCTTTAAGCTTATGGTACCGCTCCGTTACAAACGTGACGGGACAACTTGCACCTCAAAACAGTCTCGAAACCGTTTACATGCAGGAGGGCGTTTAGAGAAGAAGATTACTCCACTGCCTTTATAGAGTGCCCAGTCTAGGAGCAACGCGTAACTGTCCTTTAAAGACCAACCTTAAATGAACATTACCATAGCAGATCATTTATGATCATACAGATAAACCTGAATGAATCTTTCTGCAAAATACTCCTTTAGCTTGGCGATCTTCCTCAATGTCTGAACGATTTTAACTATTTCATGTGACCCTAGAGTTGAGGCGTTGACCCAGCCACTGGCTTTCCGCAGGGTTCTATTGCAACAGGTCATATGACGGATTCCTTCGGCTTTCCTACCCTCTTAACATTAGATCTGTAGCCTATGCACACAACTAAGCCACTATGGTCATTTTAAAGGACACGGCTGAGCACAAACGAACAGCTAACAGCTAATCTTGAGAGCTCTCCACACAAGGCCTTGGCTCACCAAAAACCACCGTAACAATTCTTGTATAAAAGCTGAAGCGTCTCTCTTCCCCCCACCTAGAAGTTCAGGGACACTAAATCTGCTTCGTAATGCGACATATCTGTAAGTAGGCCTACCCAGTGGCCAAACTGGATATCTCATTGCGGGAACATCGAGAGCGATAACTAGATTTCCCAGGCTACTACCCCACGCAAATGGCGCCTCCGACTTTCGGGGGCATCTTTTCGCCACCGTATCAATAAGACTGTTCTGGGGTATTCTTTGCCAACGAGTCGTAGATAAGGCTCAGAGATCGCTAGCTCTCAAGATAGCTAGGGTCTGCAAAGCTACTGCTACGACGGTGGGTCAAATCCTCGCCCGGCAATGGTTGTAGAACCTAATCCAAATGTGCGCTTCCACAAACGGATAAGGTAACTAGTTATCTTACCCTTTGAGCCAGTCCCTTGGGAGATATGGTACCTTTCGAAATTGGTACCTGTACCGTATGAAGGAATCATTTTCCCACTTGTCCGCATTGTAACTTAGGACAACCCCGATGAAAGCCAGATATGTGGCAGCAACAACGGCAACAAAAACAGCGACAATCGCGACAACAACAACAACTACAACAACAACAACGACGACAGCGGCACCAACGGTAACAAGATTAGCAGACTAACAGCGGTGTGCAGTATATGCCGACGGACCCGTTACTGCTTTTGGCTTATCAAGGAATCAGGGCCAGCTGCAACCGAGGGCTGCACGCGTCGCCGAATCGTAGTCGCGCTGTCTGTTGCAACGGGGCACCGGGCACATCTCTCTTTCTCCCCGTTCGCTTCCTCAAAGAAGAACATTGCGTACAGCAACGGCCGGGATTTTACCCTGCAGATCTTCGGTTTGACTTCTGCCGTTCACAGCCAGCAGCCGTCTGGAGCACTCGGCCGCGTGTGAAATGTCTGCGCGCCCCGCCAACATATATGTATAGGCGGTTGCGAATGGGGCCTCATTATAGAGCTACAGCCAGATTCCCTTGCCCGTCCCTTCTTCTCGTCGTTTCTCCTCTGCTGCGGCGCACATCCAGAGACTGCGATTTGTTGTTGGCGGCTTGGCGCTATTCAT